>OZ026622.1:75547225-75822225 GCA_964020975.1 Hermodice carunculata | reverse complement strand
TACGATCCTACATGTAGGTCCCCCCCCCGGCTTGTACTTGGTAGAACAGCCGCGAAGCTGGTACGAATATGAATGAATGAATCTTTATTGACTGCGCTGTTACATAAAATACAGCAATATGTCAAATATACAACATGTACACATGTAGAGTATGAAAGAAAGAAAAAAAAGAAGAAAATCACATTAGAATATGCACACAATCAAAAGAAAAATGTAACAAAAACAGTACAGACACGTACAGCACAGTACAGTACAATAAATACAAAAGATTTACATAAATCACTAATCACCTGAAATGAAAATAGAATGGAGTCATCAAATTGGCACGGTGTTACTTGATTACAGTGGTTTCTCTCTTAGGGCAATGGCTTTGTCCATGAAATTTTCAAATAGGTATACAAGTTCTGTGTCATGCAGTACCATAATAAATTTAAACATTCTCTGATCATCATAAGCATCGGAATTACAAAATATTTCGCGTATACTCTTAGGCAGATTTTCTCTTGGATTTAGAAATTTAGTGCATGTCATAACAAAATGAAATTCATTATCAAGTTCTTGGCAAGTGTCACACACTCTCTGGCTAACAGGAACTTTGGTAGGACGCTTCTGTCTTCCTGTTTCGATATGTAAATTATGTGCACTAATGCGTAATTTAGTTATATTACTCCTTGTTTCGAAATTTTTTACATCTAAATAATGTTCAAATTTAAGTTCTGTCTTAAAATATGAATATGACATATTCACCAAAAAGAATACATACAGAGCCAACCAGAGAGGCATCAATTCGTCTGCTCCTATCAGATCCCCATATGGTACAAAACAATGCATATTTGCCACCATAGTCTGTTTTCAAAACAAAGTCGCATTAATAATAAAACTGAGGCTAATGTGATTTTCGCCTGTCGCGTCACAGGTTGTCGCACTCTCGAGGTGAAAGCAAAAGTAATCTGCTTGGGCTGCTCACAATAGACAAGATATCGATTTATGTGAGTTGGTCGCGAGCGCAGTACAGGCAGGCAGGCAGACAGACAGGCAGACAGACAGACAGACAGACAGACAGACAGACAGACAGACAGACCATGGAGGTATTAACGAGAATTAACACCAACTTCCTCACATCACAGGAATCATGATAACGCCGCCCTTAACAAACACAGCTGGGTGACACCTCGGTCTACCAGCAGGGCCATAAAACTTGGCTTCCTGAAAATCGCTACTGTTGCTATCAAAATTGGCCAAAATCCGGGAGGGCCACTGGTTGGCTGCCGTAGTTAGGAATATTACCTCTTCGGCAGAGGAAGGTTGCTTTCGCCCGAACTTTGCAACGCAAGTTAGCAGTTTCCAAACTAAATGTCAGGGTTTTTTTAATAATAACAATAACAATAATAATAATGATAATAATAATGATAATAATAATAATAATAATGATAATGATAATAATAATAATAATAATAATAATAATAATAATAATAATAATAATAATAATAATAATAATAATAATAATAATAATAATAATAATAGTGAAAGTTGCAACACATAAGAAGATCACTAGAATTCAAGTGTTAGTTCCTGTAACTTTCCGTATTTAAACATGCTCGTTGAGGCGGACAGACAGGGCTTGTGAGTGTCCTGCCGTCCGGGCCTCGTTAATACTTCCATGGGCGCACACACAGACACGCAGACAGACGGATAGACAGACAGACCGACAGACAGACAGACAGACAGACAGATAGATAGATAGATAGATAGATTGATAGATAGATAGATAGATAGATAGATAGATAGATAGATAGATAGATAGATAGATAGATAGATAGATAGATAGATAGATAGATGTTATGTAATAATCGTGTTTCCATATTCCATGTGGGTTTTATGAGCGAGTGCCGATGCCGTAATATGAACAACTAGGCATAGCGAGGGAATGAATAATACGGTTTTTGGTCTGCGGTCATAAAACCCACATTAAAACACAGCCATTTTGGAAAATTCACTTGCATGACCCAGCTGTACCACGAGTTACAATAGAGCCGTTTTACAGCCCTATCGACAAGAAGAACATCTCGACAGTAATTACATTGATGATATAGGCCGTTGCTACAAGATGCTGCTATCATGGTTGTCCTACATCGTGGTCATCCCAGGTAGCCCGCTGTACCGTGATTACTCATAACGTGACTCAACGCGAAGCAGCAGTCAGTGCATGCTGATGTTTTTCCACAGCTGCCTTCAAACATGAAGCGGGCCTTCCTAAGTCGATCATATTCATTTATGTGTGTGGTTGTGGGGTATCTTATTGCAGTTTTGTATGTGCTACACCATGTCATAATGCAAGCTTCTCGTCAAATGTGAATATCTACTATATATGTAACAAAATTTCGTGTTTTATTCAGTATTTTGGCATGTGATGAAATATTAAGTCATATGATTAAATCGATTTGTTCACATATCAAATCATGTTGGTCATTTAAATCGATTTGATCGCATGTAAAATCATCTTGAACATATGTTCAAATATTTAACCATATAGTTTAAATATTTCATCGCATGTTCAGTTACTTGATCAGATCATCAAACAATTGAACACCTAAACAATTTTTTGAACATACGATGAAATATTTGAACATATGTTCAAATACATTTATGCGTATGAACAAATATCACTAAACCATATTATCAGCTGATCGATAAGTCATATGAACAAATTGACGTCAACATATGATGAAATTATTTAATGATACCCTCAAATACAGCAAACTCGCCTCTCCCCGAAAACATAAGGATGTTCTCCGATTCTTAATCTGCAATTTCCCGTCTCGTTTCCCCACGCCTGCAAGAAATAAAAGGATATGTATTAACTTAGTACAGCATGGACATATCATGTACTTATTTCATTAAAAATACCTTTAATTGAAATTTTCGTTTTTGTAAATATTCTGAAAAAAAAAACTTCTTTCGCCCCTGTGGGACTGGAATCAGCAATATTGTGAGGTATGAGTACATTAACTGTCAGACTGCCTAGCGTTCTGGCAATCGCCATCACACGACGAGCAGCAGGGAGCCTTCATGAACTCTGACGAGTGCATCATATTTGATCAAATCAAATGCATGTTAACATAGGTCCAAGAGTATTTAATGATATATTCAAATGCCTTGAATTTTATGTCTCACTCAATTCGTAATTATTATATGATTAAATCCGTTTGACGATGTCGTCAAATATTTGATTATGTGAACAAATCTTTAACATTTGAGCTAGTATTTGATGATATGATCTAGTACTTGAGGATATAATCAATGTTTGATTATATGATCAAATGTATAATAATGTGAATAAAAACAGAAATTAAACGCTGATTTGACATCTTTTAATCGATTCTGTCATATTATCAGAAGTATTTGATCATATGATTAAATGTATTTAATCGTATGTTTAAATGCATTGATCATATTTGATACATTTATTCATATGATTTAATTAACTTATACATATGATCAAATATTTGATGATATGATTAAATCGATTTGTTCACGTGTTCAAATGTTTGATCATATGAACAAATTTTTGATCATATATTCAAACATTTGATCATACATTCAAACACTTGATCACATGAACAAATATGAGTTGAATATGTGTCCATTCTGAATTAAACACGAAATGGCGTTCCATAACTACAGGACAGTACGAGAATGTAAACAGTTTTGCCCTCTGTTCCGGATCCAAGGCAAGCAAATGCCATTGTCAGTAGCAATCCAATGTCATGATATTGAAGCAAGTAATGTTGAACAGGTTTGCAGACAGGCGACACGATATCAATGGTCTATTGCGTAAAATTCGATTTTGACCAATTACATATGATGTTTGCAAATCGATTATTGGTCTCAATGGTTATGGTTCTGTCTGCTTTCAGTCGATCTTACTCATGAGGAAGGTTAACTGCAGCTACTTTAGAAATGTATGGGTCAATATTGAAATCACGATTTAGAATGTAAGTTTTGTTGTGAAAAATCGGCATTTCCTAATGATAGTTTCTTCTCGGCAATTTTACATCACGTGGGTGTAGGAATACGTGCAGCACACTGGTGTGCAACATACTGATAAGACCATCAGGAATGTATACTATATTTTAAAAAAATGCGATTTCCCTTGCTCGGATTCAGCATGTTATTGGGAAATTGTATCATCATGTATGTTGATTTTCATTATTTAAATTATCGTATCTGTACGCTCGCGGAAAAGTTGCCTCAAATAAATGACAAGCACACAATACCGACAACAGACAGTTGGTACAGTGGTTTGATAACATTGTCCGGTCAACCAGTTCGATAAGGAACGGTACTTTGGTCCGCCGCTGTTTCGGGGGCCCCGTCATTTCATAGCATATAATGAATTGCCTTCATCAAAATTTAGGATCTACAAGTGAGAAGACGCCCCTAAGTTCAGTGCTATACCCCCATTATAAATAGGTCCGTGCGGACACCCTGGCTTCTCAGTGCCCGCAGCGCGATATGTTTTCACTGCCCGAAGTATTGTGGGCGCCTGAAGTGCTGTTGTGTGTGCATTACAGCAGGTTATAGCTGGAATTGTAATTGCGCGTAGTTTTGTAATAATATTACATTTTAAGGAAATAATACGGTACTTTGGGCTGCCGCTGTTTTGGGGGCTCCATCATTTCATAACATATAATGAATTGCCTTACTAAGCAAACGGCTGTTTGTACAGTTTGAAATATAATCAAAGCGCGGGTAAATTTCCAAGAAATTCTAATAAAACTTCAACTTGCGTTGAATTGCAATAACATTATGGGAAAACTGAATTTATTCAACACAAAGAATGAGTCCCACACACCCTTTTGGCCGACCGATCGAACACTAGTCAACCTGGTGTGATTTATTTTCTTTTGCTGTAGTTGTGTTTTTCGGCCTTCGTATTTTTATTGTTCCTTTGTATATTGTTTCTTTGCTTTGCTTGCTTTGCTTGCTTTGCTTACTTTGCTTGTTATGCTTGCTTTGCTTGGATTTTAGCTCACTTAACTCGTCAGCTTATGAGATAGCTGTCGCCTGCTTGCCCTCACATCATCTATTATTGAACATTTTCAAATTTGGAAAAACAAAAATGTTTATCTCTAAAACTCCTTGGCCAATTATTTCGAAATTGTACAAAAACACTTCTGGCTACCCATAGAGTTGTTGATGCAGACTTATTATGGCTGCGTAATCGTTAAAGAAATGACTCGCGTGTTATCACGCAAAAGAACCCAGAAGTCCAATCAATTACAACACGCGACGTTATCATATTTTTTTTCACTATTAGCTTCATCCTTTAGAAACTTTTACAACCTTGACACGCAGAGCAAAACGAAAATTCTGAAATCCTTATTAGATCGAGCAGAGCCGATGATGTTAACAGCACGGCACTTGGCGACGTGACAAGAGCAGAGAATTAGTGATCACATCGCCATCTTTTAATCATATAATGAACTTAACTTTGGACTGAGCACGGTCACTTTTCTCCGTTGTGCGAAAAGCTTTCTGCTCTGGAATAATGAAGGCATCTTTTGCGACAATATAATGAAAACTAGAGAAATTTGATTTGCTCAGAAATCAGTCTGTGTGCCCAGAAAATTTTTAAAGATTGCCCATTCAATATTTATTTAGCTCTTGCAACACCAAGTTTTATTGAAGTGCGCAAAAGAGACATAAACAGCTGAGATGTGTCACACACATATAAATTGAAGTGGGAGTGGTACCTCTATCTTTGATAGGTCTGAAGGTATTAAAGATTTAAATTTGTGTATTTGCCTCATTTGCATAAATCAAACTGCTACAAGTTTGATTCATGGTTTGTTGGATGGAACTATCTCACAAGCCTATCAAGTGAAGTGTGAATGGCAATTCTATCTATAGCAATTTTTAAGTTGAATACTCGAGATTTAAATTTTGTAAATTCGCCTACTTTGCATAAATTTAAATGCTACAACTTCAACTTTGGTTCCTATTTCATTGGATGCAGCTATGTCACGAATCTATCAATTGAGCTTGGAATGACACCTCTGTCTGATACAGTATTGAACTTGTTCGAGATTTAAATTTTGTGTATTCCCCTAGTTTGCAGAAATTAAAATTCTACAACTTTTTGTTGTGGTCAATTGGGGACGCCTTTTACAAAAACATATGAAGATCATTAAAGCGTGAATGGTACCTCTACCTGTAATAGTTTTGAAGATATTTTTTGGGTATTTATTGGATGTGCCTATAGCACCAACCTATGGATTTATGGTTGGAATATGATACCTCTAACATTAATAGTCGTGAAGATATTAACCATCAAAAATTTCCAATGGCCCTAATTTGCAAAATTTCTAACAAGGTGACTTTTTCAAACCAGACGATTCATTTTGCTACAAGGTCAATCACCATGCCAAGTATGTTACTTTACGAAAGAAAAGTGTTCGAAAAAAAAACGTCAAAATTCATACGGAAACAAATTAATAAAGTATTTGAAGGAAAATAAAAAGTCTACAGACTTAATAAAGTCTGAAAAATACAGGGACGTTTTCAACATTTTAGTCCAAATTACTTTTTCAATACATAGATAGGCCCTTTTATTGGGTGTGAAACTAAATGAACTTTATGTGCATATATCAAGAATAATAATTATTATAATGCATTTTGTTGAATCTTTTAAACCAACATCGATCAATGAACAAACAGTGAGACAGATGTTTAAACACAAACAACATGAAAATGAAATATGACATAAATGCTAATGACTTTCATTCGTTTCTGACATGCCTAAATGCACATTTACTCAAAATTGACAGTATTTTCTTAAATGTCACAAACCTGACACATTAAGTTGATACATTGACTCAGAGTTGGCAGTTAAATAGAGCTTAATTGTTTGGGGGGTAGGTGTCATCACAGAGTTTGTTTTACATTTCTGGTGCAGGATGTCCATTGTTACAGTCCTTGTTGGGATTTCCCTTGGTTTGTACAGGTGGTCTAGTTGCAACTGTTTATTTTACTATCACTGGGACTGAATATAAGGCCCCAGCTTGTTTCCACTTCAGTTATACGTTGGCGGGAGGTTTAACTAGGATAAACTGTCCAGCCAGAAAGGGTACATATAGGTTCAGGGGTAAGACAAATTGTTCTTATCTGAACCTGTACTATACAAATTTAGTAATTATGGTTTGTTTGACAGGGGTTCTTCTTTCATAACGAAGCTCTGCATTTATAAGCAAAACTTCACGTATTTAGCTAATTCATCATTTGCCACGTTCTTATTTATTCTTTATTATGTGGGTTGTCTTTGCTGAATATTTAGCTTAGACAAGGAGCCGCTACTCAGAGAGACATGTACGGGTAAAAGGCTCCGAAACATGTTGAGTAGTTACCCGCTGAAGACCCTTTAATTTATTTGGGCTGATACAGCCTATGTCAAAATTTTACAGAGGAACGTGTGCAATATAGACAATAGTAATTCCATATGTATACAGGTTAGACAGGGACAGGTTAGCTTATGGAGAGTAAAGAGTTCGAACTACGGAATAGGATATTGACTACTAGGAAGTGGTTCTGGGCAAAAAGACTCAAATACAATACAAGATATTGTACTTGTATCGTGAGCAAAAGAGAAAAACTATATTTAAAAGGAGTGGGAGAACGAGAGCGCTATTTGTGGTAATTATAATGGTATTTAAGGGTGCATAATGTCAAAATTGACCCTTTGTTTCAACCATTGCATTACAAAGAGGATTTGTTCGTTTTTTGTTTTTTGTTTTTTTTTGGGGGGGGGGGGTTGGGGTGGGGTTTTTTTTTTTTTTTTTTTTTTTTTTTGTTTAATCTTAACGAAACTTATTATCATTCTGTGTAATTTATATAGAATTTGTAAGCATGTGAATTAGGGGAGAGCCACATTACACTTGAATTATTAAAATATAGTACCATGTCTTGTAATGTGCGGCCTCCAGGTAAGTACGTTGGTATGATCACATATGGTCTCATTACGATGACTAAGACAATATTGTAACTACAACTTCCCTTTATCGAATTACCCAGCGATGCTCAGGAACATTTTACCAAAGGGGAGATAGGATTACTGACGCGCACACTCACGGTCAATGACTCAGCTTTTCCACTCAGTCTTTGATTCCATTCTGCGTTCATTTCCAGGACCACCCCAAGCATCGTGCCAGGTCCACACGTCCACAAAATGCAAATTAAATTCCTAGTGAAGCAACAGTAGAAGTATTGTGAATTTAAATCTGTTGTTGATGATGAATAAAGGATTGAAAATACCTATGTATGTCCGTTTTGTTAATGGAGCAATGATCGTCAATTGAAGGCTATTACTGAGTATTAGCAGAAATGTTATGAAAATATCACCAAGGCGGCGAATACATTTGGCAGAAACATTTGAATCCCTGTTTATCCCAACGGAGTTAAATACAACACAGCCTTCCGGTCATGCCAATAAATTAAAGTTAATCTAACATTATTGTTAATCCACTAAATAGCGCATGTAATCTGACGGAACGACGGTTCCACTGGTCGGTATATTAAGAATGGAACGATCGCTCCACGAAGTTGCGACGGAACGAGTCGTTCCGCAGGAGATAAAACGGTGAATTATAAATCAAGTGCGGGAATATTTAAAAGTAAAACTTCAGAAAAATAAATGGTTGCAGTTTCTTCAGAAGTGTCTCAAAAATCAAATTAGATCACTTGGGGACAGAGCAACCCGAGAAAAATAAGTGCTGATGCCCTGTACACTAAACGGGCTCTAAGAACCACCAGTCACAATACCGAAACCAGCTTGTTGCTGGCTTCACGGAGCCTCAGGAAAGCCAAAAATTCATCGTTCGAACTTAGAAGTGTTCCGAGAATTAATTCAAATCTTGAATTATCTATTACATCTACAAAAGTCAAAGTTACAGAATTAAACTTCGTGGAGAGAAAGTTAAGATTTTATTTTTCCTTTCCTTAACTTTATGCTACAAAATATGGAAAAATAAAGTGAATATGTACTTTTAGCCAAAATCCTTAAGCCTCGTTTTCATATCACCATAGAAATGAAATAGTAAGCGAACAATTTGGCGCTTTAGCAACAAAGAAAAAAAATGATCGATGAGCTTATTTCTGATCGAAATTGTGGAACAGACTCACAAGTAAAACATGTTTAATCATGAACCTGTGTCAAAATATCCTGCCATAAATTGATCATCAGCTTACTGTGTGTATCTGACGTAAAATACACAAATCTCTTTCTGAAGAGATGTCATCATGATATATCCAAAACTGCTGTTTAATTCTGTATGTGGCATGACTCGGGGCAGAAGAAAGTTCAAACAAGGTCGCATGCATCACACGTATATTACAAGAAAATAATAGTTTTACTATCACAATACTACATGGTCACGTTAGGCCATCATATATTCGCGGGGACGACCGCACCAAATTGAGAACTAATAAAACATTCAAAAATGACTTTGGCGTGGAACAGTATTTAAAAGAAAAAATCTCCTTGAGAACACAGGCGAGCATTAGCTTAAAACTCCGGTGTGGTGTCGCTCCATTCCGAATAGAGACTGGACGTTATGGATCAAACATAATACCTGTGGAGGAGAGGCGTTGCTTCTGTTGTGAAACGTATAATGAGGACGAGTATCACGTGGTTTTCCAATGTAATGCTTATGTAGAAGAAAGGCATATTCTTTTAAATGCTCTTTATATCACCATCCCGAATTTTAACCCATTCAATGCAGAAGGGAAAATAAGTGCTGTGTTGGGGACCAGGGTATGGGAATGTCGAGGACTATGGCTGAACCCTTCTACATAATGCTGCAGAAGTGGCACCAAATTTTATTGAATGAAATGTAATTGTTTCAATCGTATCTTCGTATGTGTAAATTGGTGCCAAAGATTGACTGCTTTTGGCTAAATACCTTACTCAAGGAACTTTTTAACTTGCATTTTTTCCTTAAGTCTCTCAAAGCTCTACATATGGAGCGGCTGCAATTTTATTCATTGTGTTGTCATTCTTTTGTGACTTAGAATTGGAAATTGCAGGTGGGACTCAGATAAAACATATGATCTAATCTAATCTATGGTGACTAAGACAATACTATATATGGTCACATGTGGTCTAATATGTGGTGACTAAGACAACGCTATCTTTCTTTGTTTCAAAAAGACGCCTAAAACTCAGTTCACGTATCATCACAACTTTTGGATGCCCTTCTTTGTAGAAATAATGTGTCGAATTTTCTATTGTGCTCCTGACGTGATTAGGTGGCCGTGACCAATACTCTTTCCTGTGATATAAAGCCCCGACCTTCTGATGAGTCGTGGAGCTTTGTTCTCAGATAGACTGTAGAAACATCAGTTTGGTATATCTTATGTCTTTAAACCATATATTGTATGCGTATCATAACATTTGTAACATTAAAATTGTTAAAGTGTTAAACTTTATGTTCTTTGCATTAGTCAGAGCTTGACCCCCAACATGTATGCCTTTAATATTGAAACTTATTTGTGTAGATAGCGGCCTAGCTGTTACTACAATTGCAAGTTTTGTTTTAATACTTAAGTGAGAGTTATCGGTGAACTCTTTGTTTTTGGTTTTCCTAAAGGTTAAAGTATGTTGTGGATGCAGACTACGGATCTACCCATGTTATCCTATGCAGTCTTAAACAATCTCAATGCACATATGAAAAGGATTTTTAACAATTATGTCCCCCCCCCCCCCCTTCGAAGAACGCGGGGCATATAGCTTTGCTCATGTCGGTCGGTGGTTTCCGCACCATGGCTTAAGAGATTTTTAAGATAGGATTTTGATATTGCCCAGGTGCATACTAATATTTAAGGGCTAGGTGAAGTATCAGGATGGATGACTTTGACCCTATTTCTAAAGGTCGGAAGTACTATAGTAAGTTTAGGTTTCCGCAAGATAACTGGAAAAGTTTTTACAATAGGACCTGGTTATTGCATAGGAGTATAGTCATTATCCAGGGCTAGATCAAATTTGAAGATAAGTGACCTTACCCTAAATTCAAGTCCCAAAGCCACTTTAGTGAACTTTCACTGCATTGTAACTCAGAATTTAAATTATCACATCAATGTTGCACATGGTAATAGTCCTCAATAAGGGCTTGGCCAGCTTACAAGATGGATGACCTTGACCAAATTCCCAAGGTCACCACCTACAGTCCTATTAGTGGACCTGGTTTCTGTATGATAACTAAAGCAGTTTTCGACCTAAGACTTTCATAATGCACAGGAATATAGCCTTCTATAAGAGCTAGGTCAAGTTCTGAAATGAGTGGCCTTGAGTCAATTCAATTCCCAAGGTCACAGAGCCACATTACTGAATTGGTTTCTGCTTAATAACTGCACAATTCTTTGAGCCAGAGCTTTTAAATGTAGATGTTAATAGTGCTCTATTAGGGTTAGATCAGCTCCAAAGAAGGATGACTTTGACCTACTTGCCTAGGTCACAAGGCCACTTTAGTGAATTTGGTTCCTCATCCACTTCCCTACGTCATGAGAGCCCCATCTACAGGGTAATGAGGGTGAACATAATGACGGTAGAGGGGCATCTATCTTTTACAAACATGTCTTGTTTTAAAGGAAAAACTGTATTTAAAATGGTATCCTTATGAATGTTTTATATGAGCGCTGAAAATTTTTGATATAGATGCATTGTTTCTAGGTGTTAATCCTACAATAATAATAACCAGTCGTGATTAAAGCTGACCCTATCCGCGGACACAGAATGAAGTTGGTCTGTGGACGGATCTTCTCTGCCGCAGAATATCATACCAAGGTATTTTGGCCTGAAGACCTAGGACTGGCACACACAAAAAGCTGCCACACGTGCTGTTCAAAGTGAACCAATTACACGTAAAGTTTGCTCTTATTTTACCCGCGAAAAGAGTAAAATAACATCATTGATATGAATGTTACGCACCTTTGTGTGACAAAGAATATCTTATAAAAATATGCTGTGTGGTATCCATGCCACAAGATGATGGAAGACTAGTTCCTGCATTGTAAATTACCAAACTTTATTGTTGAAAATTAACATATATCAGCGTACATTCAGTCTATTAACACGTCAATAGTTCCAGGCAAATGTCTTCTATTTTAACAAGTATTGATGATTAAAAAATAACATTCTGGATTCGTATTTGCATATGTTGGTCTGTTCAGCGAATGAAATTAGATTTTGATATATGGATTTGTAGAGCGAGTGAAAAATAGATTTTGATATCTTGTATCCAGTGATTGTTATTGTTACTGAAATTGGTATTGAATTGTCACTGCACTGTCATCGTCATTATCCTTGCTTTTATATTTGCTAGTGTCTTCATTATTGTTGTCGTCGTCGCCAATATGTACAAAGTAATGTAGAACGTCTATATATATATAATTTTCTAAGTTTATTGTTGTAAAGTGTACAACGGTAGTTTGACCGTACCAGTTGCCCGAGCTTTTTTGCCGTCAAAATTCATCTTTGATGTCTTCTTTTCTTGGATTTTTACTATACATGGAGGAATGAAGGTTTGAGGGCCAAAGTGTGTGATTTCTGGTATGCTGGATTTGGCGGATTGTGATTTATAGGGACATTTCTTGACGTTTCTCTTTGTTTGAATAACCCGCCGTTCAAACTTGCTTGGCCTTTGTTACATACAAGTGAATCAGTGCAATCATGGCCACGGATAATACTGCAATGTCAAGTTCTGCTCGGAACCCACGTACGCCTGTGGGGGCTACTCAGAGTCTGAAACGTCCATGGATAGATGATTCACCAACTGGACATTCTCCTCCTACTAACAAGCCACACGTGGATTCAGAAATTTCTGGTAAGGATGATACTTTATCAGTTAGCGTTCAGCCTAAAAGTACTGTCGACGATGGTGAAATGAATGACTTTTTCTGTAAACTCACAAGCCCCCGTATAGAAGCGTGGCTAAAACGTATCATAGGCGAAGCTGTCCAAGCCCAGGTAAGCGCCCAATCAAAAAAAATCGAAGAACTGGAGAAAAAAGTAACTAAGCTAGAAACTGAACTGAGTGAGGTCAAAGTATCCGACTTCAAAGCCACGGAAAATGAGAAAAGAATTGTACAACTGGAGTATGATTTGGACGAGCTGCAACAGTATGGTCGCAGGAATGCTCTCAGATTCTGGTCAAAAGATGCGGAGTCAGAAGGTGAGGATACAGACAATTTAGTATTGGAACATATTAAGAGTCTTGGTGTAAATGTGGAAAAGCATGAAATAGGACGCACCCACAGAGTTGGCAAGAAACGTGATGGCAAGCCACGTGCCATCATTGCAAAGTTTATCTCATACCGGGCTAGGCAGAGAGTATATAATGCACGGAAAAAGAACAATAACGTTTTCGTCTCAGAGGATCTTACACGCAAGAGGGCCCACATCATGTTCTTAGCGCGAGGTATGAGGCGAAACAAACTGATAGACTCTTGCTGGTCAAAAGACGGACGCATTTATGTGCGCGAACTAAATGCATGGGGCACCGCGACTCCAGGTCGTGTTGTCCAAATACACAACAAAGAGGACCTCAACACGTTTCATAAGTGAACGTTCGCCCTCTAGCCAATACGAATTCTCAAATGCATTGCCTGGACTTCTATCCAAGATATTATTTGGACTTCTAGTTAATAAGTTTTCAGTTCTGATATCTTTACATACATCCCAGTGCTTTATGTAATACCAAAATATCGTTATTAGTACATTCTTTCTGCCGTGTTCTCATTGTACATATTATATTCAAACATGTATAGGCCTATCTTTGTAACTCTTCTTGACTGCCAGCATGAGTCAATTTTTTCCACAGTGATGTTTCACTTTACATTTTATACATGTATATTTCCAGCTTCTGGTCTGGTCTGGTCCCTATTTTTACTAAAGAAGAACAAACAGTTCGGCCGTCCAGTAAAGCACAATACTTGCTGTGGTACCAAACTCGGTTTACTCTGTTGTCTACCTGTCAGCACTCCAATCAAAGCTCATATTGTCCGTGGGTTTTATATATGTCTTTCCCACCTTGATCACAATGTATTGCTTTTCACAGTATTGTTTTCTCTATTTGCTACGAGTCGCAATACGTTCATTTATAGCCACTTGCGTTCCATCAAGGTGTGAACTTCACATGGTATATATTGTGTCTTGAAATTGTTTTCTGCTTTGCAGATCCGTCTTGTGGTGACATTCATGCAGGTTTCCGCTAGTACAGGTAACCCCTGTGTCCACTCACGTCTATGTCATTCAGTTCACTTGCTGTTTACACCTGTCGATCATCAATTTACCCTATGTCAATATTTATTCCTGTTAAGTTGTATTTAAACTCAGGCTTGTCGCATTTATGTCTTCCATCACTGGAAGTTTGATGTGAAATTTAATCAATCCATCTAAGTAATCCTTCAGCAAATGAGCATATATACGAGCATGTTGTGTATATGATGGTTTCAGAGTGCACATACATGATCATGTTATCGAATTATTTTCTCAAATGTACTGCTAACGATTTTTTTGTTAAATTGTTTCGTTTACATGTTTCCATATTTCTTGTGTGTGAACGTCAACTACTCGAGTGTCAACACAAAATTCATGTATTCCTGGTCATTTACATCCAGAGTCACAACTGTTGCGTTTTTTTTCATACTTTGACAACCATGTTCCTTTTTCTTTCTTTTTTATTTTTTGTTTCGTATGTGATCTCCATGATATTCGTGCTACATATGCGTTTTTCATGTTTCGTGTCAGTCCTTTGTATTCCATTCTTATGTCAGTTTGCTCATTTGCGTTATGATATATGTATTTGTGACAACGCTTGTATGTACCCCATGTACACCGACATATTAACTGATTCCTACTTCATAACTACAGCAGTGATTATATTACCAGAATTTTCAAGAATTTGTCTTCATGCTTTGTCTAGGCACCATATCTTGACGGATAATTGTTACGTTCTGTTATATCCATGGGGATAAGTACACAGCAATATAGAGCTGTCATTGGCTCATATTATTACCGCAAATGCCTGGTCAAAATCATATCTTGTACTACCTTTACACCTGATCATGTCTTACCTGCATTTAATTTTCTTGCATTGTTAACTACCTTTCTCCTGCTTAAATTATATTGTAACCTCAGACACGTTGCTGAAATTTTATGCAAATTGCTCGTGTTTGATGTCCACCCCAATCCAGGGCCCACGGATACATTCACTCAAAATCAATTCAAAATTTGCCATGCAAACGTCCGTAGCATTAAAAGTCCTGACAAACTTGATGAATTACATTTCTTGGCCACTTCGGAAAAACTCGACGTTATTACTGTATCTGAAACATGGCTAGATTCAAACTACCCCAGTGAATTATTATGCATTGATGGTTTTGGTATGCCCATACGCAAGGATAGGACTGTGGGTACTGGGGGAGGGGTGGCGATCTATGTAAGGGACAACTTACCCTGTACTCACCGAGCGGACCTCGGATCTGCCAACAGTGAATGCTTATGGGTTGAATTTCGACTCAAATACGGTTTAGTTCTCTTAGGTGTGTACTACCGACCACCAGGGCAATATGCCGCAGACAGAGATTTGTTTATTGAGGAGCTCGATCTTTCTATTACTTCAGCCCTCGAGTGTAATCCTAAAACTCTAATCATAACCGGTGACTTTAATGATAGGTGCCAGTTATGGAATACTGATCATTCAGATAGCGACTTAGGACTGCGCCTAGTCAATGTTTTATCCCAAAATAACTTATTCCAATTAATAAACGAACCGACCAGAGTAAACGATGTATCTGAAAGTATCCTTGATCTCATGATCACAGATTCACCAGGTTATGTTCTAAATTCAGGTATCTTACCACCCATTTCTACATCCGATCACTCAGTTGTATTTTGTACTTTTTCGATTTCCCGCCGCGTAGACCACCCCTTCAAAAGGAAAATTTGGGACTTCAAGAAAGCTAATTTTGAAGATTTAAACAAAGCTGCCCTTGACGCTCCTTTTAACACAGGATTTGAAGTCTTTGATGATATCAACGATGTGGTATCTTTCTGGACAGATCTTTTTAGCGGCTTATGCAAGGACTTCATCCCTTGTCGTGACATCCTTGTACGACCCAAAGATAAGCCATGGGTCACTTGTAAAATTAAACAGTTACTTAGACAGAGAAATCGTGCTTGGAAACGTTTCAAACGTTTTAGCAACAAAATTCGTCCCTTTACTTATATCGAGTTTATTACTCTTGAAAGACTCTACATGTTCTATAAACGGAAGCGCAACACTGCAGTCAGCGCCCTTCGTAGTTCCATGAGGTCATATTTTTCAAAAATTCGCAGTGAAATGGATTCTAATATCATTAATCCAAAGAAATGGTGGAACCTCAGCAAGAGTTTTCTAGGTTCCAAGCTCAATCATTCCATACCTCCCCTTCTCGAAAACGGCACTGTAATATCCAGTAACGTTGAAAAGTGTGAAGTTTTCAATAATTACTTTGCCAATCAATGTAAACTTCCTCATGAAGACGATCCTATGCCCCTGCCTGACTTCTCATATCGCACCGATGCGAGGCTCAGTGAATTCCAAATTGATGAAAACGACGTTAAAAAGGTTTTACAATCTCTTAAGTCCAGCTCTGCTACGGGACCCGATGGTATAGGTAACCTCATCCTAAAGAATACGGCTTCTGGCCTCTCCCCATCACTTACCAAACTCTTTAATCTCTCTCTTGCTGCTTCGTGCTTTCCAGATTCTTGGAAAAAATCTAATATGTGCCCTGTATTCAAAAAGAACGATAAGCAGGTAAAAAGCAACTATCGCCCTATTTCATTACTGTGTAATGTTTCCAAAGTTTTCGAACGTTTAATATTTAATATTCTGTACGAGTACTTTATTCGTCACGATCTACTGACGCACAAAAACTCTGGGTTTAAGAAAAACGACTCTACCATCAACCAGCTTATCAAAATCGTTCATGACATATATAATGGCCTGGAACTACGAAAAGAAGCCAGGATGGTTTTTCTCGACATCAGTAAGGCTTTTGACCGCGTGTGGCATGAGGGTCTTCTTTTCAAATTAAGACAGCTGGGTATTGAAGGTGCTTTACTCCAGTTTATCGGTAGTTACTTATCAAATCGCTTTCAGAGAGTTACGATTGGTGGTCAGTCGTCCTCCTTGCTTCCTGTACAGGCAGGGGTACCCCAGGGCTCTATTCTGGGGCCTCTTCTTTTCCTAGTTTATATTAATGACATAACTGATAATATTGTGTGTGATATTAAGCTTTTTGCTGATGACACTAGCATTCTGGAGATAATCCATGATCCCGTTACCTCTGCAGGTCGGATGAACGCAGATCTTGTTCATATCTCTACATGGGGCAAACAGTGGAAAATGTCTTTCAATGCTATTAAGTCTCTAGCTGTTTTGTTTTCCACTAAACATAACAAGCCAGATCACCCACCTTTACTCCTTGGCAATGCTGTTATACCAGAAGGTACTAGCCATACACATTTGGGCGTTACACTTTCTAGTAATCTAAAGTGGGATGCCCATATTACCAGAATCGTGGAAAAAGCGAGGAAACGTCTGTCTCTCCTCCACAGACTTAAATTTAGGTTATCCCGCAATACTCTGATTCGGCTTTACAAATCCATGGTACGACCCATCTTAGAGTATGGATGTATAATTTTTGACAATTGCTCACAGACTCTCTCTGATTCCCTCGAGTGTGTTCAGTATGAAGCAGCTCGCATTTGTTTAGGAGCCCTGAAACGCACTCCCCGTCATCTTATGCTTAAGGAATTAGGCTGGCCTACTCTAGCTAAAAGACGCCAATATTTCAAATTAATCATGTTTTATAAAATTGTTAATAGTCAAACTCCCGCTTATCTTTCGGATCTCGTTCCGAATAACAATGGTCAGCCCACTGTCCAGTTAAGAAACCGACGCAGCCAAAGACAAATCAGGTTTAACTCCTTACGGTTCGGAAATTCGTTCATTCCTTCCTCTATTGAACTATGGAACGATCTCCCCGACGACATAAGACGTTCTGCAACTTTATCCAAATTTAAATCTACTTTGAAAAATACTTTATTGTCTGTAGATCCTGTTCCTGTTTATTACTCACACGGTAGTCGATTTTCTAATATCATACATACTCGTTTGCGCTTGGGCTTCTCCGGACTAAATTCCCACCTACACAGATTTAATATAATACTGTCCCCAGCTTGTAAATGTCTAAATCCTGACGAAAGTATTCTTCACTTTTTCCTAGAATGTCCCTATTATTCAGTTATCAGGAAATCCCTTTTAAAAACGGTTTGTTACATTCTAGCGCCAGGTGTGAATCCTAGTCTTGTAGTCTATCTAGCAAGTGATATACTTATCCGGTATCTTATACATGGTAACAATGACCTTTCTGCAAACCTTAACATTAAATTATTTGATGCTGTCCAAAAATTCATTTCTGACTCCAGACGATTCATATTTTGATTAACATGTTGATCCTGTCAATATACGGTTTTTGGCTAAGACTGTCGTCATTTTTTCTTTTTTTGGTTACCGAGCTAGTGACATAGTGGATTTTTCTGGATCAATAACTTGTACTCATTCTTTAATCGACATGTCTCTGCTTGTGAGTATTTACTTTATAGCATTCAGGAAAGTGTATTTTTCAATATTATTGTAACAATGAGTGGTACATACAAAGCATTTCGTGAATTGTATTGTCCTGTGTGTATTGTATATATTCTGTGTGTCTCTCTATGTCTGGAGAGCCTGTTTTTTAGTATCTCGATGTATACTATTAGGTGATCCAGAATAAATAAATATGTTTAAATTAAAAATTAAAGTGTAGTAGCTCCTTAATCCCCTGACCAAAGACATCACAACCGTTTGTTAAGTGATTGCCAAATTGCGTAATTCTACATTCTCTTTGTGAATGTGACAACCAGTCTCACAAAAATACCATAAGCCTCGTTGTTGCAGGATTAATCAACATCACTATACATTGTGTAAGGTACTTAATCAGCAAGCATCGTAGAGGCAAAAAGTTCCGTCAAACACTAAACAAATTATGACTTTATAAGTTAGGTTCTAAAAATAATATTGTCCTAAAATCATTCTAAAGAAGTCAAGTTATTATCCAAAGAAACATCTTTAAGAGATCCTGAACATGTTTTAATTTTCAACACAAAATTTGGAATATCTGATGTAAGAATAATATTTGTTGGGGACTGCTGCACAGGGATTTCATTATAATAAATAAACATATTCATATAAAATAAAACAATTGTATGCACACTTAATTCACGTGACAAAAATTGCCGAGTAAAATATGTCTAACGCTTGTATAACAGGGGAATTTATGGGTTCCGGTTTTGTCCACATTAGGCGATCTGGTGGCCTGCAAATGTAGGAAGGATCATATAGATCTTCCCCCGCACATTAAAATTCCCACAAAATCAAATATTCTGCAACACTTTCATATCATCAAAACCAGAAAGTGGTTCTTATTTCTACTTTTCTTTAATATGTTTGGGGTTTTAATTTTTATTTTAACTATAGCACTTTGAACTAGCATTTTTAAACAGACTATATCAACATAAAACATATGCCGGAAGGGGTACAAACCATGTAGCAATGTGACCTACAAAATGTTAAACAAAAGACAGCTTATTTTCTGCTACTTGAAATAATAGCAGCAAAATTTTGTATCCGACATGCTCTGGCAGCATTGCCTTAGACAAACGCGCAATGATGAGAAGCTGATGTACCATGATTCTAACAGAAGAATAAACATACCAATATCATAATATAGTTAGATCCATCAAAGTTTGCCGTCATTGACTGCCAAATACTGACTGATAAAGAGAATTTCTCTCATGGTCCATGATGAAAAAAAAAACCCAGAAAACACAGAAACATCTGCACATGCAAACAGGTACTATTTTCTTGTGTATTAAGATGAAATTGTAATTATGATAATCTGAAATACGTTCCATCGTCATAAATTGGTACAAACGGCCATAAATGTTATATTAAACTGCATTTTTAATGTTATTTATTCCCGTTTGTGATGTAACTGAAACGAAAATATACAGTAATGTGTGATGCTGTTGAAACGTACCGGTGACTTACAAGTCACTCCACCCTCAAGAAAGTAAACTTGTCACCATTAGAAATTATTCTTTGTCCCTGTGAGGTAATGTCAGAGCGACTTGAGGCAATGTGGCGGGTGTGTCGGCAGCTCACGAGGGTCTTGCCGACAGCCTCGCGACCTTGCTACGCAGCCGACGGTTGAACACACACACACACATTGTGCCGTTTACTTGCGACCATATATTGTTGGACGTTACAGCTCCAGACCTTTCGTTTTGCAATTATTTTGTGTATTGTATTATTTTAACCCTGTCTTGCTTGGCTGTCTGATATTTTGAAGTTTTTTAGTTACAGGATGTGCTAGTATTGACAAATTATAAACGTGATGTACTTCTCGTATGTGTGTTTTTGGATTTATATTTAATTTCCCTGTCCTCGGAGGCATGGCGAATGGTCTGTATGAAGTAAATGGATGATACAAAATCCTGCAATGTTCAATGTATGACAAAAATAAATCTATACCCATTTTATGAAAAGCAAACTGAAAGCAAGATAACAATTTATCCGGATTCTGAACGGCACGATATGAAAGTACGCCTACTCTTTTGTACATCCTGTTTGAGTTCTGCAATTAAATAAAGAACTTTGTACTGCCATTTCCAGCATCACTTCCATCTCAAAAAGGATGATTCGAATTGTTTTATTTATTTGAATTGCAACTGGGGACATACTATTCATCAGAAATCCGCACAAAGCCAATTAAACAACAACCAAGCCACCTATAATGAGTGGAGAGACATTTTGTTCCAGAAAGTGCCACAATCAAGTTCATGCGCTAGATCCTGGTACCAACTGTTAAAATATTTTTAGGTCTTAAAGGCCACAAAGGATATTAAAGATAGACCCGGATAAAAAAAAAAACAAACAATAAAAAGTTTGAAAAATCACAGCTATACACATAATTAGCATGGTATAGCACTCTATCTATATCTGTCTCTGTTTAATCTTGGATATATATGCGAGCAGTGAAAAGGGGCTCTCAGTTATCGCAGCATTTGGAAATGCATTTGTAAGACTGCCGCAAGAAACTGACGCGTCCAGACGCGTAGCTCCTATAGCTTTTAGATAGCTTCCCCGTGTCTTTGAACTGTGATCGCATTATAACATTTTTATTTGTTGTGTGTGGGACTACATGGAGGTCTGCGAAGACGAAAAACTAAGGAGCGTTCATTCCTTTGGATGTTCTGGTGTTTTGGCGTGCATTTTTTTTCCTTTTTCTTTTTTTTTTTTTAATGACAACTTGTGAGAAGTGTACAATTGGCACCACTTTTAGACAGACAATATCACTTTGGTTGTGCAAATACAAAGATCCAGACGTTCAGTTTTTGGAAGCGTGACCCTATAGCAATTTGTACATGTTCCATCTGATTAACACGGGTTTTTGTGGTTTTCAAACCTTGAGGCAGTGCTTTGATGCAACGTACTATACTACGCTGTGCTTCATGATGGACGGGAGTACATCGTTGCATTTCACGGTAACCAGGCTTTAGGGGCTAACTGGCTTGTGGCGACCCTAATGACACATGATGACACCAGGTGATATATCAGCAGGTAACGCTTACGGGATCTCCCCTGGCCACAAACCTAGGCGTTCTACGTATGAGATCAGTGAAAAAATGCTACGTTGTATACATAGGAGCCCTTGTTATTCTTAACATGTTTATCCATATTTATGCGTGTATGTCTGTCCGGCCATTTTTCAACAAAAATACAATGTCAAATAAATGAAGCATATTATGCCAATAATATTTTTTCAGCAACGCATTTACAAGCTTTCCACCAAATATAATAACACTACTAGGTGAATAAAGGAACTCAAGTGCAATATCTCTTTAACCAATAAATAACTTCGAGGACCACCAATTCCCCGGAAACTGTTTCATAAGCAGCGTTATGGCATTGTTGTGTATATATTCATATATTTGTAATTGTGTAAACTGGCAGTTTCTGGTGTGCAACGAGACTGCTTACGTCTATTGCAATCCATTGTTCACACGCGCTTTGGGATGTTAATACTGTCAAATACGCAGTAAGCATATTTATTTCCCGCCACAAAGCACGGGTTTGAGGCCTGGCGATCACGGGGGACGTGCGGGCTGCATCACTGTCACAGACAGGCCATATACTCATTTATCACAAAATTAGCATTTTTTGAGAAATTTAAGTTCACAAATACCAAACTGGTATTCTTCTAGTACTTCTCGAGCCATATATAAGAAAAAATTCCCTATGCCTTTAGTAAGTTTTGGTTTAAACATGTTTATTTCAAAAAATACAATTAGGAAACAGGGCCGTGCCCTATATAAATCCCTCTTGCACAAAAAGAAAATAGGAAGAGGAACTGACATGTCACTGACACAGAAGACGAGTAAACTCCAAAAGGTGACATCACAGTACCAAAACAGATAGAGTGGCGCCGCCACACGAGTTCAAGAGAAACAACAATACAGAACGCCACAGACAGGGAAAGGGGTTTTGAAGTACGCCTTCTCTCCAGCAAACCAATAAATAGTGTAGTGAACTCCTTGAATATCCTGTACTGGAGCCTATGTGACTGCTCCTGGTCTACCTGTTGCCTTAATGTAATCATGGACTGCATCGAAAATTGTTTCGTTTTGCTGGGTTGTGCATGTTTATGACCCTTATAACAGAGTCGAAACTGGAAAGGGTGCAAAAGGAATTACTTTAGTATGTAGTACATTTCTAGCGGTTATATAAAAGGGACATTCGCAAAAAAAAGTGAAAAGAATCTTCTCTACCATTGCCACAGGCACACATGGGAGTTTCTGTCAGGCCTTTCTTGAAAAGATCAAAATTGAGCTTGCTGCATCCCATGCGCAAAAGCTCATGGGATATAGCAAACCTTCTTTCGCCTCGATAAAATAGTTTGTTTACCCTTTTTATATCCTGATTCAGTTTCATCTTGAACTCGGACAGATCCTCAGAACTTCTGACATTTTCGGGTAAATTGTTCTATAATCGTATAGCTGAAGGAAAGAATGACGAATTAAATAAGTTTGTTCTTGAACGAAAATTGATATGTTCCTCCCTGATGTTACATTATATCTATTTCTTTCGTTGACAGAATCTGGAATAAGATTAAGTAAGTATTGTGGAGCGTACCCGCAAATAATTTAGAAAAATAAGATCAATTTGTTTTTTCAAACCCAGTTTCTTCATATAATAGATGGTGATTAGTTCCAGAAGTCGCTCCAGTAATAATTCTGGCTGCAGCTAATTGAATATTTTCTAATTGCTGAGATTCCTGCGAAGTGCAGTTGTCCCACACCGCAGAACCATACTCTAAAACGGGTCTTATAAACGACAGGTAGGGAACTTCCAGGGACCTCCTATCAAGACGGAACTGTAAATATTTGATAATATTAATCATTTTCATTCCTTTGGTGGTTAGTTCTTTTATGTGACTGGACTAGGAAAGGTCGGAACGGAGGATTAAGCCCACAATTTTAATACTTTAATCAGAATTCTGTATTTCCAAAAATATTAGTAATATTCCGCTTGTACCCATAGGCACCTACCCGCATCTCGCCATATTTCACTAAGCGACACTTGGCAATCAGGTGTGCAGTTGGGGCGGGAACTTAATATGTATATCTCCTATTCAGTCGGTTATTGGAGTAGTTCACTTCTTCAAGAGCAGTGTCTAAAGGCCAAATACGCCCCAGTAACACTATCTCGGTTCACTCTATTGTCTCATCATCGGTACTTTTGAACGAAGTATTTCAATGTTCCGTGTATACGTCCCAGTGTATCGCTTTCTTCATGGTTCCCAAATACCAGGCTATGATATATAGAGGAAAGGTTTATATGTGGTAGTTTTGTATTGTCATTAAGTATATCGACACAGCGTGAGCATTTTTGTGTTGCATCATTACATTTCTTATTCTTGTGTTAAAATATTTATGATTTACTGAGTTAAGCTAACTAAAAGGGAACAGTTATTGTTGGACTCCATACTCCGAAGTCACTAATTTTTGTTTGTTAAATTCAGGAAATGTGTCACATGATATACTACTCGTATTTGGTAAATGCTGTCTTGTGTTTCTTTATCTAACCCAGATTTTCTCTGCAAGTTTTGAAAATACAATCAACGCTCATTATGTCTGGGTGCCAACCCAGAGATTTTTTTTCTTTTTCTTTCTTTCTTTCTTTCTCTCTCTCTCTCTCTCTCTCTCTCTCTCTCTCTCTCTCTCTCTCTCTCTCTCTCTCTTTCCTTCTCTCTCTCTCTCTCTTTCTTTCTTTATGACCAGATTTGTCCGGAGTTTTTCTCAGACCCTACTATTCCGAAAACCACCAAACTTGCCATTGTGAATTACCAACCAGTGAAATTAGGCACCTGACTTAGAACAGCCATGATGATTAAAATTATGCAAATGAGGGGCAATTAAAATTTTGAAAGCTCCACATCTTCTAAACTATTGGAGAAAGACACAAAGTTCTAACTTGCACATATAGGTTTGAGACAACTGGCAAATCCAATAGCATACAAACAAAACTTGGAGAATTTTAATGTGCCCTAAATTCACAAAATTATTTCCCCAATCCACATACAGGCCTTGAACTGCTTGCTGTATGACCTGTTGCTTGACCGCCATGGTGCCAGGTAACCATTTTGCATTCATAATTAATTAGCTTGAACCTGTCTCACAGGCAGCTTTCAATCCATGCATGCTAGGTGTATGCTTTGGAAGGCTTGGGTCTTGTAGCAAATTTGTGGGTGGGTGGGGGAGCTCCCAACAACTGTGTAAAGAGGCTCTCAATAAAATACAGAATATCTCTTTCTGTTCATGCAGGACAAGATTGACTCCATGCTGCCATATGTACCAGGCAGGCTATAGTTCCCACCAGTGCAGAACAGACCTGTTAATGCACCATGAAACTGGTGTCCTAGCTGACCTGTTTTTGCCTGAGGCAATGTCAGTCTGCTGAGCTTATCAGTCCCAAGGGAACACAGACTCCAGACTTCTAGGCAGAACAAGCCTGAGTGTTTGCTCTGTTAAAAATAGACTACATACAGAGCTGAGTCGGCCACCCCTAGGGAGGGTAGAATTTGTGTCATCTCAGTGGACACTTTCATGTCTTTGTTTTCTTGTAACCAGTGAGATGAAGCCTGGTCTTCATTATTATTATCCAAAAATACCCTCCGGATTAAGAAATAAATAAAAACGGATACTATAAGTAATTTTAAACATTCAACAGTTGAGGAAAAATGTAGTATCCTGCTGCTTTTTTCTGTCAGAATCCGTAGATGTATCTTCATCTATTCATAATACAGTACTTAAGATTGCATTCAGCAGGGCAAAATTTACAGTGATTGTGAGGAATGTTATCCATTTGCAGTGAGATCTCGATTTTACCAATTTTTCAACAACAACAAAAAAAGCCCAAAACACTGACAACCTAAACAAATTTGCAAATGATCTGCTTTACTTACAGTAAATAACATAATAAATTTGCAAATGATCTGCTTTACTTATAGTAAATAACATAATAGAGTATATGTCAACACCAGAAAGCAAAATGAAACTGTTTTAAATATTTTTTATTAAAATTCTCACAGTGATATAAAATAGTTATATAGATATTTTCTAGCACTCTTTCCGATAAGTCTTTTAATAGACAAAATCACACTGTAAACTTTCTGAACGTTTTGACCAGTAACAAGTCTACCCAATTATATATCCCCATTAACAAGAAGTCAGAATCTCTGTTGCCTTTATTATTGTCTGATAGAAATACTAGTGATGTTACATATGGAAGGCACACCAGTTGGATTTCTGAACATTTTCAGTGAGTTTAACATCTTATCCACAAAAAATGCCAATTTCAGGTACAAACTGTTACCCTTTACAGCACCGTACATGGCCTCAACCAAAAAAACGCCCCCATGAAGAATACTATGGACCCGCCATAGTTTAAGAGGCCTACAGCGAGAAGTACAAGCCTTGTTTGAAATTTATTATTTTACTCTCAATGTCAAGGTCAAGACTGAGTCAACAGCTTTCCTGAGCGCAATGTGAGTGTGGCGAGGAAAGCTATTGGCCTGGACCCAAATTTTAAAGGAAGTGTAGACTTCTTGGTACTGAAATGAAAGGCATGAGGGATTTGATTATAGATGCTTATAGTGGTTTAAGAGTTTCATTCGATTATAGTCGGTTAAGGAAATGAAAGAGATAAGGCACGCTGCCTGATGAGTGCCAGCAGTATGACCCAACATATAGAAGACAATAGACAAAAGACAAGTTGGTGATGATAGAATACACATTATTATCTTATTTACTACAGACTAACAGGCGATCTTAGCGAGTTATAAGATATATATTTATTGTTATAAACGTGTCATTGTTAACAGCAACTAATTAAGAACTTGTGTTTTTAATGTTATGTAAATTTGGGTCATTAATAATGAACCTTTAATACAGTAAAAACTAATATATCGAGGAACACGATTTCAAATTCTATCTATAGGTTTATAAGGTTGGCTCCAATTCAAACTAATATAGATACGGACATGTATGTTGTATGTGCGTTTGTGAGGGATTGGTACATATTTCCAGATATCTAATCGGCATGTTTCCAGATTTATGCAATGAAAATTATTCAAATTGTGACAAGGATTATGAAAAAAATAACCTTTAATATCTTAAAATTAAATATAGATAGTGGCACACTCCAAATGTTATTTTATGTAACAAGTAAACAACAACTAGTAAGTGTGTATTTGCAACTTCTTTGAAGAACAAATTAGCATTTTGTACAGTTCTCATTTTGAAGCTGCACCGACAGATTTGCAGTGTGGCAAGTATTTTTAGTTTGATCTGTTTCCGTAGGCCTGTAGTTATGTCTACTGCCATTGTATAGTTGATCATTCAATGGGCAAAAGGACGACTTTCTTTTTTATTGTTTTTTTTTTTTTTTTTTTTTTTTTTTTTTTTTTTTGTTAACTGTCAACTGCAAGGGAAGATTACGAAAGAGAACCGAAATAAACTCAGATTTTGTTGTTACAAGTCGATTTCTTATAGTGGTCGCCTGACTTATGAGTCACTTTCGTCAAAACATTTGTTAAAGTGATTCCAGCTAAGTTGAAATAAGCTGATATGCGGAATATAAACCAAATAAAATCATATGGACGATTCCTAACAATCTAGCAAGGAATTCATTCACACATTGGCAAGTTGTTAACATAAAAGACCTTGACAGAGCTACAATGTATGGAGCGTGAAATGCGCCAGGGGTTACTGTTTGAGCGCCTTCTTGTGTCAGGGCATTATGTTTTTCAGGTGCTGCTCTTTTATGTTATAATACCCAACTATAAACACGTTAGTTACAGAAATAAGAATTTCGATTAAATATATTCATTTTATCCAAATTTAAAGAATGATTCTTCATAATTTTTACATCTTAATGGCACAAGAAAGCGTAGGGATCTTTAATTGTATCTAGAAATATTTCCCTATATCAATTTTCATAGGGTATAAGATTATTATATGACGTACATGCACGCAACACTAATGCCATAAACAAGCTTGTTTCCATTGAGAAGGGATCAATTTTATATGTGCGGCTCACTTTACATAAATAGGGTGGCTCGCTGTACTTGAGTTGTAGTAATAAAGCTTGTCAATGTCCAGGAGATAAAAATTTCGTATATATGCATGATCATGATAATATAGGCCCACGTGTGTGTGTGTGTGTATGTGAGTGTGTGTTCACACATGTATATACATTGATGCTAATATGTACTAGTTCACAGGGGAATATATTAGGTACATGCATATGCCTTTAATATCTAATGTTGGAGTGTTAGATTTCATCTTTCATTGATAAAGAGCTACGATCTGGCCTTTGAATCCCAAAGTAAACAACAAACAATACTAGAACCTACTTCGTCATTGATAGGTTTAAGTAATTCATAGTCGCATCCGCATCTTCCATATATATATATATATATATATATATATATATATATATATATATATATATATATATATATATATATATATATTTATATATATATATATATATATATATATATATACATATATATACATGGTAATTCCCCCCACTCGTCACTCCGCTCGGTCCACTTCTGCTTCTGCTTTTAGAAATTAAGTACCCCTCACTTCCATCCCAACACCTTCCTTTCACTGGCTTCTCCTCGTGCTTGCCTCCTACAACCTTACCAGAGTATGCTTCCCATGACATGTCAACCTCACCTAGCCCCTTCAAGTTTTACCTTTCTGCTAATTTGTCTATGTCTACCACCCACTTTGTCTGTGCTTTAACTCTGCCCCAATATAAACCTGCCTGTATCGCATATCATCTCTTGTGTCATGCAAGTAGCCCCAATAGATCACCTTTGCCTTTGCTAATCTATCCGAGTCGTTGGACCAGCCAAGACCCCTAATACTGCTTACTTGTGCCACACAAGATGGGTCCCCTTGTCCATCTTCTCAGTGTCTTTTCCAACCATTCCAGATCTTTCTAACTCATTGATAATACATCCAATCCATATTGCATGCCTGGGACTGCTACCCTCTTCTGAAGCACTCTCCCTGTGAAAGCTTTGTTGAATCTATTTGCTGCTGTCAGTTAAACCACCCCTTTTGCTCTATTGACCTTGTGCCTGATTTTATCAACATGGTATTGAATCATCCCTGGACCTGTAGTTTTTATGCCCACATTCAAGCATTCATAATAAGCTACTTGTCGTGTCTTAATGAGTTTTTCTTGACCTTCTGAGACCCCAAACTTTCCAACCATCTGCTTTTCTCCCTACCTCTGCTTGTGACCCAGAATCATGACTTCTCAGTACACTCCAGCCTCCACCTCTCCCAATAGTTCCCTGAAATCTGAGTACATTTTGCACGCTTCCTTTTCGTTCCCCATACAAACAATGTCATCTGCAAAGAACAAGCGTGACATCCTCTTTTATCTCACCAATCTTTATCTCTTCCACTCCAGCCAACACATTATTTCCCACAATTTTTCTGATTCTCTCTTCTAAAATAGTTCAACACCAACTGGTCCTCGGGATTTAATATGATCCACTGCCAATACATCCTCCTTCCTTACCCCCATACACGATTCTTGGTCCAATCTTTCCTGCCTAACTTTAGATTCTGGTTCTCCTGCACTCATTATGGATCATTCACCTCTACCTAGTGTTCCTGTAGGGATTCCTTTAGCTCTTAGTTTCCTTGATATACTCTCATCTCAGGAGTCAATCTATTAATCGAACTTTCTTCCTCCTCGTAACTTGTTTTTAAAACACTGCTCATGAACCACCCTTTCTTTCTGCTTTTATGTCATTCGCTTTCCTTCTTGTCTCCTTGTATGTCTGTAGAGCCAATGCTATCTCCTCTCCTCTCTTCTTTTTCTACCTAGACTTCATACTCTATTCTTTATTCACTCTCCTAATCCCAATTGCCCTTTCAACTCAAAATTAATGCTATACCCTTTCTTATCCCTTGGACCCTCTTTCTGTCGACTGTTTCTTTGGTACTGTCACAAATGCTTCTCCTCAGATCATCAGACATTCCTTGCACATCAACTGACTTCCTATCAACCTATATCTCTATCCACTCATCCAAAACTTGTTAAAATCTTTCCTTGTATAACGTCTAATCTGTACCTTCGTTTATGCACCACATCCACGTCGACCCCCCCCCCCTCCCCCGCCCATTCCTAACGTGTTTCTTATTATATCGGAGATCTACTGACATCCAGTTATGATCATTCCCTATTTCCATCTGACGGTCCTCATCAAGTAGTACACATATTTCAACATTCTGAACAAAGAGGTATCCATCAGAACACAGTCATTGATTGATTACCTATCCCCTACACTCCACGCACTTTTCCCCTTACATCCATCCCTATTTAAAATGCATACTGCCATTTCCCGAGAGAACAGCCACCATCACGTCACTAAAGTCATGCTTATTGATCACACAGATCCCGCTGGACTCTCTCCCACTCATCTAAACCCTTGATAGGATCCCCATGATGAAGAGCTCACAGTCTTGTATCTAACAATCCCTTGTGCCTTCCTGATACTGTCTCCGTCTTCATCCTCTCACCTAATCGTTCGTCCTCCCTGTCAGCCAAGTCCTTTGTGCTGACCAGTATCATGCCCTTCAGATGATGCCAGCTGAATCTGACTGTTCCCTCTATGCACTCGACAACATCCCTAAAAATTTGACCCCAGCAAACAGACCTAAAGTCTGTTTGCATTGTCCAGTCCACAGAAAACCCTGTCTCTTCTCCTCAAAATATCATTCCCTATTACCACTGTCTGTCTATTATCCTCTCGACTCTCTGCCTATTTCATGTGTGTGCCTTTGGGGTATGGCAACCCAAAACCCAGGATTTCGTGATTCCTGCTGTGCCAATGATATTGATTTAAAAAATGTTCAGCTACCAACAGCCCATGCAGTAACAGAGGTAGAGTGAGCCACCAGTCATGGTCAAATTAACAAAGAAACAGGGTTAGAAACACTGATGGGACACCCGGTTAAAAAGGATCCATCATAGTAAGAAATGGTCGGTTAAGAATAGCACAAGGTATTACGTTCATGTTCATTCTAAATTCACTGTTTTGTATGATCGCCTTGCCTTTTTTTTTTTTTTTTTTTTTTTTTTGCTTTTGTTTTTTTTGTTTTTTTTTTGTTTTTTTGTTTTGTTTCTTATTTTTTCTTTACTTTCAACCATAAAACTGTGAAAAAAAAACCAGAAAAATCAAAACTGACTGAGTAAAGTTTACAAAATAAATACTACTATGCTGGAAACCGAAAGGAGAGCATAACACTTGCTCAGTTGTACATAGGGTCCGACTTCCTCAATTTTATTTTCAAAATATACATTGTCTGCTATGACACTGATTTTCAAAAAAGGCATGGTTTGAACACCATAGTGTTCTAAGTCATAGTCCAAGAGACATCTATCACCTTTCTATGCAATTATTTTCGCTCATTTTCCAGTGGAACGTTTTCGACAGAACAATACTTCACGCCAGGTTCATTGTCGTAAACTTGCTACACAACAAAATGTTAGGCTGTAACAAAATTTGAAATTCGCGATACTGATAATACGAGGCAGTAAGCAATTATCTTTCAAGTATTACATTTCCTCTCTTTTTTTAACGGATTGACAACAAAACTTCCAAAGTAACTTTATTATCTGTGTTATGAAAGACGGTGTAAATCTGTTGAATGGACATCCATTAGTTGAATATCCTTGCTGATCACAATTGAGTCACGTGCATTGTATTTATAACCTATAAAATATAGTGGTGCACGGACTTTGTTATTTTTTCATGAAAGAAAACAAACAGTTCATTGAACTATATTATATGTACTCTGAACAGGAATACATTCCGGTTGCATATGTACCATTAATTATTATCCATCAACGACATCGCCTTATGATTGAAATTTACCATTATTTTCCAAGACTGCAGATTTGCAGGAGCCGTACAACATTATTAAGGAATGAACGATTTTAAATTCAATCAGCCTTTAGGTTTTAATAAAAAGGTAATGAATAAATTGAGCTATAAATGTAAAGTCTACGGGAGCAATAACTTAACATTCTGCATCAACTTTCCAACTAGTGGCTCTATATTATAATCGAAAACTTAAACCTTTCGAGAAATAGAAAAAATCATTATGTTTTTATACGAAACGAAACAAGTTGCTGGTACATGCCAGGGGATATAGGCCATTTAAATAATACAAGTTTACGTCAACTGAAAGTGTAGGCTACATAAATTACGTGCACGGATTTCTGCTGTGTCATTATACCGCTTTCAAATGAATATTCAGATTGCTTCTTCATTACGTTAAGCCACAGCATTCGCAGGCCACAGATTTTGAAGAAAACATCTACAGTGCTGACATCTGTGAGCATTTTGGTGTATTTTCGGCAGGAGTGATGAAGCAGAATGACATCATTAAGGCAGTATACTGCTAGTCAGTGGTGCAAGACGTGAAGAAGTGCGTATGTTGTTGACCATAAGACTAAGGAACATTCACTCGAATCTCACTAGTAATTGCTCTGAGTTCATAGATGTTTAAACATTTATTATATAACTGTTAGTGGCATGACAAGTGAATAACCACCACAAAAATATCAACCTGGACAAAGTGGCTAGGACGTGCGTAAATCTGTCATTTGTGGTCCAAAAACTATTTATTGGTCCTTATATTGGAGGTGCCAAATGCTTTATATATATACATATATACAAAGAGAGAGAGAGAGAGAGAGAGAGAGAGAGAGAGAGAGAGAGAGAGAGAGAGAGAGAACAAGATCTGCACTTTCAAACAGGCCTTTAAAAGTATTTCTTACAATTCTTTTAAGAATGGAGTTTCGGACATCACCTGATGATCCAAAACACAAGCAAACCACTACTGATCAATAGAAATAAAATATGTTCAGCTTTTAGCTAATAAAATTCACAAAAGATATGTGCAAGATTTTTGTACTTGCTGGCTGGCTTTAAAGCTTCTTCACATCCACACATTCCATTTTGATCATCCCTTTTGTCTTTTTCCTTTTTTTTTTTTTTTGTTTGTTTCTTTGTTTGTTTTTTCTGTTGTTTGTCCTTTTTTCTTTTTTTTTTTAGGAGACCAAATCGTTCATTTATTCGTTCATTTAAATATGATATTGAAATGTTTCAACTGGTCAGCCATTATATTTAAAATCGTTCTTCTTTGGGATAAAGTGGTACAGATGAATTAAGGCATTTACGATAACCATTCTCTATGATAAGCATTTTTTTTGGCAAGTACTACTAGTAATCAAAATTGATAGAATACTTGAAATATATCCGACACTGTGGCCTTGATTTACTAACATTGGAAGATAGTTCATCAATCTAAATGGAAATGTACCTTTCCAAGAGTAACTGTTCGCATGGCTGCTCATAAACACAGAAACAAATAAAGCGAACAACGTTTGATGAAATATTTACGGGTGTTATATTGTGATCATCCTCCAAGGGTCAGGAATGGTTGTACAAGCGCCTCTGTAAATAAAACATTCACTACATTTCTGATTGGTGAGAAATGTGAGTTTTATGCATCCACTGATGGGAACGTCAGCACACAATGTGGGCTCTATTTAATATCGAGGCTCATTAAAGTAACTATCATTGATGGAATCATTGTTTGCTCCTTACATTTTGCCGTTTTGAGCGTTTTCGCTTCAAAATTTTGTATATTCTTAGATTAAGCGTCAACTTTACACTTTGTAGCTACTTAACCACTAAATGTAAAGTCACTGCAAATTGTAACCGCACATTTTTCCATCGTCTTTTTAATTTTGAACGAAAAACTGGAAGTTCAAGAAACAGACATAGTCTATTATAGTTTCGTATGACTTAAAGCATGTACTGTGCTGCTTATTGCTAAATATTGGTTTTTAAAGGGTGATTATGATCGTATCTTTGCAGAAATAGGTACTGGGTCAAGAAATGTCGTGTCATTATATCACTTTCAAAACGACATGAAGATTAACCCATAACTTAATGCCTGCGGATCATTCATTAAAACAGGTCATTGAGAAATAGACCAATACAGTGCTGACCTCTGCTGCATGTTCTTTGAAGTTATGGGGCACAATGGCATCGATTTAGCAATGTACTTAGTTTCATTTGTTCCACATGTTCATTACTGATAATATCATTGACAATCAGACTTAATTTAATAATTTATAACTTATTTGCAAATATACCCCTTGGCACGAGACCAGGGTAGAACCCACTGTGCGTCAGATACATGTATCATAAAAAAATCTAAATACAAGTAAAATATGAGATATATATGCATTTGTATCACGGGGGGGGGGGGGGCGCCCTGCACCGCAGCGTGGTGTGTTTGCCGACATTGTCCCCAAGGACCACATCGGGTGCCCCTAGTACAACCTAATACTAAAACCAGGCACTGGGGTGGCCGAAAGAAATGCAGCCAACAAAAACACACCACCCTGCATGAGGTTTGGCTTTTAGAGAAAAGATATTAATTCGGCACCGGCTTGTCCATGGACTCAGGCCTTAGTTTCCATACTTTGACTAGAAATTCTTCAGACATTTTGTCTTACATTGCCCCAATTCTTTTACCATAAACATTACCATGGTCACCACGGAAGAAACAGAGTTTTCCCATAAGTGACAGACACTTGTAATAAAACCACCGTTCTTTACTGCAATGCCTTAATTTTTTCTGTAGACTTGCATAATATTATTTTCTGGATTCCCTAAGGTAGGGCATATAAACAAAAAGTGAAGCAAATCCTTCGTAGTACTTTGACATGTTACATTTCGAATCAAATAAACCCCATCTTTCCGAATTTTCCTTCAAACCGAGACAACCCACTCATACTTTAAATTTTAATCCAGTAGCATTAAAATCATCCATCTGAAACATGCAATCTTTTCCCAATGTGGAATTTTGTCACATGAAAAATGAGCAGCGGAAAATTGGCACAAAATGACATTGATCAGTAGAACAGATTATATGGTATTTATTTTAAAATATGTGGTAGAACGGATAATTATTTAACAACAGTCTTAGGTTTAACAGGTGCGAACAAGAAAGTAGATATGTGCTGGAAATCTTTGTTACTCTGTGTTCCAAAACCTAACTTATTGTTTTCGCTAAAAAATACTTTATTATTTTATTTAGTAGACTATTAGGTAAATAATTCAGTTGGTTGATCTAACTGGAGACAGAAATTTGACTCGACACATACTAAAAACATTATTACTTAAGTTTATGGCTTCTGCAACCCTCTTGCCTGAGTACACGGCCTTTGGCGACTTGGTATTCTATTGTTTGACGTCACAAAATTTCTTTTCATTTCACAGCTCAAAAACTCATTAATCTTTTTATCAGTTCCATCCAGTGGAAACTCAGAGAAATGTGCAGTATTTATAAGATATTAAAATAAATCTCAAGCAATAAATAGTGAAAACTATTGATAGATAGAGTTATAAGAAGACGTAGGCTTAGTGACATGAAAAGAGGAGAAAAAAAGGAGAATGGTACAGAACAGGAGAGAGAGTGGGAACAGAGACAGCAATAAACAACGCGAAAACTCCCAAAACCATGGACTTTTCATTACCTCTCACTTGATCACCAAGTTAATTGTAACAATTGTGGTGACAGAATCCTGGATTAGTGATTACTAAATGGATGTCGGAACCTAATAACATTTCTCTTCCACCAGGCTTCTATACTAGACAAGGTTTAAAACTTTGTCAAGAAAATGACAAATCTAGTGAACATTCTTCAGACAAGGAACTGGAAGAATCTAGCAAATATTGCTCTGATGAGGAAGCAATACAGGAGCATCCAAAATCTCTATCTGAACCTACATCCCATTTGGAAATTGACATTTCACTGGACAGTGATATTGCAGATGGAGTGTTGGCTCCAGCACCATTCAGTGGAACAGGAAAAGAAGGTGTACAACCCTTCTTGACATTTTATTAAGCTGCTGCCTCTTACAGGAAGTTAGGTGAGGCAGCAAAGGTAACTACAGCATTACTGCTGCAAGAAAATGCCAGTACTTGTTTCTCAACATTACAGCCTAAACCAACCGCTTACTGTAAATAGCTTTATTTTCACATGTATTAATTTTCATGGCTTTCGTATTTTTCCCACTTCACTGTAGTTTTAATTTCACTGTTTTGGACATAATTGCAATTCAAACAACGTTAAAATACTATGTCACTGTGTCTGTATTTCCATGGTTTTGTGCCATCAGCGAAATAAGCGAAAATAAAACTACAGCAAAGTTATAGCAATTTAGAGTATGAAGCTTTGTCAACTTCATTTCGCGATTGCTATGGCATGGAAACAAATACCGCATGGATACATGTGGCTGACTTATGCAAACATGCACAGCTTGCTGGTTGAACTTTATTGGTCTATATCACAAGTACCAGATGCCAAGGCAGTCTTTTAATATTTCTTGACACAAAGTTATACATGCTATCTTAAATACAATGTATGCTGCTGCTCAGCCCTTTTTTTGCAGAATGACCCCTAAAACATTGACAGTCCTCGATAGTATGGTATGATTGTAAGTTAATTCAGAATAGTGGCCTACCAAAGCAGACAACAGAGTACACTATCAGTAATGCTTTGGCTGACATCAAGGTATAATTACAGGCATTATCTACTGACGTGCACAAAAATGCTGCAATTAGAGTACTGGCAACAGATGAATCAAGAACCCAGGAATCTGGCAACAGTAATTGGAGATGTGACCCGCCAAACCATCGTCCACAGCCAAATTATCATCCTCAACAATGCGTATAGGGCCGGCCCCGGTTGTCCAGACAGCAAAAACAAAGTGGGAATACATTTGGCAATTGGGGTAGATATCATGTCAACTATTAATTTTCAGCAGCCCGTTTGATATGCTATAATTGTTGAGGTATGGGCCATGTCACATATTACTGTAGGCAGGCCCGGTAGTCAAATAACCAGCAGTAGGGCTTTTCACCTGTACCACTTACCCTTCAGCCTGCCTGGTACAGGTCAAACTATACAAAAGATAACTTAGACTGATCTGAAACTACTTCCTTTCCTAAAGTGTCGATCTTAGCTCCTATAAAATGAAATTGTATACCTCTCCAAATTGGCACTTTTGATACAAAAACAAAAAAAATTTAGCTGTGTCCAATTAAACTTTAAAATTCAGAATACCAATATTTCCCATATTTGTTTTCATGTTTTTCAGTCATTGCATCATCATTTGGTTATCAGTTCTCATTTTCTGACAAAACATGGATATATCAGTGATTGTTCTCCTCAAGCCTTAAATGAATGTCATCGCAGTCTCTTAGGTGCAGGACACCTGGGATTTGACCGCGCTTTTACGGCCATCAGAAAAAAATATTATTGGCCAAGAACATAGTCTGATATCTTGGACTTCGTAAAATCTTGTGATACTTGCTAGAAAATAAAAAGATACCACCATTAAAAACCATTGACCCCAATACCAATTGAGGACCCAGTTGATAGGTAACGTATTGACATAATAGGCCCCTTAGGTGTCTAATTTTAAATATAACTTGCTCATAGTTGACTCATTTGCTCGTCACCTTTTGCCATTCCATTTGAAAATAAAGATACTAAATGCATTGCCGATGCAGTATGCAGATACATTTTCTCTATATATGGTTTCAGCAGGTCACTGGTCAGTGACAGGGACAGGAATTTTATATGTCAGTTACTGTCAGCTTTCTGTTAACTGTACAAAGTCAAGCAAGCACATAGTAACAGTGCTTTTGAAACATACTGCGGTAACTTGGCCCATCCATGTAGCAAAGAACAATCTAATTGGCGTCAGCTTATTCCAGGAATTCTAATGGCATTTAGAAACAGTTCCAGTGCTGGTACAAAATGCTCACCATATTACATCTTATTGGGCAGAGATATGAATTTACCCTTTGATATCATGTGTTATTCCAAACCCAAGTCTTTCCATAAGTGTGTAAACATATCGCAACCAAATCTTAGAAGGACTTAATGTTGGGAGAAGTATAGTGACAGCTACCTTGCAACAAGCACAGGCCACAAATCGACATTAATATGACAAGAGGGCAGTAATTCCTGCATTTAAAATAGGTGATGCAGTTTTACTTCACAATGCTGGAGTGTCAATGGGAAAATCAATGACACCGGTGCATTAACATACTGGCCCATATTATATAGTCAAATGTGGACCAAATTATACATTTTCGCTTCATCACATGGGGGCGCACAAATTTCACCTTTTGCCTGTGAATGCCACCAGATTAAAACCTTACATTGACCAATAGTCTTGTACATTATGTGCAGTACCAACGCCTTCCAAGTCTAAAACTCAGCCCCCAAACACTAATACTAAAGATGAAGTGCCGACTACACATGAAATCGACACATGGCATCCTGTTGCCTGCTTGATTGGTACCAAAATGATTGGTACCACTCATTAGTATCGACTTAGATGGCAATCGAATGATGGCCCGAGTTGGATTCCAATGTCTGATATTGCATCTTTACTCATCCATACATATCATACTAAATACACCTATACTGGACGTCGATGTAAACACCGTTAACTTTAATACTTTTTAAAGCAGCAAAACTAAACAGTTTCATCTGTAAACTGTTTTGCTATGTATTGATTTGCCAATTATATAAAAACCCGCCGGTATTTTTGGACCTGTATCCACAAACGGGGCAACTTTCTCCACTAAGTCCCAATTTTGACTCAGTGGGGGTTCTTGGCTACTATCCTTAGTGCTGCAATTTAATTCATAGCCTGGGGGCGACTTCAGTGTCTGATACAATATTCCTATTCTGCGGCCCACCGCCACCAACAACTGATAATTTCAAGGCATTGTATTTAAAAATGTGGCTAATGCTCACACTGGAAAAGCCCATTATATATTTACATTACATTCCTTAGACAAGTTAATCTTCTGTTAACGTTAATGACACGTAAATTTTGGATATTACCTCTTCAGAATATCCAATCGGGACTAACCCACGGACTTGGCTGACATTTTGAAAAAAATGTGGATTCCGCACTCAATGGTTTGTAAATGAAGATAGTATTGAGACGATCATGGGGGTTTATAATATATGAAACCAAAAGTATATATTTAGCTAATATTTCAGAGCATCAAAAATGTTATGATATATGCGATTCACCTTGTTATCCGAATCAAATTTATTTTTTGCTAGTGTCCTGCAATGCATTGGGCCCTGTTCAAAATAGCACTCACCAACGGGCCCGATTTGCTGGCTCGAGTTATCATATCGTATCGGGATTTGTAACTAACGATGATAACTGCTTCAGACACAACCGAGTCGGCGGATTAAAGTTAAGATAGTAAGTCATGTTTGAGAAGTACTTTAACGACCGTTTGCCCTGGTAACTCGGAGAACAGACACGTGGAACCTTGCAAAATATTATAACAATCACCATACAACCGCGGCTGTGCTGTTTCACCAAACACCCGTCGCTATGCAGCTATCCAGTTTTCCCGGTCCAGGTTAACCCTTCAGATAAGTTGAAATAAAATGCTGTGTTTGAGTTGATTTTACTGCTAAATACCGGCACACGACGGCCACTTTATAAAATCTTTCAACCAGGGACAATCAATTCTTATTAGGGAAGGGCGGCTTGAAACTATTTTTTTTCTTAGATGTTTCATCAAATTTATTTGGGGCTGGGTCTTTTCGGGAGGGTGTGGTCGGATTACCAGAATCACACATATATTTTTGTCAGATCTTATGTAACTTGGACATTTGTTGAAACATGTTTAAAATGGATGTTCTTTCCCCTGTGGATAAGTGTGATGCATATTTATAAGGCAGATAAGTGCTTATTATGACAAGTTCAGGGTTGGATATCATATAATGTGGATATCATATAATGTTCATTTCTTATATTAAATGTTTTTCTCCCATGTCATTTAACATCATGAAACTTTCATCGGGACCATACTTCATACACTGGTAACACTTGTTGTTCAAATATTTTATTCGTGCTTGTTTTCGGCCCCCAGCACAACAAACCTTGTTAGGCCAAATACAGAAAAAAATAACTAATTGTCCCAGTGCTTTCTGAAAATGAAAGGGTTAAAATCTTGTCTGGTACCAATAAACGCAGCCTCTTACCATTTGGCCAGCAATTTATGTTGTAGCAATAAGTAAGTACCGTGTAAAATGCCAGAAAGGCGATTTATTTAAAAAGCATTCATCTGAATTGGCCAGTTAATCGACGGAAAATATTTTTATTTCTATACAAAGTCTTTGTTCAGGACCAAACATCATTACTAAGATTGGCCAAAAATTAAGATTGATTTGGAACGGCTTTGAAGAGCTGCAGGTGAAAGTCGCATATATAGTGTTTGCCAAGCAGAAGCAAATGTTTCCGACTGTTTTGTAATATGACATACAGCGAATCTTTGTGTCGCACGCAGATAAAATCTGCGAAGGTATAATAATAAGAAAGAGACGTTTATGTAATATGGAAATCTTGTCTACAGAATTGACTACACAGGCGTTGCAGAAAATAACCTTTCTGCAAATATCAAAGATTTTTGTTTCGACTCACGCCTCAATTGGATTTCCCCATATTCATATTTCCCAAACTCAACGTTTTAAACAATCTTGTGCCGGCTTCAGACAGAAATCTCCACTGCAATAAAACATTTTGTAAATGTGGTGAGAAACAATAAACAAGGGTTTCACGATTTGGCTGATTCCATGGTCATGGACACTCCAGATCCAAGCGCTTTGGCCATCTATTACTTCATCCTTTTCGCGTTTTAGTCATGTTTTGTCCGTACGTGCATTAGTTGGTCTCGGAATATTATAATTAACGTTATCTACTTTTAAATGGACTTCTGCTTATAACAGATGCAACTAAAGCTGCTGTTAATCAAACTGCCCCAACGTTTACTCCATAGCCGCAAGCAATGTCCACGTTATCACATGATTTCGGCCATGACTATTCTGACACTACCTGTTTTGCTGCCTTTTTCTGCAGGTTTCATTTTTATAATGGCATATTTCTTTTTTTGCGCTGTATACAACGAGCAGCATATTCATTGGCCTCATACATCAGTATTTATTTGGAACTTATTTTAACGAATGTATTCACATCTCACTACAGAAACTTCTTGGATGTGTGCCCTCTCAGCATTTCCGAGATTCTTGAAATATATCAAATGTTCAGATACACGGTATCCGTCCGAAAATGACTTACGGCTGGCACGATGTGATCGTATTATTAATAATGAGTCAAACGACCCAAATGAATCATACAACATGATCCACTCCACCATATGTAATGCGCTAGACAAACATTTACCGGTTAAAAAGGTAAAATATAACAAATATAAACACAAAAAATCTCTTTGGATCACACAAGGTATAATGATATCGATAAAACGAAGGGATAATATGTACAAAACGTTAAAGAGAACCCTTAGAGACAGCAATGAGTATAACATTCTCAAAGTAAACTTGCAGACTTACAAGAAAATTTTACAAACAAATATCAATAACGCAAAAGAACGCTATTATGAGACATGTTTTGATAAATACAAACATGATATAAAAAGTACTTGGTCGACAATTAACGAAATTTTAAATAGAATGAAAAAGAAAAGAAATTTCCCAAACGCATTTAACATAGATGGTCACATTATTACTGACAAACAGGAAATTTCCGTTGAATTTAATAAATACTTCATAAAGATAGGACCCAAATTAGCTTCAAAAATTAATGTACCTAATGATAAAAACTTTGTGGAATACCTAACAAATCCAACTCAAAACAAACTTCGGTTTACAAGTGTGACAGATGAAAAGATACTAAGTATAATAAATTATCTTAAACCTAAAAACAGTTGTGGTCATGACAATTTATCAGTTAATTTATTAAAGTTTATAAAAATAGAAACATTTAAAGCAATAACAATCACAATAAGCCAAATGATAAGAACAGGAATCTTTCCAGACTTACTGAAAATTGCTAAAGTCATACCTATTCATAAAAAGAATGATACTAAAGTCTTTGAAAATTATAGGCTTATTTCTGTTCTTCCGGCGATTTCAAAAATATTTGAACGGGTCATTTTCGAGCAGACTCATCACTATTTCAAAACAAATAAACTCTATTATCCAAGTCAATATGGTTTTAGAGAATGTCACTCGACTGAACTAGCGTCATACGAACTTATTGACAGAATATTAAATGAAATGGACAAAGGAGACGTACCTATAAACATATACATGGATTTATCGAAGGCATTTGATACCTTAGACCATAAAATCCCATTACAAAAACTACACTATTATGGAATAAAGGACACAAGTCTGAAATTGTTTGAAAGTTATCTATATAATAGGAAACAATTTGTGACGATTGATGATGTGCAGTCTCGCTTATTAGATATAACGACAGGGGTACCCCAAGGTTCAATCTTAGGTCCACTTTTGTTCATAATTTACATAAATGATATAACAGTGGCATCAAATTTATTTAAATTTATTATATATGCTGACGATACCACACTATGTAGAACTATAAATGTACTGAAAAAACAAGATCAAAACAGTGATTTTTCTCAAAGCATTAATGTAGAGCTTGATAGAGTAAGTACATGGTTGAAGGTAAACAAGTTATCTCTGAACATAACGAAAACAAAATTTATGTTATTCTATAAGCCTTTAAAGAAAGTTTCTATTCCTTCTCTTGTAATAGATAAGGTAAAAATTGACTGTGTGGATGAATTTAATTTCTTGGGTTTAACATTAGATAAAAACATGAATTGGGATAAACACATACAGAAGATTTCTACCAAAATCTCCCAGAAAGTAGGCATTTTAAACAAGCTAAAAAGTTTCCTTTCAATCAAAGTCCTCTTAATCCTATATAACTCATTCATACTTCCACATTTTAATCATTGTCTTCTTGCATGGGGATACAGAGTAGATAGACTTTTCTCTATTCAAAAACGAGCAGTGCGTATCATAAATAAGGCTGATTTTAATGCCCATTCAGAACCAATATTTAAAGGCTTGAAGTTACTAAAACTTCAAGACATATATAAACTACAGCTCCTAAAATTTCATTACAAATTAAAAAACGAGACATTGCCAGTGTATTTTCTAAACTTTCCACTTTTTCAAAACTCAAGTATACATGATTATAACACAAGAGGAAGGGGCAACATATTTATTACTAGAACTTCTCGTATCTATGTGGATCAGTGCATAAGGCATCAATTGATTCATAATCTAAATGACACACCAGATATGATTAAAGATAAGGTTAGTACACACAGTATCCAAGGGTTTTCAAACTATATAAAAATTTATTATCTTGAAAAATATGAAAATGAATGTCATGTACCAAATTGTTACATTTGTAATTCTGTAAGGTGATTTTTTTAAAGCGGAGTGATTTAAACACACAAATAGCATGTTCTTTCAAAAATTTAAATGATAATATATATTCCATCAGCTGATATAGACTTTCAATGAAAATTATCTGCATAAAGATAAATTAAGAGAAATTAAAATGTGGGTGGCTTGTGTGATAGCGGTCATTATATGACCTTAACACAAGTCTCCCAAATCAATATATGTATATTGTGATATATCTCAAATATGTTTATGTATAATTTGACTATTTCTGTATCTTGATGCAATGTATGTATTCTGATTTGAATAAAAAGATTCCTGATTCCTGAAAAAAAAAACCATTACAAATGTTAGCACAAAACTAGAAAACCGGCCGCAGTTAATACTGCCGTTAAGTTAGCTTCAAACATTTCGGCTGGGATGACCTCTCAATGATTCTTTCAGTCTGCATGCTGTGGTTCACCATGCCAATCGCTTCCAATCGGACTTTTCATCACCTCTTACTGGATCACCAAATTAATGATGACACCTGTTTCAAGCCTGATACCAGTACAACGAGTATTTTTCGTCTATTTCCTGAAAAATTGTATTTTGTAGCTTTCAAGACTCAATTTAATGTATCGATCTAGCCAGAGTTCATTTTGACTTTTATATGCAAGAAAGAAACCAGTATTTTTCGTAGATATTATGTTATTTTGAACAATAAGGCCACATGGCTATTTTCCCCTGTATTAAATCAGTAAAGAGCTTTTTCAAATACTTGTTAGCATTATCGGGTTTCAGGTTATTCATACTTCATTCTATGAAAATGCTTAATGCGGTAGCGATCTAAAAGTAAGCCAAAAGGCAAGCATCCGAATTCAGTCAGAGTAACTGACATTGCAGTGCAGGATTTTATGGTAAAGATTGCTTTGGCAAAGAAGTACTGTATTGACTGTAAATACTATAAATCTTCTTTGGTGTAATTCAACCAGACTGCACATCCATAAGAGATAGAGGGAAAAATTACCCTTTTCCATATCGAGTTTCCAACTTCAACCCCATATTTACATTATCGTGCGAGGAAAGAATGCCACACATGTGATTCTTAATTTTACCGTTTTACTTTTTAAATGCGTTTTAATGTGAGGTGATTCCCTCAAAGACTGAGAGAAAAGAATACCTAAATATCTATAGGAGGAACATTCCGTCAGTCCAGAGTCTCCCAGCCTCCATCTTTTTTCGAGGTTGATGCGCTTGCCTATAACCATAAGCATGGATTTGTCACTGTTGAAAGTCATTCCCCAATTTTTTTTTTGAAATTGTCTGCTATATTTCCCAGAGGCTTTGTATCAGATCGGGGTCAGCCCCGTTCCTCCGGGACCAGTACCTGTAAAATTAATTCGCAGTTTTTCTGCCTTTAACTAATTTTCCTATCTCTGCATCCCAAAATTTCTGCTTACCTGTAGTAATGGTATTTTTACCTATAGTATCTTCTCCAACATTATTTACTATATTTTTTTCAGCATTACCAAGCTTCATTTACCGAATGTAAGTGCCTGCAATTCCAATCCTTAAAACGAGTTGACGACAAGTTTGTAAAAGATGTCCAGTCTGAATTTTTGTTTAATTGCCACCCTCTGTACTTGACCGAACGCCGTCGGTCATGGCTTTTTGATAGATTTGACATATTTTATTCATCCAAAACATGAAAGGGATTGAAAAACAATCGTGAATACGTTTATATTAATTTTGCTCCCAAATACAACATACTGAAGTCTCAGTCTCAATCACAATAACAATGAATATGTTCGAACAGTACGTAGAATAAAAGTATGCATAATATATTGAGATAAAGATTTCAGGCTCGGCGAATAACCGACTAGTGCTTGATATGTAGGCTGCATTTAATGTACTGAATAATTCCGCTGAAAACAGAAGAAAACACGAGTGTGATGTCGTCATATTTGATTAGAAACAAATTTTCTTGGTAAATAAAGATATGTTATTGTGACTTTAAGAGTAAAATGTTGAATAGAAAACTAGTAAAGCGACAGTCGAGTTTTATAACCTTAAAAAACAATAAAAGTGCAGTTGAAACTCCCTGAAAAAAATTCGAAGCATTTTGATATCTTGATAAATGTTTCGACTTGATTAAACAAGGATATTTTCCATCTGTAATTTTGTCGCTCATCACCAAAGAGTAAAAAGTTGAACAGTAATTTCAGTTTGCACAAAAGTACTTAACACATCAAACTTCACTTCTTGCAATGGAATATAAGTTACAATTCAGAAAATAATGTGAGGGTGTTTCAGAAGCAACTCTGCATTTGCAGAGTGGACTGTTATCTAGTATACATTTGTACATATGATTTAGTAGACTGTAATTCATACATAACCGAGCATCATGTATCTGGGCATTTCTGTTGCCTCCGCTGAAATAAGCTAGTTTACGTTCATCCTTTGATTGGACTTTCGAATTAAAAGAACTGATAGAAGGATAGTCTTTTACAAGAGGATCTAGATTGTTAAAGCCACGGACAGCTGATGGAAAAAAAGATATTATACGTTGCACAGATGAAGGAAACAGCATAGATATATCATTTGAATATCTAGTGGCATGGTTATGTCCTATACCTGGAGGTATTCTTTCTCTCAAGTAGGCGGGGATAAGACCATTGACAATATTACATATTTGAGCTAGTTTGTGAAGCTCACGTCGAACTCTTAGAGACTGTCATTTTATCTCATTGTACAGTAACTTAAGACTCACATTTTGAGGTACACCTTCAACAATACGTGCAGCCTCGAGCAGTACGCGCTCCAGCTTATTAGCGGCTGTAACAGAACGGGTGTCCCACAATATATCCCCGTATTCCAAGATGGGTCGAATACAGGTAAAGTACAACTTTTCTAATTACTTAAGATCACGAATATATTTCATACCTGTGAGAAAATCACCTCGTTTCATGTGCTTGAACATTAATATTGTCAACATGATGGTCCCAAGAACCGTTTGTACATTGTGTGATACCCAAGTGCTTGTGACTATCTGTTTCGTAAATTTATGATTGTTCAGATAAAGTGGACAGTTTGTTTCAACATTTGAACAAGTTATTATTATTGACGTGGTCTTTGTTCATTTAAATTAATAAACCATTTGTTTGCCCAAACAGATATTGCCGACAAATCTGCCTTTCAGGACATTTAAGCAAAATCGGGAAACTCTCTATCAAAGGCAACAAAACGTGATGCATCATCAGCAAAAATTAGAATGTTTGATGCAATGATATTTGCTAAGTTGTTAATGTAGATTAAAAACAGTAACGGTCCTAAAATTGGGCCTTGTGGGACACCGGCATGCCCATTTTCCATGTAGAGAAACAGCAATTTACTACCACTCTATGTCGCCTGCTTGATAGATAATTTTCAAACCACTTGAGTAAGGTACCTCTTACACCTATACCATGATGTCTAGATATAAGACCTTTGTGCCACACTCTGTCAAAAGCGTTTGACATATCAAAGAAAATGAGAAGTACATCTTTCCCTTCGTTCATTGCCTCAAGAATGACATCATAAATTTCAAGCAACTGTGAGACAAGTGAATTGTCTGGCTGATAAGATGATCGAAACTTTCTTAACATATCGTTTTCATTGCAGTGGTTGAGTAATGTACCTGTGCAATTCAGCACAGAAATAGGCCGAGAATTTTGAACCAACTGTTTGCTATCATTTTATAGAAAGGGCTGACGTTAGCTTCTTTCCACTGTAAAGGAAACACAGATAATTGTCATGATTTGTTATAAATCATATTGAGCGGGTTTGCAATTGAAGAAGCCAATGATTTCTGCAAACGCGGACTCGTATTATCAGGACCACTGGCTTTTAAGGGTTAAGCAAAGTGACACAATCTTTGACTCCGCTTTTTCTGTGTCACCAGAAATTGAATGATCTCCTTCTTTCATTGGAGGAAGTTTGGAAAAAGGAACTTGTTTTTTAGACAACATTTGTTAAACTATACTCAACCAGAGTTTGGTATCATTATAATCATAAGAATGAATTTTCTGAGTGAGAGATCTTTGAGATTCAGTTTTAGCTTCATGCAATTTCTGTACAACCGTGTTTCTTGCTTTTCCATACTTTAACTATTTCATGTCACTGTCAGGTGATTTGGCCTCTGAGGCACTTTAGCTCTTTGTGGGAGCCAACCACGAACACGCATAAGTCTTTTAAGTTCTCATGAAAGGTGAGGTGGATTGTCAGGTCTTACATTTACAGTTTCACATGGAATGTGAACTTTGTCTATGAACATATTTGACCATTTCTTCACCATGTCATTTACAGATAGTTTTCAAGTTCTCCTTCCCAGTTGATCTTTTATAATGATTCATTTATACCGTCGAAATCTCCTCGGCTAAAATGCCATAGTTGCCTCTTAAATGGCTTACTCTTGTTATTTTAAAAGAAAAAGAAGTAAACACTACAAAATGATCGCTTTCACCAAGATCAGTTACTCCCGCAACACTTGTAAGATCGGGACTTGTGGTGGCTATGACATCTATACATGATGAAATTTCTTGTGTTACTCGTGTAGGCTCTGTTATAACTTGAGTAAAAAGTTCTTCTTTTTACAATAGAATGCAATTTATTATTTCTGTAGTGCATGATATCATCATTGAGATCACCCATCAGAATTATATGATCAATATTTGAATCTTTTGCCCGAGAAATGTTTTTCTCAAAACCTTCCCAAAAACAGCTCCCTGTCACGGGAGCCAATCAAAGACACCAAGTAATAAATTTTGGGGTTTTTGTGACGTTATTTCCCACCATAAACATTCTAAAGACTTATTATCAAGATAAAATTTTCGTTCACTAGACACATTATCATTGAGATAAATACAGACACCTCCCCCAATATTTTCGTTTCTATCACTTCTGAGTGGATCTGGATAGGCTAGGAGGCGGATAGAATTGCTATTTATTGACTCATTTAACCAGGTTTTTGAACAAGCAAAAACGTCATATTCATGCTAGGTATTCAACTTTGTTTAGGAAACTACGAACTTTTAAACTGTATAAGAGACAAATCATGTTTAGAATCAACTGAAGCCGACCTTATATTCGAGCTAGTTTGTGTTGGGAGAATCGATAACCGTAAACCATGCACAATTTGCTTCAGGTCCATTTTGCTAACATTTCTCATAATTTGAACAACTTGGACACACATCCTCGCCATGCTGAGGACCCTAAAATGGATGAGTGTCAAACAGAGATTGTTCTACAATCTCTGTATTTTTCTTTAGAAAATAATTATTAATGAAGTCCCACCTTAGTTATAAAATATCTTTACTCCAGTGACCGGAGTCCATTGCTATCAAATAAGAGCATCCACTTCCTCATTTTTTTTCGGACAAGGTCTTCGGCTAAAACTCTCTTTTATTGGTACTAGATTTTGGAATGAACTACCTCAGCATGTCCGGGATGCACGATCACTGTTTAGTTTTTAAAAAAAGTTGTAATCAATTCATTATTGATTACGTCGAGCCTTTCTGATCAATTATTTTTTATCATTGATTGTTTTATCAGACTTTTTTGCTCTCGACTGATCGTAATGTCTTATGAGCTCAATGAAATTGATTTTAGGGTTCTTGATGTACTGTCTTTTAATTCATCTTTTGCACCTCTCATCTACCCATAATCATCTGATTTTTACCTTTTGAATGATTTGATCATATCTTTTTAATTGTTATGGCATTCAAACCTCAACAGTCTTGTACTGACCTTGGATTGCAATAGAACTTGTCAAACTTGTCAAACTTGTCAAACAAGATATTAAAAAAAATATAGATTTGCACTGGAAATCACACTTGTAAAAAAACATCATGTTGTGGAAAGGTAAAGTTTGTCTGAATAAATGTAGAAGTACGTAATGCTGAGGGTGTACGAACAAACTAGAATAAAGTGTGTGAAAAAGATAAATTGTTCTCGGGCAAACTTTCGGCGTACACATGCTATCAAATATTTTTTCCATGAGGAAAACAAAATGTCTGAATACCAATGGCGTGGCAATCTGTGCGAAAGTATGCTGCATATCCTTGGGTACAACAAGAAAATATAATCTGCCATGAGAAAAGTACTGTGTGCTCTGATTGTCCATGTATATAAACGCGTGTGCTTGTAGCGCTAAACCAGCAGAAAAAAGTATGTAACAAGTCTGAAACTAAGCGACCATCAGTATACTTTGCAGTCACGTTGATTTAGTATTGACGAATAAAGGCAGAGAAAAGAAAAACCCAGGTATGTATAAAGTTTGTTGTCTCACACAAAGATAATAGTTGCAGAGCTGTTCAATAAAAGATGATGGGTGTGTTATTGGCGCGTGTAAGTTGTTTGACAGTTTATTCAGGTCCTAGAGACAAACCACTTGTTTGACCGCGTCAGCACTGCTTTTAACAAGTATTTTTCCGTCTTTTGCCCAGGTGTCTTTTATTTCGTTCGCTTTTTTCATGACCCTTGCTTTGGTTGCTAGTTTGTGGCGGTATTAAGTAAGATCTCCATTTATATACACATTTTTTTCCTTTTTCACCTGCTTCTTTTAACTTTAATCTTGACTTTAGATCTTTCTCCGGGCGTTGTAATTTGTGAACTTGATTAAAATGGCTCTGTGTTAACAGTTTGGCCGACCCACAGGATGTGACCGATCTATGTCTTTTGTGTCGACATCTGTACCCATGACATTTTGGAGTGAATCGATAACTGAATTGTCAGTACCTTCATTTTCGTTTTCTTTCCAGTTCTTTTTATTCTCAGACAGTAGCGCCTTGAATACTGTTCTTGAGCATCTATAGCTATTTCAAGGTGTGCGACTTTGTTCTCAAAGTAGAAGATTCGTTTCTCGTACTTTTCCAGGGTTTCTTTGTTTGTTTGTTTGATTTTTTTTCTCGACAACTACCTATGGGTTGAGCAAGCGTGCCCTGAATATTTATGTCTTGTAAAGCACTTACTAAATCAGCCGCAAAGTCTGATATATTACTCATTTTCAGTAGAAGCACTGGTCCCCGGGGACTCACAGCATTTTCAAGGGTAGACGTTTCAGTAAAATAGACTGGCTTGTCGTATTTTGTTTGATCGGCGTCAACACTATGACTTATTTATGTGTGCGACCACGTGTGAGTACATTATATGTTTCAGTCTTTTCTCCGTTTCTAGAGTCCTTTTGCACTTGATTTGAACTTTTGCCGGAATTCTTCCTACTTTGAAAATGCTTTTTCCATAATTTTACCAGCCACAACACGCCTGTAACAGGCCATTACTGAAAACATGCAGAGAACAACTGTGCACCAGTCCGAACCGCCATCTTGAAAATTGTTTTTCCTTGTTTGACCTTTGACATAAGGGTTTGTACGCCATTTGATTACAATACTATTGTGGTCGCTGCCAATTTCATACACATCTAATTCATCAATAACGACACTTTCAATCAAAGGTAACAAACCCTGGGTTGCAATGACGTAATCAATAATGCATTTAAGGGACCCTCTTTCCCATGTAAATCTACCTTCACACAAATCTTAACAGTTTAATATAGTGACATGCGTAGTTTCCTTGAGAGAATATGATAAACACCATCAATACTACATCTCTTAGTTGGACAGAAACAGAGTAGATTCCTATTGAAATTACCCATTAAAATACAGGCAAATCCTTTTGCTTTTAAGCAAGAAATACTGGACATTATTTCATGTACTAGTCTTTTTTCTTTATCAGTACTATCATTTAGAAAATACATCACACCACAAATGATCGGTTTATCTTTAACATGCAGTTTTACACTTCTTCAAAGCCTCTCAAAGTCATCATTGTTCAAGTTTAAAACATTAGTATCACACACTAGAACCTCTGAATTGATTATTAAAAATCCATAACCACCGCCTGCCTTTTTAATGCATCAGATCTTCGCTTACTATGCCATGAATTAGCTGGGTGTAGGCAAGAGAGACAACCGTCATCCTGATGGAAAGTTGTTTCTACCATGCCACAAATGGAAAAGCGATTCTTTTTTCGTCAGAGGATTCAATTCACTGCGTTTTGCCGCACATTGGTTTATTATCATTATCTACAATGAAATCATTTACTTTGCTTAGGTTTGCTCGCCAGCGATATGACTATTACCACAAAGATTTATTTAAAATATGGATGGAAAGTGAATACTTTCAGTAACAGTCCATAGAAAAGCGCTTCAGCAGTGGTCCAGGATTGATAAATATTTTAGAAAATTCAATATGCTACTTTTAGCAGCATAGCAAAGGAATAATACCCCCGCACTATTAGTCACACAGGGTAACCGAAATGGATCTCTAAAATTCTGGATCGTTTCTTGCCTATGTTCTTACAAAATATCACAGTTTATTATTCCCATTTCTCTAGGGTAACAGCAGTAATTCTAGCTCAAGAGAATACAAGAAAAAAAGAGCACAACTTCCACTTTTACACTGATATTCAAGACAGTTTGCACACATTGTAAGAATACAATTGCAGGTATTGCCGGCCCAGACAGACTGTGCTTCCAAGCATAATTCTGATATTCTTCACACACTCTTGACACGTCATCAGAATTATCGAGAGCATAAAATGAGTCTGTTAAGCAAGTGACTGGAGGACGAAATTCACAACCAAACCACTTATGATAATTATGCAATACATTTCCGTTGAAAAAAAAATTGCCCATTTTGCCTGCATAGAATGAATCTCTAGGATTCCCTTTCCTGCAGGTTTCCGAGCTGCCAGCTCAGTACATCTGTCCTTCCATAAACGTTCAACATGAAGATGATGATGGAAATAATAACAATATCATTGTAAATATTCTGTACGCACTGTCGAATTAACCTTGCTCCATTGGTGCCTCAGTTGCAAAGGGGTCGATTCAACTGATCGACACGGTCTCTTTTGAGAGACGACAGGGGGATCTCGCAATCAATTTTCCTTTATGAAAAATGGTGGATTGAGTTGCGTTTTGTATAACGTAAATGTAAGTTTACATTTTACCTTTACGAAAAATGCTAGATCACCACAAAATGGAAGAAAACGACATATAAATGCAATACAAATATGTGAATATATATTGTATTTGTGTCTATTCGTCCAGCAGCACTTCCTGGTAGTCATTATCCTATTCCGCAGTCCGAACTTTCTGCACTCCATAAGCTAACCTGTCACTGTCTAACCTGTTTGCACGTGGAAGTCCTATTGTTAAATTCTTCTTTCTATCATGATGTTACCTGGTAACTAAGGACCAACCAATAGGAAGCCAGAATGCCCAGTGCATAGTTTGGTAACCCACGCACTCTCAATTGTACAACGCACTCTGATATTTATTGATCACTATTTTTAAAAACAAAACAGGTATCAGTGTTTTTTTTTATCTATTTATTGCACCCATAATAAAAACTATAAAAAAAAACTGACTGAGAAGACCTGCGTCTGCACCCACACCTTTCAACCAATATGGCTGCAAGTAATGAAGCTGAATTTGGGCCACTGGGATTCCGTGTTGGTCAAGTGGATTATGAAATATCTGAAGTGGTCCGGTACAAAGACCATGATTGTGTGATTCTCAACATAACTGCCGAACTGGGCTACAACATATATCACTTGTTAAATCTAGATACGGGAGAGAGCACAGCCGCTTGCCATTATCAGCTAGATAAACGAGCTTTCGATGGTGAGGCAGTCAGAATCAACGAAGCAAATGAACCAACAATAACTGAAAGCATTGAGCCTGATGTCACCCACGAGCCTGATAGATTTGCCCAGTTGACTGATGAAGATATCGATCGTCTGGCTGCACAGAGAAACGAGATATCAACCGACCGTCAGACAGCCTGGGGAGTCAAAATTTTCACAGGTGCTGGCACAGTTTGTCACGCTTCCTTGTTTACATACAGGGTGCGCCGTCTGGTGGTTACAAAGTTGGAAATAACTCGCAACCTTGACCTTTCAAAGTCACTTTTTCTGCATCTCTTGCTACTTCAGCTCACCTTTTTAGATAAAGTATATCCTGTCCTTTCAAATGAAGGTATTCCAGACAATGCATGATCAATAATAGCCACACGGTAGTCCTTGCAAACATGTATGTTTTCTCGTAAATTTCCTAAAATTCATTTGGAGCTTGACCCGTGTTGCCGGTAGCGTCCATCCCGGCGTGAAAACGGTGTTCATAAAATTGGAAGCCGGGAAGCGGATTTGGAATTTAAACAATTTGTCCACTGGATGGCGCTGCAGTATACGATCGCCGTTTCGCTGTACAACTGACAATTTATTGACATTCAATAAGGGCGTGGTGCACTTTTACAGCACTTTTCACAGAAAACACGACTTTGTTCCAAAAATGTCCATGTAGACACTAGAACTAGAGTTCTTATTTGAGCTCATATAAACTATATGTTTTCTGAAATGATACATTTGGATTAATCTATCAAAATTAATGAAATCTCTCTAAGTGTTACCAGGGACGTGCTATTAACAGGTCCCTGGTGTCACTAACTTGAATTTTAATTGGTTAATTTAAAAAAAACTTAATTTTACCAGTTTCTTTAGAAAAAACAGAAATAGCCCAAACAACAGAAATGGGAAACTTTTTTTTTAATGGAAAATGAGACAGTACACTTCTGGCAGTAAAACTGTATTTTAAATTTTGGATAAAGGGTTTAGTTAAAAATTAATAGGATTTTCAAATTGAAATTAAAATTTGAAAATTCAACAAAATTCAATCAGCCATAAAAATAGAACTAAGCCCTTTTTCAAAAATTTAAAATACGGTTTTGGAAAGCCTCGTAAGTTCTTTCATTTGACACTATGAACTAAACTTACATTTTATTTTTGAAAACGCTATTTTAAATTTTATGCAGAATTTAAGAATTTTAATTAACATTTAATGATATAAATGGCGATAAAGACATTTTATATTCAGTGCCAGAATCAAGCTTGACGTGATGTTTTCTTTCAGAAAATATATACTTTGTGTGGTATTAGATGATAAACATAGACAGAAATTAAACATTTGTACATGAGAGTTATTGACATTCAGGACATTGGTCCTTTATACACCACTAGGCCTACACCATATAATTATTTTGGAAGACTTAATTAGTTAACTACTACAGTACTGCAATGTTAAAAAAACAGAGATAAAGAAAATATTATGCATCCTTATTATTATGTTTTTTTATATTTTTTAATTTTTAGACTGGCTGAATAGAAGACAGATTGACATGCATTTTGAAAGAGCAAGTGACGAACAGCTAGCAGAATACCTTCGCCGCTTCTATGGTGAGCTAAGAAAAAAATCTGGAGGCCAGTATTCACGGTCAGCACTCATCAATGTGAGGGCCTCTATAAACCGGCATCTAACTTCCCCACCTTACAGTCGTACATTGAACCTGGCAAAGGACACCGTTTTCCAACCTGCAAATCAAGTTTTCTATGGTTTATTGAAAAATATGCGGAGACAAGGATTGGACACCAGCACACACAAACAGCCAATATCCCCAGCAGATATTGAAAAAATGTACAGTTCTGGTACTCTCAGTATGGAAAACCCCACAGCACTTCAACACAAAGTTTATTTTGAATTATCTCTGCATTTTGGCCGCCGTGGCCGAGAAGGCCTGAGGGATTTAAAGAAAGGAAGTTTCTTGATAAAAACTGATGCCACAAACAGAGAGTATGTGTGCATGGCATATAATGAAAAAGAAAAAAACCACCAAGGGATCAACATAAAAGAAGAAGAAAAGAAAGCGTGCATGTATTCACAGCCTGAAAGGTGTCCTGTAAAAAGCCTTAAATTATACATTTCAAAGCTAAATCCAAACAACAATGCCTTTTTTCAGCGGCCCAAGAAAATGAATTTCGATCCAAGTAGCCCTTGTTGGTATGATAACGTCGCTGTAGGGGTAAATACATTGGGTAACTTCATGAAAGTTATCAGCAAATGTGCATCACTTAGCCAGGCGTGCACAAACCACAGCATCAGAGCCACAGCTGCCACAGCGCTCCATAGAGCTGGCTTAGATGCTCATCGCATCAGCCATGTGACAGGTCACAGGAATGTAGATAGTTTAAAACACTATATAAATGGTCCATCCGAAAATCAAGTGCAAGAAAATTCATCTATCCTCCATGCCTATAGCCACAATAGATCTATTAATGCTCCAAATGTAGGCCTGCCTGTAGCAGCAGATGATATTTTTGAGGCAGACACACCTGAAAGTGTTGGCCCAGAGCTAGCTTACCCTGAAATGCAGATTGTTCACTCCCAAACTGACACAATGCGTGTTGATGCAATTCCCCCAAATACAAATAGGGCTACAACCCCATACAATTTTTCCACACCAGCTGGTTTGGGGGCCCTCTTCCCTGGAGCAACATTTGGGGCGAATTGTAATTTTACGCTAAATTTTAATGCTGGATGGCAAAACATAGGCTAGATTATGTAGAGCATAGGCCTATCACCAGGTTATATGAAGTGAAGTTTTTGCTACAGACTCTTTGTGTAAAGGACATGGAATTATTGACGATTCATCATAAAGCAAAGTTAAGCCACTATGTGTGGTTTGTTTGTTTGTTTTTGAGGGGGGGGCAGTTACTATGCGGTATATAATTTGTGTTTAGGCCTACAAGGCTGTGTATGAGGAACTCATGCCGATGACTTTAATTAAAAACTATCAACATGATTTGTAATGTTTTTTCTTGTTTATTTGGAACGAGACCTATGTATGAACGTGAGCAAGCAAACAGTGCTGAGTACAGGGTATGTCCAGTTCCAATTTCCGGATCGTTCGTTTGGAATTACAGATCTAACACTTGAAGCAAGTTGAAGCTGCGCGATCGAGGTAGGATGGGCAGCGGTAGGCCTAAGTGCACTTCAAAAGTCCGACCGTGGAAACATTTTTCGCACAAATCGTGTATTTTATCATGATAGAAAAGCAATTAACACCTTATGTTCGTGCATTGTGCGTTTACCCTGCACTGGCAGCACGTACAACATGTTCGCCTCACATGTTGTACGTGCTGCCAGTGCATGGTAAACGCACAATGCACTCACTTTCGGTATTAATTCCTTTAGTAGAATTTTGATATAGGCTGCATAAGCCCAAATAAATTTACGGGTCTTCTGCGGGTAACTACTCAGAACATGATTCGGAGTCTGTACCCGTACATGTCTCTCTGAGTAGCGGCTCCTTGTCTGAGCTAAATTTTCAGCAAAGACAACCCACATTATAATGAATAAATATGAACCTGTCAAATGATGAATTATATAAACAAGTGATGTTCTGCTTATAAATGCAGAGCGTCAATGCGAATACAGAATACCTATCAAACCAAACATAACTATATAATATCATGGAACAAGTTCAGATAAAGATAATTTGACTTACCCCTCAACTAGTATGTCCCCTCGCTAGCTGAATATGACACTAGTCTAACAACCTGCCAGTGTTTAACTGAAGTAGAACGAAACTTGGGCTATGTATTCAATCCCAGTGATTACAAAATAAACAGTTACAGCCAGAAACCTGTATAAACCAGGGAAAAAATATGGAGACCCTGGCTTTTCCCGAAAGTTAAGGGACCAATCCAACATGTTAATTATATGCAGATACCAGTCTTACAAAGGTTTACTGAAACAGAGATGGTGATAGAATCAAGGACGAGAAAGTCTACACATATTTTGAAATCTTAATGACATTCTGGAGCTGTTGTTTTCGTAGCTCATGAAAATGATACCGAACTGAGCCGTTTATCAAATTTCATTTTACGTTAGCCTGACGAACACAGACAAAATACAGGGGATGGTCTGTTCACTCGGACGGGACTATCGGCTGCCGATGCCCTTCCGCGCCGAGTTTCGCCACTGCTCACGTTCAACTCTCACGGAATCCCATTCTATCACCCGAAAAGTTCTTATTTTACATAGAATTTTATCTTTCGAACTTCAAATGTTGTTGTGTAGTTGACGAAGAATTTCCACAATGTTTTCAAGCGTGATAAGGGCACGAACTACTTACTGCTTCACAACCGCTGTAGTGCAGACATTTCTATATAACATCGCAGCAGGAATGTAGTGCCAGCCCAATTCTAGCTTGGTCAGTGAACCCAACACGGCAAACAAAGGGGAGTTGCAAAACTGTGCACGGTCCGCATCAGTGCTACAACAATGAAATTACCCAACTACTACGATGGAATACCTGCTTAACTATTTTTCTTCACGAAAAATATTAAATATGGTGGCAGTGTGGTAAACAGCAACCAAAACAAATAATATTATAGCGAAACTACGTGTGGTTGACCATTCCTGTCAAATATCTGTGAAAGTGAACGAGCTAGTGCAAAATGACTCCATTGGAAATATATAGACATTCCAGACCCCGTTGAAAGATCCAACGTAAACGGTGAAAAGATAATACAAATGTGTACAGACTGTGATTTTCTTATCTTAAATAATCTGCAAACCGAAGCTTGTTGTTTCAGGGGCGCGCTTACATTCAGGAAGAAATCAGTGTGGATCTCAGAGTTAGATCTTTGTATAGTGTCTCGGGTCCTGATGCATACAGTTATATCCTTTTGTGTGGACCAAAATATGCAAATGCCATCAGATCATGCACCTATCTCGGTAGTTCTTGACTCTGAAAAGTTGAGATCATGTGATCTCAGTGATATCTTACAGCGCACAAGTTCGCTTGGAGATCACGCAGTACTGCATAGACCATCGAGGCCTCTTTGTAGACGTTCAATAAATTTTGTGATATTGACCATAATAAGTTCCTGGAGGAGCTCAATAGACAGGACATACCCGAGTGTACACGTGACAATGGTGACTAAGCAGCACAAGAATTTTGTGATGTTGTTTATAAATGCGCGACAGCTAGTAGGGACACAGGCAAAAGTCATGGTCACACTGTTTCAAACTTTGATTCGTGTCAAAATAGATGGCAGCGTATCTTAGATACACAGGACAGTAAATTACTATGGAAAGCAATAAATTGGAAGGGAGAATTTGATGAAGACGTGAGAGACAAACCTTCGGATGACTCTTTCAAAGAGCATTTAGAGGAATTGCTTAATCCGCCAATTACAGACAGCCTTGATATTGAGAGTCTTACAATGGATGCGACAACTGTTCCTGTCTTAGACAATCCTATAGAATACAGAGAGGTTGCTGAGGTTATTCAATATCAGTTAAAGCCAAATAAAAGTTGTGGTCCAGATGGAGTTAGCCCGGGCATCTTTAAGCTATTACCAGCGGGATGGACACTCTTTCTCACAGCTTTATTGAACATTATATTTGTGTCTTCGTATCCAGTTACCTGGACACACGCGCGTCTTACTATGTTGTTTAAGAAAGGTAGCAAAGCTGTGTGCGATAACTATCGTGGTATTTGCATTCTGAACAGCATAGCAAAGATATATGACTATGTTTTGTATAACAGACTTACTAAATGATTCACTCCCGACCGGGAGCAAGCTGGGGCATTGCCCAGACGGGGCTGCGTGGAGCATATTGTTACACTGAGGCTTTTAATGGACCTATGTGTTAAGAAAAAGACAAAGCTTTTTGTAGTATTTATTGACTTTTTGAAAGCATATGACAGAGTACCAAGGCAGGCGCTATTGAGGGTCCTAAAGCGCTTGGGTTGTGGTATAGTCATGTTGTGCGCACTTGCGTCACTGTTTAAAATATCAAAGAGTATCCTTGGTTTAGCTATTATTACTGCTACGGTTGGGGTCCGACAAGGTTCTCCAATGTCATGCTTCTTGTTTACGGTGTTCGTAAACGATTTAATACGTAGCTTTAAAGAGAAATGTGGCCTGGACAGTTTCTTAAGTTGGCTTCATGTACTTATGTTAATGGACGACACTGTCATATTTGCATCCTCTCGGGAAAAATGCTATGAAAAACTCATTGTCCTGAAGAACTATTGTAACTCATCTGGCATGGTGGTTAATGAAGGGAAAACAAAGTTTATGGTTATAAATGGAAATCAATATGATAAGGAACCTATTGTTGTAGGTACACAAGGAAGTTTTACAGTTCATCACTGCGATAGTTACACATATCTAGGAAGTATTTTTACATCTAACGGCAGCACTTTGTCAGCCGTGAAATTACACGCTCAGTCCATGAGAAAGCATTTGCTAAAGTTGGTAGCGTTCTTCAATAAGAATAGAGATATGCCATGCATTGCAAAGAAAAAAGTCTTAGACGCGGCTTTCATGTCGGCCATATTGTACGGCTGTGAGAGCTGGCTTAATGTTAACCTTCAAAAGGTTGAGAGTTTGTACTTTAGTGCTATAAAATCGTTTCTGGGTGTAAGACTGACAACAGCAAACGACTTGTGCTTAGTTGAAGCGGGTTATCCTCCGCTGAAGGATTTGGTCATGTTTAAACAAAGAGAATTCTTTCAGAATATGCTAGCAAATCGCCAAAGGATGGAGGATGATCCACTCATGTTTGCCTTGCAGTTATCTAGAAGTAGTAATACAAGCACAAATATATAGACCAACTCTTACGTAAGGAGGACATTGTGGGTGATGGTATGACTAGATTAAGGGACAGCATAAACAGGTCAGAGAGATCTAAATTTCTTTTATATAAAGAGATGAATCCATCCCTGAGCAGCCATATTGCATACAGTAAAGATCTCAGTAATCACAGCCCAGAATATTTAAGGATCTCTTTTACTAGGCTGCGCCTGTCTTCCCACAGGTTAAGGGTAGAAACAGGACGTTGGTCCCGAATTCCCAGGGACCAAAGATTGTGTGACTGTGGATATGTGCAGGATGAAGCTCATGTTATCCAGTGGTGCCCACTCGTGGATGAAATTCGAGCTAGATATTCAAGGCATTTGTCTATATACCCAGGGAGTGTTATTAACGCCAGAGAAGAAGACGATTTCAAATTATTTCACGAAATTCTGGCGTACTTTCAATAATATGGACTTATACTGGACAGATAAGCATTAATGCTGGACTTCTCATTCAGGATTTTTGTTAGATTTGAATGCCTCTCTCTTAAATATTAGTTATGTAATGCTTTGTCTGATTTAATTATGGTGTTGCAATGTGTTTGTTTTTCGCTTGTTCTGTACTCTTTTGGACCGTGTGTCAATAAAAGACTACTACTACTACTACTACTACTACTACTACTACTACTACTACTACTCTGCAAAACTGTGAACTCAGTATCCGCCCATGGAACAAAACGGACCAATCATATATATCTACAGACAAGTTTTGATGTAGGTGACGTCCTTGTTCACTGCACAACGAGCAAAAACCACTAAAATCACAACTCTGCATTCTTAATTTTAGTTTGATTTGCTTTCGAGGAATTTTATTTTGCAGCTTTTTGTCTAATAACTATTTAGCTTATATTTTACACAATAAAAGATTATTAGAAAGTTTGGCCGCAATAATCTACCGTTTTTAAACTTGTCTGTTTTGCTACTTAACTTTATCTTTTGGCATCTTTCCGTTTTAATATTCACTATCAGACATTTTAGGCTTACATGTTTTCTGTTAGGTAAACCCCCAGGGGCTACAGGTAGCAAGAAGCGGCCTACGACAGTTGCATGTTTGCCTAATTGTACTTAAAATCCTGTTAAGAAAAATTGTTTTGATAGCATGTTTTTGGCATAAATGCTAATGACTTCCATTCTTTTCTGACATGCCTAAATGCACATTTACTCACTATTAAAAATTACTCAAAATTGACAGTATTTTCTCAAGTGTCACAAACCTGACACATTAAGTTGACACATTGACTCAGGGTTGGCAGTTAAATAGAGCTTAATTGTTTGAGGAGTAGGTGTCATCATGGAGTTTGTTTTACATCTCTGGTACAGGATGTACATTGTTGCAGTCCTTGTTAGGATTTTCCTTGGTTTGTACAGGTGGTCTAGCTGCAACTGTTTATTTTACAATCGCTGGGACTGAATATAATGCCCTAGCTTGTTTCCACTTCAGATAAACAATGGCGGATGGTTTAACTAGGAAAAGCTGTCCAGCTAGAAAGGGTACATTTTGGTTCAGGGGTAAGTCAAATTGTTCTTGTCTGAACCTGTACTATGAAAATTTGGTAATTATGGTTTGTTTGACAGGTATTCTTCTTTGATCTGAAGCTCTGCATTTACAAGCAAAACTTCACATATTTAGCTAATTCATCAATTGCCACGTTCATATTTATTCATTATTATGTGGGTTGTCTTTGCTGAATATTTAGCTTGGGCAAGGAGCCGCTACTCAGAGAGACATGTACGGGTAAAAGGCTCCGAAACATGTTGAATAGTTACCCGCTGAAGACCCTTTAATTTATTTGGGCTGATACAGCCTATGTCAAAATTTTACAGAGGAACGTGTGCAATATAGACAATAGTAATTCCATATATATACAGGTTAGACAGGGACAGGTTAGCTTATGGAGAGTAAAGAGTTCGAACTGCGGAATAGGATATTGACTACTAGGAAGTGGTTCTGGGCAAAAAGACACAAATACAACAGAGGCGAAATTAAAATACAATGCATTGTTCAACACATCACAATGCACTAAGCTAGTGACAACCAACCCAGTCATTACCAATTTCGCGAGTAATCTTAAACATGTCTTTCTTAATTACCTTATGTCCGTAAAAAGTAGATAGACACAAACACTTTTAATTCATGTGCAACTGTGAATGGTCCTTTGTACGGCTACTTTTTTTTGTGGGCTTGTTCGAGAATGAATTCTTTGCGGTTAGAGATATCCAGTGATGAAAAAATTAATGCGATTGGGAAATCTCATTTATGATTTCTCCCACATATCCTAACCTATTTCTTAATAAGTAGTTTGTTCTTTGTGCTACGCGCAAGCACCACCTTGCTTTACCCCATTCCTTCCACCACCAATTTATCTGCCCATGCTCGCTCATCACTACTTCTCCCTTGCAAAAACATGTTTTGAGATCAATTGTTTTTTTTTTCATTTTTAAGAGGTCATACTTGCTTGCAAACCGTTCGAGATAAAAAGGTGCAACACATATTATTTTTGAGGGGGGCAAGGGTATTTTCGTGACTCGTGATCCTATCTTTTTATTTTCCGTGATCTGTGAAACAATAAAATTAATTTTCGGGATTCGTGATTAAACCATTGCTCGTGAATGTGCATATAAGCTGAATAATTTTTCCTGTGAACTGTGAAAACAATTTTTTTCCCTGTGAACTGTGATCAAGACCCCCCCCCCCCCATTTTTAAGTGCAGTGACTCGGGGCCAGGGTTCCCCGGGTGCCCCGACTGTCTTTATGATCAAAAACGTGTCCTTCGTTTCCCAATTATTTTAATTCTGTAACCGTGTAGGCCATCAAACATTTCATGAACAAACATTTATCTTGTACACCCTTGCTCCTTTGCCTCTATTTAACCCTGAATGCACCACTTCATAACAGTTGTTCTATATCCAATGGATACAGTTGCATTCTCACCCACTCGTGGGTCCTGACATGCAGTAGAATTTGAATGAGGAAGGTCCTGGCACTCATTCTCCAATAGTTTGTGCATATAAATACGCCTGCCCGCGTGTGTGGGTGTGGGTGTGGGTGTGGGGGGGGGGTGAGTGTCAAAATCGTAAATGTTGACCATGAAACTGTCCACTCATTTTTTACTACACATGCCAGTTCCATCATTAGCCATAAAATATGGCGTAAGAGGCATACTTTTGAAAAAAAATCTTTTCTGTGCCACCCGTATATGAACTTCTGCTTAAGAATTTGAATATTAGTGTCTTTGTTCACATCTCGTAATACACACGTTACTCTCGTAAAAAAAAACTATAGACTCAGAGTTCCGTATTCGCAAACGAGGTGTCACTTTTACAAATTGCAGATAATATTTACAGATATATTCAGTATTCACAAGAAAATATATTTGGCTATTTCATCGCTCGTTTTAAGTTGTTCGTTTCTACAAGTCTCTCTTTGTGAGAAAAAATCTTTTCAACAGTGCGATGTATAAGCGCAGCACATTACCACAGGTCTAAACATGTAGTAGTAGAAACCAACCATTTTCACAAACCTCGTTTTTCTTCACGCTTTACACCACATGTATGGACGATAAAACCAATAAGACATGTCAGGTACACTATTCCGCTCTGTGGCAGCACCTAGCCTCTGTGTCACATGGCACTGTCGACCAATAAATAAAACAGGTTTTGTTTATCCCCAGATGTCTTCACCTGCACCCGGAGGTGCTATGGTGCATTTGCCAGATAACAAGTGAAGTTTTAATGCGACGAACGCATATCATTTTCCCGTCAGAAAGCACGGGTTTGACGCTAGGTGATCACGGAGGACGTGCAGATCACAGCACTGTCTAAGCCAGGGCCATATGCTCATTTTTCCACAAAACTTTATTTTTTTTAAGAAATTCAAGTTTTCAAATGCCAAACTGATATTCATCTAGTGCTAGCCATATATAACAAAAATTTTGATCTGCCTCTAATAACTTTTCTTTCTTTCCAAAATATTAGTAATATCCCGCTTGTCCTTATCTTGCCAGGTGAGACAAGGCAATAAGGTATGCAGTCGTGACGAGAAATTAATATGCATGTCTCGTATTCAACTTGCACTTGTATGTTGGTTATATATCACTGATAATATCTGCGTATCTGCGCTGCACTAAGTTTGCACTTACAAAATTAGTAAACACTGCTTACATGCAGTTCGACAGATTACGAAAGTCCATACATTTTGATAAGCCTTAGCAGCCAAGTTACCAAGGTACCACCATTTGACCGATATGTTGCCGTACATGTGCAACTGCAAACTACACATACACACACAGATATATATATATATATATATATATATATATATATATATATATATATATATATATATATATATATATTGCACATCGCAGAGCTAAAAATATATAGACATTCCGTCATTTTCGTGTGTCTTTTTATGTCCAGTCATACCCTAAGTGAAGTCATAACCCAATATACCACATGGCATGTGTTCAACGAGTCAGAACATTCTCAGCGTTGTGTTATGATAATTCATGTTGTTAGCAACATGTTTCACAAAGACTGAGACAAGAACTATAGGTCCTGTGACAAACTTGGTTTCCATTGACATGTTCATGATGAATGAAAACGTTTCCGACACTAACGTGCCTTTTGAAATATAAAAGCATTATCTCTTTCTGCAGTAAAATACTTTATAAAGTACACAGTGACACGATCACATGAGCCGCACACTTTGGCCCACTGGCGATAAATAGTATGATTAGGGTTGTAAGCGTCGACACTAATGCATATACTTCCTGTTAGTTGCTCCCTTGCATTCTAGTGATGCCATCTAAAGCGATCCAGCGAAAACGATGATTGTTGATACTATTCAGTTATTGTGTACAGAAGTACATGTTTTTCAATGTGAGAAGGAATCCGCTCTTGTGTAAAGTGTACATGTAAAAAAAGAATCGAACATGTTGCACTATAAACTACCATATACACACACAAAAGATACGCATTTGATATTCTTATACATCAGGGTTCCGCTCAAAATACACATCGCAACACTTAATTCCTTGATTGTTCTTCCGATTAATCCCTAAAAAAATAACGGCTAAACATAAGTTTGATTGCAAGTTTAGATTATGGTGTCAGGACATTCGCAATTTAAAATCCCTGAGTTCAAAACCCCAGTCCACTCAACGGCGTATTTTACACCCATTACATATGAAGCAAATTTAATCGAATAGGGAAACTAATACAATACATTGATGGAAACGCAGATAACACGAACCAGAATAACGGACAAACAATTTTGCTTGGTTCGAATTGGACACAATGCGGCCGACCCGCGCCAGGGTTATATATTGACGTGTTCTAACAGGAGAGGAGTTAACATTTTCAACATGGGAACAATTGGAATAAAACAAAAATCAAACAACATGGAACAAGCATTTTGCGTAGAATCTTAAATTTCATTCTTATGATATTTAGTATGTGCATCACGTTCAGAAGCCAAAACCTAGTCCCATAGTAGAGAACTGTTCAGTGCCTTGTGCCACGAAAATGACAAAAGTATGGGGCGGTGCAGCACAATAATCCTTGCTAAGCAGTCGACAAACAGTGCCAAAAAGGGTAAGTCCCAAACGGTTCTTCACATAACAGGCCAACAAATTTTGAAACGAATTTTGATAGCCTATGTGCAGAAAGAAAATTATTGGAAATGCAGACAACAACAAAATAAAGCTCAATTCATTGACGTGTCTTGGGCTTTACAACTATGGTCTACCTTTACAAAAGTTCTGTTAAAATACAGAAATCAATCTTCAGTTAACATTGAAGAGGAAACATTTGCCTCTTGGGTGATGCGGGAGACGGTCGACATAAGAACGTATTCCGTAAAAATAAAATGATCTCTATGTGGAGCCTTGACACTGGTCCAGAGTGACTCTTTCAAATATGTAACCATTAACAGGAAACATCGGTTGCGCGTTAATACCATATATATATATATATATATATATATATATATATATATATATATATATATATATATATATATATATATATATATATATCGACAGGAGCTTCAATACGCTACCTAGTGTATGGTGTTTCTTATCGGAACATTTTCACACACGATTCCGTGTTTCAACGAAAATAATTTTCATTTTCATTGAAAATATTCGCAGCTCGTTTTGGGTGTCCTTACAATGAGACCCTAATCGCTTGTAATGTGTATTTCATATTTTCAGACAATGTGACGATGCACATTTCAACAAAGCTTTTCAATTGATTTCTTTTCACGTCTTTTGTTTGTTTGTTTGTTTGTTTGCTGGCTTGCTTGCGTTTTCTATTTCTTCCTCTAACATTTTTTTTTTTTTTGGTTTACTGAGAATAAATTACAATTATCCATGTGTAGTCTACTGTATGATTAATTTTGCAATGTGCTGTTGACATTTTTTTAACACTGTTGTGGAAAAATGCAGCATCATGGTGATAGATTTCCGCACAATAGAGACTTTGTTAGACCTCGTCAGTGTTCTCCAGTCATCCATGATAGACATCTGGCTTGCAACACAGAGTGATGTCATGTTTCTGCTACCACTGCAGTCAAGAATGCGTGGCATCTTGTATACATGCCAGCCCCTGCAGTCACGCATGCGTGCCAACTTGTGCACATGGCCAGTTGACTGACAAAGTGTAACATTTTCACCGACGGCTGAGCTGACTTCAGCCGGCATGGTTCCTTTGAAACAATGACGCACACATTGTGCTTTGTGTCCTAAAATGTGTCTTCATTTACCAAATATCGTCTTCATATATCGAAGCAAGTCGCTTGGCATTTGCAAGCAGTTTCATGTACTGGAGGATGCAGCGACATACAAATAGTATTAAGGCACATAATTTCTTGCCTGTCTTGTTTAAGTCTGGTCGCATGACTGTTGAACAGTCAAACATGATGCTAACTTTTTTGTTTTTTGCTCTTGCTGGTTTGTTTACATATTTATTTATTTTGTGATTTCTGTTCAGCTGATTGCTGAAACAGTAACTTAAAAATATCTTGAGAAAGTGCAGCTTGCTACCCGTATGTGAACACTTGAGTTAGTTCAATCGACGGTTTAGCTCAGCTGAACCCATCACAAGTCCATAGCAATGTAGTGATAATTTATAGATTGTTTGCCGTTTGACAGGTTACTCATTCTGATGAGCTGTCTCGACTTCAGGAAGTGTAACCTAGCCAACTGGATTTCGAAGGTTTATCCGGATAGGTCGATAGTTTAGCTGAGCTCTGTTCATCTCAAGTAACTAGGAATAGCTGTCCAATGCTACCCTTTCCACGCTTTGGTCGGTGGCAACATGTGCGCGCTATATCCTCCTTGCAGATTGGCATTGAAGCTGTCCAAAAGCATTTGCTCCTAGGCCAGTACGCGAACATTCGGCTTAGTTGTGCTTGCACTCAAGCGTTGATTTCCTCTTCCAACCTGTTGTTTCAGAAAACAAATGTTAATACATAAAAATCCATTTTTCCTGACTCCGACTTTATTACTACAAACACCAACATCGGTGGACACGCGCACGCTTATTTACGCCATCTAAATGCTAAAAAGTCCTGACACCTCAAACTAAATCAAATGTAATTGATGTTTATGAATGTGTGTCTTTCAAAATCTTAATATTTCATACTTTTGCCATATGAAAAATTTACACTTTATCTAACATTTCTGTTTATGTGAGCACTGTTGCCATCTCTATTCCCCACATGCTCCTTATATCAATAGTCATTACGCTGGTAAAGTTTTTGTTGACCACTTGTACGGCGGACTCGACGTCCTACAAAGAAATACAGTGCTCACTCCTGTAGCGTATCCACTGCCGTTTGCACCCGGGCTATGATGGCCCGGGAAATTATCAGATTTATATGCTCTGCACACTTTACAAAAATCAAAGGCATCATTAAAAACAAATGGACACTCGCGCCTATCACTTTCTTCTCAGGAGAGTCAAACACACAATGCCATCTATGAAAAACCATGATTTTCAACGAGAATTTGAATGCCACGAAAACAAGAGGACCATTTGCCTAAAGCTCTGCTGACCACCATTACCTAAAATTATTTCCTAAAATGTATTCCCTCCACGACCTTGAAAAATTAAGTAAAATCATCCATATTATGCAATTTCAAACTTCTACATGACACACATTTGTGGTGCATTTGGCATCAAATGCCTTATTCTTTATCCAAATATTGAATAAATATCCTTTTATTGAATACTTAATGACCTAGAAAAATAGATCAAGGTCACAACATCGTTGTGTCAAGGTTACCCAAAAAATAGGTCATCAACTAGAGTTGTATGTGCAATTTTGATCTGGAGGCTCAATTTTCCTTGCCATTGATGTCCAAACTCCACTCTGCCACTGCAAACTCACCTCTTCAAAGTTAAAAGGTCCGGTGGTCTAAGAAGAATAGGTCAAGGTCACTGATCTTATATATTAGCATTGGACATGATCTATATGTCCTATAAATTTGGCATGTATAAATCTATTAATTTTCGTGATATGGAATTTTGTATCTTTCAAGACATTTTAACTCATAATTTCCCTCAAAGAGCAGTTGGTGCCACTGGTATCACAAGCAATCAAAATTTTACCTCTCCTACAATCTCACAATATTTGATGAAGATCAATAACAAAATAAGGATGCTGGGCCGGTCACAAGATTTTTGCGGTCGGTTGCGACCGACCACATTTGGTTCCATAAGCTGTACAGGGTGTAGCTATGTACATATTATCTCTAGTGCGCATGCCATCATTTCAATTCACCCAAATTTATGGTTCAGTAAGAATTTTACACCAGGGTCATCTGCATTTATGTGCTTAACTTTCCCTATATACGCACGCATGCATTCACAAGGTGAGGTTCAGTGTACGACATTCCACACGTGTGTAATGCGTGTCCAATAGTACACATGAGACACGCGGAATGCCACAAATCCGTTCTGTTCACAGAACATTCTCTTTGGCGTTTACGGGTTTCATGGTTAAAAATGAGGCCCAATGAACTTGGGAATTTATCTTCATCTTGAGGCCAATTATCTTCTTAAAGGAGACTTGTCTACAAATAGCCTAATAGTTGTGGACCTGTTGTATTCACCGACGCAGAAGCTCCATTTTTAATTTTGAAAAAGTTTACGATTGTCACTAATACGCTTTTGCCCAGGTGACACCGTATGCCCTATCCTTCAACTTTTGGTTGCAATACACTGCATAGATGCAGTTTTTTTACAAACCTACATCATTCAACCACGGCCATGGCAAGATGTAACTGAAACTTGTTCTGGTTGGTGAAAATGATTGCTTTCAGAATCCTTTTTCCAGTGCATTAAGCCCGTGTTACTAGATTTTTGTACGTTTCTCTTTGTGCCTGCCTGCATCAGATTAAATATAAACTAGAAAAGATGATTTGCTGCATAGCAAATCAGTGTGTGTGTCTTCAAAGCATATTGGTATGGCAATGTACAACTAGTCCATAATACAGGAGCGAAAGTTGGAAAGACATCGCTATTTATTATATCTTTGAAGTTATTCAAGTTTTACAATTTCTAATGGTGCCACTTAGCATTATTTAAATTGCTACAACTTTTGTTTTTAAGTGTTAAGACCGCTGACTGGTCATTCCTATGCAACTTCAAAGCACAGTTGAAATATGTTTCAGCTTTAGCTGGAGAAATATCTTACAAATCTAATAAAACCGTCGGTAACTAACAAGAGGTATGGAAAGAAAGTTTCCTGTAAGCATGGACGCATACTTTAAGAGAGAAAGGCTTATCAGCAGCTGATAATCGATGTTGATCACTAAGCTTAAGTTATCTATCTCACTAGGCCATTATAAGGTCGCTCTTCGTTGTCGCATGGTACGCCACTGATGTACATGAATGTTAGTCTTGTGTCTGTAGCGCCTTTCCCGGCAAGACAGTGTGTATGGACTTGATAGGAACCACAAGATGCGTGCATACAAGATCAGAGACATGATTCATCGTAACTAAACTAAAATACTCAGCTTAAGAAACTGAATTTGCCTGTGACTTAATTTATTGTACATCACTTCATTCTTGTATTTTAGTCTGATAGGTTTTTTTACCTCATGACGAGTACCTTGAAGAAATAAATAGCCCCTTGTAACTTGTATCATTTCAACTTAACCAAGGGGCATGCTGCAAAGATCCATCCCTGTGTAAAACGACTATATAAAAAGTTTATATTTTATGTTACTTCAGTAGGATAAAAAGACAAATTATTTTTGCTTTGTACACAGTACAAAAAGATAAAAATTTACCTACACGCTGTACGAAAATACCCTTCAACCCTGTTACCTTTTAAATATCTGACGTGATTTTTATTCCACATTTTTTTCAATTTAATTTTTATTTCATACTACTTCACGTGGATCACTGCACCATCACCACGCAAGGGCTTTTCCATGCCTTATTGAGGGCCAAACGTAGCCAGGTTCTTGTTGCAATTGATATTTGTTAAATTATTCAGAATTCCTAAATTGATCAACTTAATCCAGTAATTTTCATTCCTAAATGGCTCAAATTATTTTCCAAAAAGGAATTAAAGAGACCCTTTTTCCATATAGTTTTCCATATAGGTTTTATTTTATCAGTTGTTCTAAACCCCCATTACTTCTGTTAAAATGGACTGTTCCGTTATTCAAATTGGACCACTTGTATCTTGAAAATTTAACCCAACTCAGCCCAAATTTGTACCCTCTTGAAAAGCATGAACACTTGTTGGTCAAGTTACAGCATGAAAGGGTCATGGATCTATTTTAGATTAAAATGCCACAGCAGTATCTGGTCGGTGGGTGTTCAAAACAGACATCTCTTGTATCTTCAGTGGGGTGTTGGGTGACAGGATGCTCGTAAAATGACCATTAATCGTAATCCAATAGATGCACCAACTGTTCTATAAGTGTTAAATCACTTATCACACCCCTTTTATGTGATCCGAAGCTAAGAGATGAATAAACAGAGGACGGGTCATTTTGCCTGGTGCCATGGGCACAAGGGCTCTGTGATTGGCTGTTCACTCAAGATGGCTGCCACTCCCATGGTAACACGAAAGAAGCATTCACCTTTGCTGGATGCTGAGCCAGTATTTCATCCAGTTTTGCATCATTCTACAGAGAATGATGGAACAGCATACAATGCATTTTGAATTAGTACAGAAATCATGAAACCAGGATTTGGCAGGGTCATAGGAAATAAAATTATGCCCTATTTTGTCATTGTTTATCTCTAATTTCAGTGGTAAGCACATCAGAAACTGTTATTCAAGGTTGTAACTACAGAAAATACTATAAATTTTATGATTGGGTAAATATACATGCATTTTGAGATGATAACACCTCAACACTCCCAAATTGCAGGGACAAAGATGTGCCCACGTGTCTCTATTTACATAGGCACTGCCCAGCTATGCAACTGAGAATAAGGCTGCTGATTTGACCCTTAATCTGGCATCTCATTAAACCCAGGTCAGCATCTGGACTGTATGTTTCAAAGCACCAGTACAAATTTTAGAGGGATTATACTGAATCGAATCCAAGCGACCAGACAGCACCTTACCGCAGCTGTCAAGCAATACACAACCGTACTGAAGAATTGTACGGATCATAGAACAACACAGTTTGACTGGGGATTTGCGTGATACCTTATACTTAAACCTCCGGAGTAAGGACATTCTTTGACAAGCATTATTGGTGGATTACCGACTCAAAGGTGATACCGAGATGTGTATGACCAGATGCCCCAGGAATCGGAGACATCCCTTCCCCCCCCCCTCCCCAAACAAAACAGGTCGGTGATGAGGCTTCACGCGTTTTACAGAAAAAATAACAAATGGTGATTTTGATGGCGTTGAATAGCACTCGCCATAGCCTACCTCAGTAATGTGGGCCCATTAAAGACATATTGGTGTTCAGGTGGCGTGAGGATTGAACACGGCTATTGACAATTTCGAGTATGCTAGTATCATCAGAGAATGTACAATGTTAACAAATGCTATTTTGATCTGGGAACTCAATTCTCTTGGCATTGATGTCCAAGCTTCACCCTGCCAATACAAAATCACCCCTTCTAAATTTACAGGACTGGTGACCGAACCAAAATTAGCCAAGGCCACTGGTATTATACAACATACTAGCAATAGACATGGTCTATAATCCTGTACATTAGGCATGTCTAATTCGAGTCATATTATAGGAGTTGCCATAAGTATTATAAGCAACTGAGATTTTGACCTGCTCAACAATTCCACTATGTTTCATGATCTATTAAACATAAAGGTCGCACTACAGAACTAAAAAGCCTACACATTTCTTATTTAACCCCCCCCCCCCATTCAGGGGCTAATTAGAAATCTTCTGGCATGTCTGTTTTAAATGCACCAATTGTTGTACAAAATAAGGGCTGGAAAATATTTTTTCATTCAAATGCAAGCATTTGTCAGCAGCACTTTTGTATTGCCCTCTAAATATAATGTCCGATAGCAGAAAAGCAACGTTAACTGACGTCCCCAACCAGCACCCATAATACATTGCGTATGAATATATAATGCCTCAAGCACCATTCCAGAAACCTTTTGCACATGATGGCCAAATCACTCTGGTTCTCAACAAAATATACAATGCTGAACTTCCATTTAAAGTATCTCCACAGTGGATCATTGAGTACAGGCCGTATGCTTACTTTTATTAGGCACTTGACTGGAATTCTGTAGAGCTATCTTAAGGATGCTACAGCGGTCACAAGATTTTCACATTTTGCGTCATATTACATATTGTAGGTGGCGCCACCAATATCGAACTCAACCTTGACTGTTACACACGTGATAAGTCCTGAAAGTTATATGTTGCTATCTACAAACCGGTGAACTTTATCGCGCTCACAAACAAAAGGTTTATGGACGGACGGGCAGACATGAGTGATACCATGAGCTCCGCGATCTTTGGCCAGCAGAGCTAAAAAGTATAGGTTACGAGTGGATGGCCGCTTTAATGACACACAAAACCACAACTAATTTCTCCTTAGTGAGCACTTACATTTCTTTGCAAGATATGTGAATTTATGATTCCTCGGATATGTTCAAATACAATTACAACTCATCATTTGCTGAAGCCAAGTGTATTTTTGAAAAGGTATCAGTGTGCCTTTTAAGAAAAGGTGTCAGTATGTCTTTTGAGAAAAGTTATCAGCATGCCTTTTTAGGAAAGGTATCAGTATGCCTTTTAAGAATGATCTTCAGTGACATATTCCAAGGATAATATTCTGGTGTAGCCCATGGAACATATAGCATGCAGCAATCTATCTCATGACATGAAGGCAAGTTATAAATGGATATCTATTAAGCACATTAAAGGGGACCAAAACAGTCCCACTCCCTGCTGAAGAAGATAGAACGATTTGCATGTCATCATTGCAGGTACAATTCCCAAGTAGTCTTAGGTTTACACCATCTGTTTTAACTGCCGCGCCTAGCATGAAGTATGGCGAAAGCCCAGGTGATATCCATGATCAGATATAAAGCTTCGTGCCATAGGATGGACACAAAGCCAGTCTGTCAACTCTTTCGATTTGCTATACAATTGCTATAAAAGACATGGCAATTTTCTGTGACCAAAGAACGAGTTGTCCGGAGAGGACAGTTGTCGTCTGGATGTCTGCAAAAGATCGATTCCTAAAACCAGTGATGTTTGATTGCTAAAGAATCTAGATGATAAGGCTATGTAATAGTCGTCTTATTTGTGAAAGTTTTGAAAGTTTTACAGCATATGATTTTCTGTCAATTTAGACATAACCTGGTCAGAATGTTTTCTGACGCAAATAAAGCTATTCACGCTGGGTATGTGAATTCCATAGGTATTTTCTCAAACCTTAATTCAAACTTTTGGTGAGCGTCCACCATTAGAGAAAGAAAAACAAGTAGGGGTGGGTATCGTCTGAAGATTACACAATAAGTTACCTCCGCGCCCCCCCCCAAAAAAAAGGGGGGGGGGGGGCAGGAATACTGAGATGTAAAGTATGGTACCATAATTTTGTCTCGTCGCCATCAGAAGATCATTTACAATATAATCTACATTAGACTCTTTATACACCTCCGTTACGGTGCAGCAAATGTCAAGATGCAACGGAGAACCAGTATACGTACCTTCTTCCCAATCAACTTGTAATTAAAAAGTCATTAGAATAAATTTGAAAATGCCTAGAAGTGAGTTTTCGTGCGAAGAAAACTTACGTTTGATTACAACAAAAAAATGAAAAATTCGTTGCAATTCAGAAATCGATAGCAACATCACCTTATGATGAAGTTAGCTTAAGCCTTCCACAAGGAACATTTGTATCATGTTTCAGCGCAACGCAGCTGATGGTTTTGGAGAAGTCGAAAATACCAAAAACACACCTAATTAACTTTATAAAAATAGAAAAGAATTCGAGCATCACCATTTGCGCAAACTAAAGTCTGGGGGTCCCCCGAGGAGTGTACAAAGCAATTTCGAAGCAATTGGCCAAGTGGTTTCGGAGTGGATTTTTTTAATATTTTACCCAAAAACTGAACCAAATAACTCATAAAAAGTGCAAAACTGATTGGTGCATGGCCAAGACCCCATAGGGGAACAATGGCAGCAAGTTTGAAGTGAATCTGACCTGTGGTTTCGAAGAAGAATTCTAAAATGTAATGTGTGAACGAACGAAGAATTCACAGATTACAGTAGAATTTCAAGCGACTGACAGTCAGCTGAGCTAAAAATGTGAATTCCAATTGCAATCCTTATTGACTTACATATAGTAATCAATAAGAAGGCATGCATTAACTGACGCATACCCGAACTGAAAAATTCGTTGAAAGTCAGGAATCCAGAGTATCACCACCCAGTGAATACCATTGTTCACCCCGTCCAGTAGCTACATTTCCACCAAGTTTCAGCACAATCTCGGAGACAGTTTTGGAAAAGTCGAAAATAGCTAACACACAAAATTCATTTAAAAATAGGAAAAACTTGCAGCGCTGCCTCTTGAACAATTTAAGGTATGTGGGCTCCTTTGCAAAAACAAAGCAATTGGCTACGTGGCTTTGGTGAAGGTTTTTCATTATTTGGTAAAATATGAACCAAAAAATCAATGAAAGTCCAAAAATTACTAGAGCGTGCCCATTTAAGTAGGCTTGACAGATAGCCACCTAAGCTACATCCCCACCAAGTTTGAAAAGAATATGTTTGACCATTTTGCACAAGAAGTCGAAAATTTTTATTGCCTACATTTCTACTAAGATTCATCGCAATCTTAGAGACAGGTTGGCAGGAGAAGTCGAAAAAAGCTTTAACACGCAAAAGTACGTGTAAAATAGACAAAAATCGAAGCACCACCTCTAGAAAAATTGTGGGGGCGGGGAATCCCCAGAAAAGTCCCGGTGCAATTTCAAAGCGATAGGCTTGGTGGTTTCGGAGAAAGGTTTTTTGTGTCTGGTCAAAAAATGGCTCACTGGAGCGTAACCATTTGAACAAACTTGCTTCAGACCCACGCATATGGCTCACGGTTTTGGCGAAGTCATAAGTGTCACTTACCTCTGCAATCCCCATTTACTTACATTGTAGTCAATGGGAATGTAAGCAACCAACAATCTTTACCCGAACTGAAACTTTTCGTTAAAAATCAGGGATGCAGAATAACATCACCTAGTGAACAGCTTCGTTTGACCCCTCCAAAAGCTACAACCACCAATTTTCAGAAGAATCTGAAGGAATGCTTTCGAGAGGAAGTCAAAAGTAGCTTTAACACAGAAACATTCGCAAAACAAAACAAAAGCAAAACAAAATTGAGCAAAGATTTGTATGATTAGGAGAAAAATTGCAGCACCACCTAAATTAACATAAAGGGGTCTTCAAAAGTGTCTGTATGCAATTTTTAAGCAACAAGGCCGGGCGGTTTCAGAGAAGATTTTGCCAAATAATGAAAGAAATTCATAGAAAAATCCTGAAATCACTGGACCGTGACCATTTGAACTAACTTGGTAGAGACCCACCAAAGGTACATCCTCATCAAGTTTCTGATAAATCCAGTCCACGGTTTAGGGTGAAAAGTCAAAAATTTTAATTGTGGACGACGTACGACTGCCCATACAACTAAAAAACGAAACAAAATCAAAAAACAAAACACAAATAAAACCAGGCAGACAACACTAGAAATTACCGGTTTTTGACAACCAGTTTGCCTGGGGAAAGTGTTAATGGTTCTTCCAGGTATATAATTAGCATACTTGTTGTATAAATACATACACCAACATTCGTGCACCAATACATGTAAAATGGTATGCAGTAGCAACGTACGACACGAAGAACAATGACCGTATTTTGGATAAAATCATCTTCAAATTAAAAGATTAAATAGCTAGCGCACCTGTTGTGCCGTTATACTACTATTTATATTCGTAACACTGCAAAACCTGCTGAATAGCACAATATAAAACTCTTTGGCATAATATGTATGTATGTATGTATGTATGTATGTATGTATGTATGTATGTTTGTTTGTATGTATGTATGTATGTATGTATGTATGTATGTATGTATGTATGCATGTATGTATGCATGTATGTATGTATATATATATATATATATATATATATATATATATATATATATATATATATATATATATATATATATATATATATATATATGTTGCCTACTTCAAAAGTGCATTGGTGGTATTATTTAATATAGGATTTATTTTATGAGTGCAGCATAACGTTCAAATCAGCCCAGCTTAAAAAAGTTTACCATCTAGTGCCCTTAATTATCCAAACGTCGATCTCCTCAAATGGAAGTGGTTGAATATATGTTGCAAGACTTCGCGCTGTGACACGATTGTTACCCGAACCTTGCATTTAACATGAGTCCGTCCGCAGAACACGTTTGGTTTACGATGCTATAGCGATAACCAATGATCTTTCTTGCCTGTCTTATCATTCTCCCTGGCTGGGTCGAGACAAATGGTTCAGGGTCCTGCCACTGCAAAGACGCCAGTCATTCACGTCAACGCCGGTTGGGTTTTTTTTTTTTTTTTTTTTTTTTTGGTTTTTTTTGGGGGGGGAGGGGTTTGTAATCGTAAATTGTCGTTCACTCAGTGGAGGCTAGCGTAACACTGATAAAGGAACTTAAGTAATTCCCGACATTGTCCATAGTACGAACAAATGGAACATTACAGAGTAATCCCTTCATTCAGATATCCAATTCTCCATGATAGAATCAACGCTGAAGCTCCTACCTTAGATGTCCGATGCTGTGCCCTCTGGCAGCAGAAAGAAAAAGGGAACTTATCTCTGATACAATTTCACGTCAAGCCTTCTCCTGTGCATAAATTGTCGACCCACCGGGGTCGACTATCTATGTCCGGAGTATGTGCGCTGTGTGTGAAGTTGACTATGGAGCGTGGATGGTTGGTTTGTGCTATGGGAGTTTAGTGGTGTTCCTTGGGTAAGAATTATATATATATATATATATATATATATATATATATATATATATATATATATATATATATATATATATATATATATATATACATATACTGAAGTTATTGTAGAACCCTAATGTTTATATAACAATACTTTACCTATGGAAGAGCATACTGATATACGAATGCGATGGCGGTAGGTGGTAATCTCTCGAAGTCACTAACTGCGACCCTAAAATGGTGTTGCTAAATAACCAGTAAGCCACCTCGATTTGTTTCTGCAGTTATAAAAAGACACGTGTGTAGTCTAACCTCCAGCAGCACGATGTCTGACGGAGACACAGTTCTTAATGGATCCAAGTAAGCGAGAAGAGCACGAATATCACTATCCCTCTCGTTCGCGGTCTGACCTGCAGCGTGCCATGTCAGCATGACCATTTTTTGATGTGGCTGGAAATCGGGTCGGAGTTCATTGAAGCCAAAGAATAAGCAAAAAAGGTCCCCTAACCTGGTTTACCAAGCTTTGATAGGGTAAAGAAGCTCTTGGTGTTCGGTCTTGTGTAAAGAATTGAACTTGATCGGGAAACCATGAGGTACTGTGTTAAGATCTGTGGCTATAGGGGTCTTCCGTGAAATCAAAGGGGGACCATAAAGTAACCTCAATCCCTTTCCCGTTTCCAGCGAGCATGGAGAAATCTAAGGCATGTGTGTCTCTTCTACAAACCCCTCAAGCCAGAAAGAGCAAAAAACATTTGAAGGTAATGGATTAAATCCACAGTCGCCACGTGTTACTCTCAATTAGCCACTTGGCAGAGAGGTATCCTTCATAGATAATATATGGACAACTTCTTTTCCAGAGGTTAAATCCGTGACAGATTGCAGTGAAGCAGTGAGGAGCCCACGCTTATATGCTTTGACCACTCGGTAAAGATGGGCCAATATGCACGATAAAGCTTGGAATAACAGGTACGAAATTTCCATCTGGTGGCTCTGCGTACAACTTCCTTTGAGAATTTTCAAGGCTGAGCACTCTGTGCGACACTCTCAAAGTACGAAGCCCAACAACCTGGGAAGTTGTTAAGGCTGTAGCAGGAGAGTCCCTTAGGCCGGTAGGGCCCTGGGAGGCTTTAGTCGCAAATTTAAAAGATCTGTTTGTGACATGTTCGAATCTGCGCAGAGTGAGAACATTCCTACAATGCACAGGGCCATTTGGGAACTCCGGTATTTAGTTTAGGCATATTTATGAAACTGGATTTTCCAATGGTACATGAGCGACTATTCTAGGGGTTCTCCAGACAAAGAGACGTACAAAGTATATGCAAGGCACACAAACACAAATACAAAACGACTTTGCACCTTAACAGATAAGCAAAACAATCAGACGTTGAAACAAAATTCTGAACAAATCAACACGAGACAAGCATATTAATTTCCCGGCACAAAGCACAAGGCTTATACCTGTCAATCACGGAGGACACACGGGCATGCCACCGTCACAGTCACGGCCAGATTCCCCTTTCTCACAAAATAAGTTTCTTTTATAGAAATTTATGTTTACAAATATCAAAGTCATAATCGTTTATTAAAGTGTGTGTGTCTGCACACACTTTTCTGTTTTTCTAGGAATTCTTTCTTTCTTTCTTTCTTTCTTTCTTTCTTTCTTTACCGGCAAATTTGTCCGACATTTCATTTGAAAAGTATTATATGTAGAAACTCCAAACTTGGCACAATCATACTTCTATGGATAAAGTCTGGCCTTTTTATAATGAGAGGTCATGCTTTTCAAAATTATGCAAATGAGGGCTAATTACAGTTTTAAATCTTCAATATCTTATATACTATAGTAGATGTGGTTCCAAGTGTATAGGAGTTCGATCATAGCAAGGTACAGGTCATCTCAAAGGTCAAGGTCATGTCAAGGTCAAAGGTCATGTCAAGGTCAAAGGTCAATTTTAAGCCAAAATGTCATTTTTGAGGTCAAGGTTTGCTTCAGATAGAGGTCATCTCAAGGTCAAAGGTCATATCAAGGTCAAAGGCCACCTTCCATGGTAACTTTCTTCTAGTCATAACTTGTTCAATTTTTATCCAATTTTGATCATATTGGGCTCAAATGGTAGCTATGGTAACACTACACATTTTGAATTTTACATGTGACCTCTAAAGGTCAAAGGTCAAGGTCATTTGGACCTTTGAAAGTTTCATCCATCTAATTCTAATCAAGTTGGACTCAAATTGTAGGTATTGCAACACTGCACATTTTTATAAGAACATGTAACCTCGAAAGGGCAAAGGTCAAGGTCACTTGGCCCTTTGAAAGTTTCGTCTTGCCATAACTTGGTCAATTTTCATCCGATTTGGTTCATGTTGAGTTTAAATTTTGGTATTGTAACACTGCGTAATCTACATGTGACCAACTTCTACTAGGGGGTTGTTGACCATTGCGCACCTAATGAATTAAAACCAAAAGTTGTAGCAATTTAAATTATGCTAAATAGCACCATTAAAAATTTTAAATCTCTAATAACTTCTAAGCTATAATAGATAGAGATTCCATTCGAACTTGTACTCCTGTGTTATGGAACAGTTGTGCATTGCCACACCGATATGCTTTGAAGACACACACACTGATTTGCTATGCAGCAAATCATCTTTTCTAGTTGCTTCCTGAATTGGTTACAAGAATAAATGTCTATCTGCCTGTGCTTATTATCCTTTATTTATTAAATATTAGTAATATTCCACTTCCCCAAACAGACAACGGCCCGAATATAGCCAGGTGAGACTGTGGTCACTAAGGGTCCTGGGCCAGTAAATGCGCATGACCGTGCAGGTGTGTGACTTTCAGTCACGTAATGAATACAGGGCCTCGTGTGACATGCTATTAAACCAGGGGAACTGATCAATTCTTATGCATTTCTTGTCATATCCAGGGAATAAATATGCCTGATTATTTGCAGGTTTTGGAAGGATGTCACTTCTACTAGTCACCCTTCAACCAGAAATCTTGTTGGGTCATTATTTCATTGAGATTTGCCACGGAACTGTAACTATGGAGATAAGAATAAACAAATGCACGAGTAGCAAAAATGTTAATTGGGTGTGACCCCATTTTTTATTGATAATATTACTGTCATTGAACTAAACTTCGAGCAAAACGGCAGGTACAGTTTCAACGACACTTTTAAATGTTAGAGACAAGCCTGCGAATATAGCCAACTTAACATGTAACTCTATTCAGTTTGATTTACTGGTCCAAGACCTAAGATACCCAGGTATGCAGTTGTGGCGAGAAATTAACACGCATGCATCGTATTACGCTTAAATCTAATATGAAGACGCATGCGAATATGCACCCACATAAACACACCACGTGTTGAGTGAAAGGGAAGTGCTTGCCTAATTACAACTGGTCCGCCTCACAAAGTGGACCAACAAAATAAAATATGGTCAGCAGGCAAACGACATCTAAGCGTTTTCCACCTGCTGTTGGGGGCGGCCGAAGCGCCTTGTGCCGAGCAGCTCGGGTGTTCCCACACCGCCTGGTCACTGTCCATCACTCAGCATGCTGACCCATGGGCCACTGCGTATATCTAATCATACCGGGCTGTACGCTTATTTCATAAGAAAACCATCTGGGTGAAGCGGATCCAAAGAACAGATCTTGGTAAATGTATTTATCGTGACTGACAACTTATAGAAAGCTCTTCAAATGGAACATGACAAAACAGGCAGTGAAATATCGAAAAGACCTTCATATCATGCAGGTATGGAAATGGCTTATTCGTCATATTTACCACAGAACCAGACAGGAACTCTAATATGGCTCTGTACCACGTCAGTATTATTTAAATCAAAATGTCAAATTAACTTTTGCTTTTAACTTGTGAATACAGTTGCAGCTGATGCAACTCAGAAGCATGTATCTACATACGGCGTTTCATTTTTCGGTAATTAAAGTTCAGGTAAGGCCTAGGGACAATGATGAGGTCTCCGTTTACGGGTTCCCACTTGGCAGCACGTGCTCGGAATTTTTTTTATATTAGGGATCTACAGTGTAAGCTGTTACCATTTAAAATAATGGTAAACAACAAATAGCAAGTACAATGTGATTGAAAACACCAATGAAAGTAATTTTACACTCATCACATAGTTCCCACCTGCTCTGGTGAGCAGTGCGCTAAATTACCACAAACAAAGCAATTCTGCGCGGCAGGGAATCTGACTTTGCTACCATTAATCAAACAGAAGCTAAATCATGCTGAACATAAAATATTTTGATAATTACAGACTCTATTGGGGTGCACGGCATCCAATGGCGACTGTCGCCCGCTACCAGGTTGAGATAGAAGTGTATCGAAGAGGAATTGCTGGGGTGGGTCGCAACCTTGGACATGCAAGATGGACTCCTCAGTGTTGTTTCTAGTCAAAGTGGAACCCTAAAGGGATTCATCTAGTATATTCCATGGGATATTATTGGCATTGAAAATGCTATATCAAAATATTTAGGAGAGTAATTTGTATGAAGTGTTATCTACTTTCGGATTTTTTCCCGGTGTCCAATATACAAAGCACAACATCTTGCCCTGAACAGTCTTATTTCCATTGCCGACTTATCAACTGCTTTACACGTATACTTAACTTCACTTCGAGTTAAATGGTGACTGGCTGCATTATGTGAGCATTGTCGTTTCTGTCCGACGCTTTGACATCATTACACTAAATTTAGTTTTCTCTTAACGTTTGAGCCGTTTCTTGATAACCACGGACTTACTAAAAGTTTACATGCGATTTTAACACCATTGGCACCTGAAACGGTTATGCAGTACACTAGTCAGGGAATACAACGACTGGGCCTGGCACTTATGAATATAATATTTTGGGGGGGAAGGGCGTCAGATTTTGCGGTGACAATGGGGATGAGGAACAAAATAGAAATTTAACTGTTTTCAGGATTTCGATTTTCACAAAAACTCACACTCATAAAGCGTCACTGCGTACGTTAGTTTTAAATAAATCGGGGGTAACAACGCAATGCAATGATCTGCAGATTCACCAACCATTGCCACATTCCATGTACACTGCTGAGCAAGTATAGGAGCAAATCCCACCCTCCCCCCCCCCATTTACTGTCCCTATTGCTCGACAGACATCATAATATTTCCTTTTTAACCATTTATATTACGGAACTCATCACACTTTTTCCATTTAGCGAAACCTGTCAATTATAGTTAACTTACTCTTTAAGAAGCAAGGCGTTTTCTTCAAGTATTTTTGTTATGCTGTCACTGTCTTCCTTGAGTTGTGTCATACTATATACATCACAAACATAAGAAACATATCGATTAGGCAGTACTGATGATATTAAACATATACATTCAGACACACAGTTATCAACAAAACACGGTAATCTGACAAGCATAAATGTTAGGTTAACCTGAGTGTTGCATTTAATTTGTCCTTATAAATGAGCATTTTCAACATGTTCTCTTTTTCCTTCGTGATATGTTAAAATGCCAAGCATTCGGAACTTCTATTCAGGTCATCGATTCACTTGAAACTGGGTTTGCAAAACTAGCATCAACAGTTATACTTGGGTATATTAATGAGCAGTTTCACTTGACTAAATCCTACCTGAGACGAGTTTCTACTATAAAAGTACTCATAGTTTTCCTCCAAATGAAACTGGTTTCATGAGTCAACCACCCTAGGCCTCTTCAAACGATGTCATAATTGGTTTCTCACGAGTTTTGATCCCAATAGAACGTGGATTTTTTTTTCAGAACTGGTTTCGGTTATGTTCATCTTCCATCTTTCCGGCAGGGAAGCGCAGTTTCATGACGCCTGCTTTCTTCTTCCCACAAACGAATGTGTGGTTTCCCGAAATAGGTTTCGATTCCAAAATAGTTTCGCCAATCGAATACGGCTTTAACTTATCGCAGAACTGATTCGTTTGTAATTGGCAAAGCAAAAACTTTACATTTAGACATATAATATTGACAGGATAATACATTGAAGTTGTGGCTAATATTTTAGTGCATCAGACTCCATGGATAGTCATGAAATATTGTAAATGTACTAACATTACCTGACTCGTAATTCACTCATCGATTTCTTAAAGTATGAATCATGACTGGTCGGCGTGTCTATTTGAAGATCTCTTCCAGTCGGATTCATAATGTTCATAATATCACTTAGTTTCTCGGCGCATTTCGCTTCCATCTGTGGCCAGAAAAGAAGGAGACAGGATTACCAAAATGTTTGGAATGTAAAAAGACTCTTCGACAAGACTAGAAAAAGATATAGTTTATTGAACTCTGACAGGGTTTCATCATTTTAATCAGCCTATGTTGAATCTGTAAAAAATCCCAAGTGTTGCATGATATTTATTCCTTTTGGAGCATTGAATGTACTGATAAACGGGAACTTAGCAGAAAAACATATGCTATAAATGCTCAATAACTTGGTTGTATTTTTCGTAGACTCTTAAGCGGATACATTCTACAGAATAAAGAAAATCTACCTTAATGTAAAGCAGGTATATAAGTTTAACAAGAATTAAAATCCACGATTTATAAGTGGTAGGACTTATCACTTAGGTCAATCACAACACTATATTTGTGAAATTTTGGCACGCACATGCAGCGGGTACAGAGAGACCCATCGACGGGTACAGAGAGACCCATCGAATTCTCAGCAACTTCTTTTTATTTATCTTGAATAAATGGCAGCCCACCTTTGTGAATTCCCTGGTCAAATTTTGAAGACCGTCCAGCAGTGAACCAACATCTTCTTCCAATGCAGTTGCATTATCTTTCAATTTCCAAAATGAGCTTCAAGTATATTATAGAGTGCATTGCTATAGGATTAGTCACAACAACCTTTCATGGTTTTACACACACACGTGTGTGTGTGTGTGTGTGTGTGTGTGTGTGTGTGTGTGTGTGTGTGTGCGCGCTCGCGCACTAAAGATGTTTCGAGTGATTCATACAATCTGATTTAAAAACCTTCTCAAGAAATACCGCGTTGTTTTGGCAAATCGCCTTTTCGCATTAATTCCATTCATTAACAAGACATGCAACATTTTTCCAGAAGGGCAATCGTTCCGGTTTATGGAAAAGGCTTGACAGGAAAATCCACTGAGAACAATTACAGGAAAAATTCTACTCCCTCAAACATTCCCCACCCCACTTCAAACAAACCATCAAAGCTAGCTGCTTTGTCGGTGCTTTAACATACATGATAAAAAATGTAAACTAAAAAAAAAGATTTGCTTAACAGCAGATCTGTCTGTGTGCCTTCAAAAGAGGAATATTGAAATGGAACAACTTTTTAACTGATGGCTGGATACACCTTGTTCATTTGATTAGCCAAAAGCATATGCCTACAAATTGAAGCTGGATGGGCACCTCTATGTGCAATACTATTAAAGTTATCAAAGTATTGAATTGTGTACATTTGCTTGATTTGCATTCATTTCAATATGACAGCCAAGAAATGCAGTACACTACACTTTGTGTTCACTTCATCAGTCATGACCTTGAAATTACATTTGAACTTGACATGACCTTTGATATTGAAATGACCTTTGACCTTGACATGGTTCTCTATGATTCTTTGGAAGATATTCAAGCTCAAATTTTCAAATATCTCTAATTTTCATAATTTCCAACAAGTTTCCTACTCTTTATTACAAGACACAAATTCATGTATAGACCTCTGATCATGCAAACTTTGAAATTCCTGAGTGTTAAAGTGTTTGCGACGAAATGACCTTTGTCTTAACATGACCTTTTCTTGGCATGAGCTTTGACCCTGAAATGACTTTTGACCCTGACCTTGACATAACCTTTCACCTTCACATGAAAAATGACCCCTTGCCTTGACATGACCTTTCGACCCTGAAATGACTTTTTGATCCTGAAATGACCTTCGAACTGATCTTTGAGACCTTGACATGACCTTTGATAGATAGATAGATAGATAGATAGATAGATAGATAGATAGATACATAGATAGATAGATAGACAGATAGATAGATAGATAGATAGATAGATATAGATAGATAGATAGATAGATAGATAGATAGATAGATTTTATTTTTCGTCGAACATTACAAACAAAGAACATTAGTCCACTAGGGACTAGTATAGTCGACGTGGAATAAAAGGTAAAATAAATGTATAAAAAGTAAAAATTGACACATAAGACTAAAATATACACAATATACTCAATACACACCAGTATAATTCCTTTGACCATGGCCAATGTCCCACTCATGGGGGATATTTATAATGTGTAGGTCTTCACTCGGCGACACCCAGAGGCTTTACACCTATGAGTACCAAAACGTTAGATCAATTTCATGAATTTCTGAAGCGATTCAGCTGACCTCTGGGTGTTGTCGAGTGATCTTGACATGGCCTTTGACCTTGGCATGATATTTGACCTTGAAATGACCTTTGATCTTTGACATGACCTTTTACCTCGACATGATCTAAAATTGGGAGATATTCAATATTTAAAATTTTAAATGCCCATAATTTGCATAATCTTCAATTTTATTTTATTTTCTTTATTAAAAGGCACAAATTCATGTGTAGACCTATAACCATGCCAAGTTTGAAGTTTCTGAGAGTAATAGTCTTCGAGAAAACTGGCGATCAAAATTTGGTAGTAAAGAAGACACAAAAAAGAAAGGACAGACCTAAAGAAGTAAAGAAAGAATGAATGAACGAACGAACGAACGAACGAATGAATGAATGAATGAATGAATGAAATTCCAGGAAAACCAGAATGGCTGCGTTGGCACACAGACATAATTACAAGTCTTACACTAGAACTTTGACAACATATATGCCATGTGAAAAGCAAAAGCATCATCACTTTCTTATACCTTTAAATGGTATGAAAGCGGTTGGGATTTATTCATGCATTCTTCTGGCTTCCTTTGCCTGTTCTCACCCGCTATTTATAACCGTTGAAAGAACGCATTACCTTGTGACCGGTCGTTATCAAGGTCGATATTTGACCCCGGTCATGCATACATTCATAAAACCAAACTAAAACTGTGGTGATATCTCTTTTCTTGGTTTCGTGTGTTTCACTGCCACTTTGGCTTTTCATTACAATTACAATAAGTATGAGTTATTGTAGTCTTCGTTAGAGCAACGAAATTTTCATTTATAACTGTGATCATATGGCCTTATGAAGCTAGCATACAGGCCATGTAAATTACGGACATTATGGTGTGAAATCAGCTAAAGAAATAGATGCTATATTTGTCAAGCCGTAGAACTAAAGGTCATCAGTCTACCTGCTCCAGACAAGAAATTTCTTGCGGACGCTCAACCAGTTTGAGTAACAGTGGCCATGGACCAGTGACGCAACCTTGGTGCAATGCTCACTCAGCTTATTCCTACAAATAAAAAGACACTGCCACGCTATGATAATGTGCTTTATCTTAATCCCCAAAGACAAATTTTATTTTGACGATGACTACATCATGGCTGCCCCAATGTAATGTAAGCTGTCCATCATTTGCACCCAAACTTATTGTGTATGGAATATACATCAAAATACGAGGGAACTTGACATTCTTTTGTCTTCTCCGTGTGGTTGAGCAGTTCAGGTTCAGTATTGACATCGATACATGTACCACACAAAGGGTTTTTACGTACAGCAGCACATACTTCAGGGCACCATAGCCTCTCTTTTTGGAAAGTTGTTCCTATAATATTTATCAGTCATTCGCTTGAGTTTCTACAGGGTGTTGCTGAGATATAAACCGACCAGTGAAAACAACATTCACGTCACATATTTCTTCAACTCGCTACATGTGCATATTGCTCTCTAAAATCAAACTAGGTATTTCATGGAGTAGTTACTCGGGTAAATTCGGTGTCGATTACCACACCACGTTTTTGTTCAAAAGCCTTTTATTCAGCAACACTACAGAATAGATAATAATGATATATAGAACAAAAGTAGCAGCGGCGAGAAAGTGAGAAATGCTTCACGGTGCAAACTTATCAGTCAACGATAAACGGTAAACTTTGTTTTGTATAAAATATGAAATGGTGTCAGTTCTAAAGGTAAGATTTCAATTTATTCAACCTATAAACGGTAACAATTTTTAACAGGGTTATCTTGAAAATAGAGGTAAAAATATTGACATCCCCATCTACTGTGGCTTATAAATTAATCTATATTTCCATATGGTATGTGGTATCACTGGTATTAAGCTGTCAGAAATTAACAAACATAATATATATTGAATCATGCTGGCTTCTTTATCAATTTTCATGGGATATATTGCCTTTTGTAATAATCTCAGAAAAAAATTCTTGGATGTCAGTTATTCATTTAACTATTTACTTGATTGTCAAAACTGTAATTACATTAGAATTGCAGTGGAATTGCGGGGGGGGGGGTCATTAAGGCGAGAAATGCTTCACGGTGCAAATGAACTGAGATAACATATGGTGGCTCAATGGTGCCAACCAAAAGTTTTTTTTTAAAATCTCGTAATTAAGAGATGAAGAAACTTTGAAACTTTGGGTTGGCACCATTGGGCAATGGTGGCTAAATGGTGCTACCAAAAGTTGTTTTGTTTTAATCTCGTAATTACGAGATAGAAAAACACCTTTGGTTGGCAGCATTGAGCCACCATAATAACAGGCATAGCTGCACATCACCATTTGAAATAAATATCTTCTATCCTTTACAAATCCTTAAGTCTTTAGCAACATTTCATATATCCAAAGCAAGATAAACGTTCAGTCTCCATATGAAAGCCAGGACAACTTTCGAAACATACCATCATGTGCGCCAGCGTGTTTTTAACTTTTTGCAGGCCAACATGTCAAGATTTATCCGCACGGCAATCACAAACACAATATTTTGCAGTACACTTAACATTTACGTGTTAATTCTTTCTACAGCCAGGCAAGAAATGGGCCCATACTTGAGAAAACTGCTATTACAACAGTTACAGATCATATGAAACGAGTCACATTGTACAGATACACCTGTCCGGAGCCAATTTCAATTAGGCTTCAGCCGGCCATAAAATACTGCAAGACAGTAATATAGGTAGATATGTCTATCAATAGACCAGTTCATAGGACTCGGGTTTGTTCGGCTCACTTCGGGAAGCACACCCTGCTTTGTTTACATTTTGTGCTCGACCACGCCAGCCGAATTTCGCCAGGAGGATCAGGAAGCAAAACACAGGATGTGGTTGGATTTAATGAAAAATCAAACTGTATCAACCTAAAAATGCACATTTCACTACTGATGTGACATTTTCGGTAAAAGATTTGCATTATTCAGCACAATCCGTGCTGCAGTCATTAGCGTCAGCCGTGGCATCCGTTGTAAACATGAAGGCGTGGGCAAGACTCGGGCACTTTCTGATTGGACAGTCAGGCCAACAATGGAATGCATAGTTAATTACAGTCCGGAAAAGTTCGGTACAACTCGGTATGAACAGGTCTATTGGCCGACTTCTACCAGGCAGATTTTGCTTTTTATCATACAGCGTAATATGAAATAAACGTGTACATAAGTGCTTTCTGTATTGTCACACTGTTCGACACATCAATATTAATCACGTACAGCTACTTAACAAATTGCATGCTCTGCCAGCATACTGGCAACAAAAACTTACTTGTCATATTTGTGAATGTCTCTCTCATTATGGCTCATGTCCATGTTTTTTTGTTGTTTGAATTTCTGTGATATTTCAGTTACTTTCCCAGAGATTACATCTAATCTTTGCTGACTGCAATATAAATGATTGGTCATATAAGCAACAACAGTTTCAAATTTCTGCCTCCCTAATTCGACTCAGACCGACAGCGGGCGGAAATTGTAACAGCATGTACAACATCCAAATATCCCAAGGAAGACGGCAAAATTATCATGGTGTTTTTTGCGTTATAAGATCAACATGACACACACACACACACACACACACACACACACACACACATATATATATATATATATATATATATATATATATATATATATATATATATATATATATATATATATATATATATATATATATATATATACAGCTCATCATATTGATGCAAATAGCCAGATGTCCAGTAGCAGGTATAAATAAGTGCGTACCATGAAAAAATGAATTTTTAATCAAAGAGTATGAATGGATCGTTCCAGGTTTCGTTTTTCGGAAATAGCAACTGTACAAAAGCTATGAAGACGCGGGATGGTGTATTCCGGTACCCGCATATTTTTTCGAACCTAGTATGTAACAATGTAGTCTGTTAAAGGCAAAATATCTTTTTTGTATTTCACAAGTTTGATGATCATGCGTTTTTTAGGGTTAATATGTCTCACAAGATACCCGGATATATGTCCGCGCAGAATGCTTTTTGGATTCTCTTGTTCTTCTTTCATTTTCAGTTTATATCTCTGTCAGCTTATTTGGCATGTGTTTCACTCCCACTTCATTAGCCAAGATTTTGCAGTCTCGCAGAACGTAAGGAGAAGAGTAAAAAGGGCTTTCATTGTAAAAGCTCCAGTCAACTTACCATTTATCCTCTTTCTTACATCCCGGACATTTGGTCCAGGATTTCAAAAGGTCACTTCTTGACAATTTTCCACTTAACGTTTTCATATTTTGTGCTACTTTTTGCTTCTGCTCTTTGGTCTGAGACATTTCCCTTACAAGTCTCTTTAATTGTCCGTGAAATGTTCTGAGAATAGTGGACCACTTTTCAGTTGATACAGGTTGCTTTACCGTTCTCATACCACTTTTCCACAGTTCTGTCATTTTGCTCATAGTATCCACAAGTGTTTTAAGTGTCTGATGTCTCATTTCGTCATCTTTTGAGCCCTCCATGAAACGTTTGTAATATGAGGCTACGAGATCAAACTCTCTCACAAGAGACTCACTGAAAAATAAATGTTACAAAGGTCTATTGAACTATATACCAAAGTTGAACCTTTCTCACATCGCAAAAGGATATGCATATGGAATAATTTAACAATAGTTCTCACATCACCAACGATATTGGGTCATACTCACCCGAAAAAGTAAAGACTAAGGCAGCTCATAGTTCCTAAATAACTAGTTGCTTGAAAAATAATTAAAGCCGAATAGCAGGCGAACAGACCGAACCAGTTATGCTTACATGGCAAAGGTGTAATTTCGTCAATGCCAATGCAATGTGGGTACACTGCTTGTGGCGTGCATTCTGTGTCATTATTCGATTACGTGAGTGTACTTCAATATTTTACTGGTACATATTGCTTGACTTTAATGTGTTGTATTTAGGCTTCAATACGCAATGTGCATATTTATTTTCCGTCACAAAGCACAGGTTTGACGCCTGGCCATTACGGAGAACGTGCCGGTCGCATCACTGTCACAGACAGGTCATTTGCTCACTTTCTGACAAAATTTGCATTTTTTTGAGAAATTCAAGTTCATAAATGCCAAACTGGTATTCTTTTAGTACTTCCCGAGCCAGGTTCCATTTGCCGTTAATAAGCATTCTGTATTTCCAAAATATTACTAATAACCCGCTTGTCCCCACAGGTAACGACCCGTATCTCACCATATCTCACCAAGAGAGACTTGGCAATCAGGTATGCAGTTGGGGGGGGGGAACTTAATATGCCTATCTCTTATATGATACATCGACTGGCTGGAGCTGTATGTAGTGCATTATCACTTCTGACACAAAAACCTCCTTCACGTGTTGGCTCCTTCTTCAAACAGGCCATTTTGTGTACTTTTCCTTGCAGGTGGTTACTTAATCACAAAGATGGTGCAAGTCGGTTCTTTGCAGAGATAAGCATCATACAATTAAGGAATGAATACACCCGACGTGCAATTGCTACCTACCCCCCCCCCCTCCGCACACACACACTATTGACATATTATTGAATATTGGTTTGTGCCGTCGTCAAGATTGGCTTTCAACCCAATATCGCATCTTGTCTATCAAAAAATAAAATAAAATTCACAATTAAATATTCCAGTCTACAATGCGATTGATGTTAATGCTGTAGTAAATCATATTTGGGGATTCCTGTGTCTTGAATTACACATTAAACAAATCTTCCATGATTCTAATGCCCTGTTGACCATTATCACCAAAAATCATTTCCTGAAATGTTTTGTCTCCACGACGTTGAAAAATTAATCAAAGTCACCCATACTATGCAATATCAAACTTCCACATGATAACATTTGTGGTACATTTGGCATAATTATCCTTATTCATGATTCAAATATTGAATTAAATATCATCTTCTTAAGTGCTAATGGCCTTCACAAATAGGTCGAGGTCACAAAATCTTTGGGTCAAGATGACCCAAAAAGTAGGTCACCAAGTACAGTTTCATATACATGTACTCAAGTGTTCTAACTACACCTATATGCAAACCATAAGTGCTGTGTAAGTGCTTGACAGCTGACTGAGCTGGGAATCCCATTTCTGCACTGGTATTGTGCCACAATAGGTTTCTTAATTCTGATGCATTGCAAGCGTTTTTCTGAAACAGTTTTTTCATAATTACCACTGATCACATTTGAAATTACACGTGCTTGCTGACATTGGGCAGGTCATTTGTATTTCAAAGAAAATTGGTTGCACATGGATTTTAATATATTTCTGTATAATGTGAAGAACTACAATTTATCAGGGAGACAAGGAAGTCTATGCAGTGTTCGTTACTTCGGCACTTTTGCTCTGGAGATTTAGAATACTATTGGTGGGATCGTCATTACTACATATGTTTTAACCTTTGGCCTCTGCAATCTATGTAGTCAATATACTGAGCAAGCAAGCAATGATTGTCACGACGGCTCTCTCGAAATAAATGCCCAGTGCTGCATATTTCAGCTCTTTCATACCTTACCGCATGGTAGCAAATAATCCTGAAAACGAAAGAAAAAACTAGAACCTTGCTAGATGAGCCGTTTTGCAGATATGTTGTTGCGCATGAAGAAGATCCTCAACAGTTTTGTGTATGTAATGTACAACACCACAACAAGTGTGTGCCATGTTTGCATCGTGCGACAGATGTAACGCTGAGCTGAACTCAGGAAAGGAAGCTGAAAGCAGAAATCCATGCATGGACGTTAGATTTCCTTACTGATCAGATCAGTAACAGCACTAATGCCTCAGTGTATTTTCCGATATATATATATATATATATGAGGGGGTGTATCGTCCAAAAGAGTCGCTAAATGAGAAATTAGATACTTCACTGATTTTACCATGCACCATAGTCTTCAAGTTCAGTCGACATTCTTAATTAATGTGCTTTAGGTTAAAATATGTACCAATCGTGTTTTTATCTGACCCCTGCCGACAAAACAATGACATGTCTTGAGAATATCTGTATAGTTTGCATCTTCTTCTTTCACAACATTCGGTTAATAAGAGCATTGATTTCCGATTGGCAGCGATCAATAATTAAATGCGTGTCACATTGGATGCTGCAACAGTCTGACTTTGCAGGGCGACCCTGCATGTCTCCACGCAGACCACTCTTAGGATATTATTTCATCTGCAACTTGAAATAAAATATTTCTAGGAAATATGATCTGACTGTGCCAAATCTTCCTTACGTCACAAAAAAAATAATACTTTAAGTGGCCCTGTTACCTTGAAATATAGTCAAGGTCTAAACGCCAAAGTCAAGTCTTTATTAAACAGGAACAATAGTGCCACATTTCCGCGCAGTTGTGAAAATATAAAACAGCACATTCCAATCACTCTGCGTTGCATGGCCAATCCAGTCACTGTCTGTGTCTAAACTTACACTTTCAGTAATCAATATCGATGCAACAATCTTGAAAATTTAAGGCTTCAACTGTCAAATGAGTTTATAAACGGACCATCAGCAAGAAACCATCAAGCATCTTTCACGACCCTCTATTTCCGGACATGCTTTTTTGTTATGGGGCTGCTGGCCTTCATCTACTATATAAACCAGATATAATTTGGTAGTGGTAACCCACTTGAATGCATATATTATATATATATATATATAATATATATATATATATATATATATATATATATATATATAATATATATATATGTATATATATATATATATATATATATATATATATATATATATATATATAATGTGACCAAGTTCATCGAATTTTATCAAATACCTGTCTAATTTTGGAAGGATATATACTTATGTCTGTGTGTGAACACAGACTTCTTGTTTTCCCTCAAATTATTTATTTTGTTTATTTATCTATTTATTTGTTTATTTGTTTGTTTGTTTCTTTCTTTCTTTGTTTCTTTGTTTGTTTGTTCGTTCGTTCGTTCGTTCGGTCGTTCGGTCGTTCGTTCATTCATTCATTCATTCATTCATTCATTCATTTATTTATTTATTTATTTATTTTATTTATTTATTTGTTTCCGTGTCCCAATTTTGTGGTCAGCTTTTCTCGGACACTGTTGTTCGGAAAAGTACCAAACTTGCCATGGTCATGGACCTAGTAGTGAAGGTATGCATATTGTTTGGAACAGTGATCATGTTGAATATTATGCAAATTAGAGGCATATTTGTGGAAATTTTAAAGCTTACATATCTTCAAAAGTTTTCTAGATAGAGTTGCCATCCAAAGATTAATACGTGTGTCCATTGCTAAAGCAAAATCCTATAGCATGCAAACAAAGTTGAGAAGTTAATTTATGTTACATTAACTTAATTTCCTGTGAATAAACATGCATCAGACACAATCCTGGTGCCCTCCCCCCCCCCCCCACACACACACACTGTGCCACTGTGCCTGATACATATCTGTACAGGAGCACCCGCGCCCAGTGCTGTGGCTCACCCTGCCTAAACAAGGAGGCTGTATATAGTCTGAAGCCTCTTGAAGCATTTTCCAGTCAGCTGTTGCTGACTGAGAGGTGCCATTTCAGCAATAGGTTAGTGGCAATTCCTCATCCACTGAAATATGTACCAAAGCTTAGCATGTCTTTGTAAAGGGAGTAAAGGGAAATTGAGATCAACTACCAGAACTCACTCAAACACAGATCCAAACTGACTGTAATGACCAACTATGATATGCAGGGGGTACATTGGAGCTCCCATAGAAATAGCTGTTGTATTTCTCAACCCAGCAGTGACATTTGCTCTTCAGTCAAATATCAATAGCATTGTTTCATAACCTTTGTAAACACTGCCCACTCCCAACAAAGATTCATCTTATTTCACCCACATGCAACCTCAGTTTGTCCATACCTTTAGTAGGTTGTTGAACCTGGATAGTCAAACATGTACATGTACAATGGCATAGATTTTTGTCAGGAGCTATGTGAAGTTGGATGTTGTGTGTGCAAAATTACAACTTAGGTTTGCCGAGACATTCTGGCTGGTGACACTCGATAGTTAAACACATAGATCTCTGTAAGAGCTGTGTGACGTTGAACTGAATGTTTGTTGGACAGTGGAGTAGGTGAGCCTATAGTTGACCTTAGCAGAGATTGTCACGTAAATGTTTTTGTGTTTGTGTGCTCCTTTAAATAGTAAATACATGTACTCATAAATATATGTATATCAATGTATACATATGTCACTTGTTGAAGTCATTTTATGCCCCGGATTTACAATGCACGAGAATCTGGTGTTGATGTTGTAATTTTACTTCATGGTATAAATGGGTTTGGCATTATATTAAAATGTCATGTAAAATATTATGCAAATTAGGGGCAAATAAAATTATCTTCTCCGTATCTTCCAACCTATTACAGATAGACACAAAATTTAACGTAGCAAATACAGGTTTGTGACACCTGTCAATCTTATGGACAGTGAACGAAAACTGTAGCATTTGAAATGATGGTAATTAGCAGCACTTGAAACATTTGAAAGTTGAGTTACCTAAAAAAAAAACTACTATAAACAGAGGTGTCAGTCCAATTTCAATTTGTAGGTTTGTGACATCTGCATCCAATATTTTATGAACCAAAGTTGTAGCATTTTGATATATACAAGTTAGGTGAATACACAAGAGTGAATTATTGAAAAACTTCTAAACTATTACAGATAGAGGTGTCACTCCAACTTCAATTTGTAGATTTTTGACATAGCCGAATCCAATGCAACATGAACCAAAGTTGTAGCATTTTAATTTATGCAAATAAGGTCAATACACAAAAATTTAAAACCTAAATAACTTAAACTATAATAGACTGAGGTGTTATTCAAACTTCACTGGATTGCTTTGTAGAATACATTGTAGTTGCATCCAATGAACCATGAATCAAAGTTGTAGCAGTTTGATTAATGCAAATTAGTCAAACACACAAAATTTAAACCTTGAATAGCTTCAAAACTATAATAGATTCAGGTACCTTTTAAACTTGAATTTATAAGTTTTTGACGTATCTGCATGAAAAAATATTGTTGAAGGAGTTAAACATATACTGAATAGGCAATCTTTAAAAGTTTTCTAGGCACACAGACTGCTTTGGTGACAAGCAAAGTATTTTTATAGTTATAATATACATAAATATATATATATATATATTAATAATCTTAAAAAAGGTCATGATCAGCAGTTGTACTCACAAGAAATAACATGCTGGTGATGTTCCTTCAGAAGTAGGGGCAAGAAAATTCATTTTATGTTGATTATTTATTTATTATTTATTTCTCTGTGGGCTGCGCATATTACTGATGCACAGTTCGACCAACGATGCTCAGTCCATGTGAACAATGCATTTTAATTGTGTTCAAGATAGGCCACAACCCCTATGATGCCCCCGCCATGACCATGGATGTCAGGTTACAATTAGCACATAAAAACCTTAGAGAATAGGGCAGTAGTCCTATATATATCCGAGCTGGCTTGGCCTTTGAGATGCTGCTTGTAAGACTGGTAGAATTATTAGAGATTTGTAACAAACATTAATGTACTTGGTTACGTTTTTTCACGGGGTTTGATTAAGTCCTGAAAAATCGTTCCTCAGTTATCACACAGAGAAATAGTTTGCTTCACAGAGCCCTGTTACCATTAGAATGACATCACTGTCACGCATCTCAATAAAATCACTACTAAACACAGAGTCCTGTGAAATTTCATGAAATCTTGCTGAAGTTAATGTATAGAAACGGATTGTCTTTAAGCAGCTATTATGACTGCCCAAAGCAGCCATGTGACCTGGAAAATGATATGTGATGACCTAACTGCCATCCCCGGGAACATCCTACGTCAGCACGTAATCTGCGCACGTTTGATCAATGTCTATCACATCTATATGGGGTTACCCCACGGACAACGATTTCCCTTAAGCGACCCTATGACCTTGATAATAGGGTCAAGGTCACTCATCTGCAATCCCAGACCAAGCGTGACTTAGACAGATGACCTGTTTGATAAACTTGGGTCAAACAATACTGAGCACCAATTGTACTGTAGGAGTACAAGAACAAGAACCTGATGAAGAAACGGACAGATAGAAATATGCCGGGTGGTGGAGGCATACTTACTAATAAATATCGTTTTATGTTTAATTAAAGACCCTACACAATAGAAATGTATTTTCCCTGATAATTATCAAACTTCTGTTTTCGCAAATGACAAACCTTTTTCTTAATGTCAAAGTAAAGTAACTCTAGAAGCATTGTGAGATCACATATATCGTGCTTTGATTTAATTTGTGTGTCGACAAATCCATGAAGTCTGCTCTGCATGACTCAACATTTTAGACCCTTGCTAAAATATCACAAGTGACGTACGAATTCTCAAGGACACATGGCTCATTGCTGCACTGGCGTCATCCATGGTACTCATGACCTTGATAGGTTCCTGTCGTGAGGTGCGGGGGAATTCATCGATGGTATCCATATCACTGACGATCTCCTTCAGTTGAGTATTGCGAAATAGTAGATGTTGTTTGCTAGCAGGTATGTCAGTTTGCTCCGCAATTAGCTCTTGGAGTGTCGCTATGCTGCAATCAATTGGTCCCATAGTTATTTACCCCATGAAAAATATTAAACCCTCATGAATGAACGCTATTTTATCCCAATGTATTATAAAGTTCAATGTTTTTCAGAAAATAATCCTATTGGAGTATTACGAGCTAGAGAAAATATTTTTGGTTCCACAGTTATATAAGATTTGAACATCCTTTCTATTGCACTCATCGGCGAGTGTTTGTGCTTTTTGACAGGCATTTATCATGACGTCGCTAATATCACATGCCGAAAAAATGCCTATCAAAAAGGGTTTTTTTAGAATGAAAGTTCAATTTCAATGTTTATGTTCACCATGAATTTCTATCAATGTTAAAGGTAAAATTGTAATTGATATTCCATTGGCAAAGGTTTTTGGCTCGTCGTTTACAAGAAACCTCTCGGTTTTGTTTATAGGTGGAAGGGGCCAAGTGGGTGTGGATGTCTTTCGGTTGTCTAGGAAATCAACAGCACATCGCTGCGCGCGAGGCTATTGCAATAATAGAAAAGTGAATGTCAAAAATTTTCCTATTTTCTAATGTCAAATGTGAATATTTATCACGACATATATTAAAGCCTTAATAATGAACGCTATTTTCCCCCTGCATGTGATACAGTGTAATCCTATTGGAGTATTACGGGGGAGAGGAATATTTTTTGGCAAGCAAATACAGTCTTTGTACTTCAAAACAACGACATAGACAAGGGCAACACATTATATCCAGGTGCAAAAATCTCCACAAGGACAAACATGCAATGTTTTCATGCCATAGTGCTCACTTCATCATATTTTCAAGTCTCAAATGCAAACATCTGTACAATAGCTGCAAAAACAACATTCCATGTGGACCAGTTCACACTGATTAAAACTTAAATGCAGATCCACCATGCCAAATAATATAAGTATATAAATGGCACAAATAACCACTCTATTCTGTATCAGAACCCATAGGGTTAGTGAAAAATAATTCAACTGCTATCAATCTAACAACAGGTATGATATCTTTGATCTAGCATACCAGAAATAACATAATTCGCACGAACCTCATGGCACTTAGATGTCGAACACGCCAGAAACTACAATTATATCACGTGATACAAGGTACGTCTGCACTTACGTGGCGTCGGAGTCGATGTAGATTTTGACAGGGGTATACGTGGTGATGCTAAACAAGTGCAATAACTTTCTCGTGACTATGTACTCCACCTTGTTGAAGAACATGTCGAACGTCCAGCAATACGCTTGATTTTGCTCCATCAAACCTGCCAGTAATGGGACCAAATGCTTGGCCAGGCCTCTGCCAGAGACAAGAGAATACGGGTCGTAAGTTTGTCATGTGTTCTGCTAGAACACACTTTTATTGCAAAACAACGTGGCACAGTTGTTCGTTAGAAATTCCATATTAAAGCAACCGTGAACTGTGGTTTTTATAAAATAGCTAGTAGGTAAAAAAAAAAATACGGATTAAATCCGACCGGTGGTGACCATGTTGCGGCTTCTATAATGAAAAATACCAATGTTTACGAATACTTGTGTTAATCACATCAATGGCATGAAAACATGCCGAGCACCCTCAACTCTATCGCACAAAATAGGGACACTTCGTTGTAATCCGAAGGTTACAAGCTTTGTGCGATTATGTCATCAATCGTTTTAAGTATGGAACGTCATCCCTTTAATGTTTCGCAGTGATCTTTATCAATGAACGGACGAATAACATTTCACTTGCGCAGCATGGAACAGGAAGAAGGTATGCCATATATATCCTGCCGGATACATGCATTATGTCTGAAGCAGAACATTTGTGTTCCGTTATATTTACTTTTAGCAACACAAGAGGAATTGAATAAATAAATTTTCATCTATGAAAAAAAGAGATGCAATTTAACCCTCACTTTGAGATCCAACAGTGACTTGGAAGGTTTTTGGTCCATTCAACAGTTCCGTCGGGACTATCCTGATTCCCTGCAATTACGCCGGGCTCTTTTTTGCTGATCATTTCATACCTGTAAACATACATCTTGTGTTGTTTTTCTTTTACTTACAGAGACGCCTGGTTGCTGGTTTTATCGACTTTTAGGTTTTTATTACTTTAAGTGCTTTGTGCTATTGGTTTCCACACAATAGTCTGCAACATTTATACACATAAGGTCTTTTTTGAGGTATTAGTAGGATTTTCTTCAATATTAATGCACTAGAAATAGATATTTCGGAAATACAGCAAAGTTGCTAGTTATGTTTGAATTAAATCTACAACTTTACAGTAACTGACTAAATGTACCTGTGATTGCAAGAACAGCTATGAGGGAATTGCACGGGTTTTGTTTTTGTTTTGTTTTGTTTTGTTTTGTTTTTTTTACACTCAACTGTATACTGCAATATGTATTGGAAACCAAGCGTAGCTAAAACCTTTGTTCATAAAGTACTTGCATGGTCTGTTTGTTATGTCTTCCTCCATAGGGTCTAAATGGGAGCTGCCCAGTGGCGGCATGATATAGAGTTACACCGATGCTCCACAGATCCACATTTGCATCAAAAGCTGTTCCCACTGGTGATTGCATAAATGCCTTCTGGTACATGGCCGGATGCTGCAGTGGTCAATTTTAGGGCATTGGTAATTTATAAAAGACATAACTGATGCTATGTTAATTTCTCGGAAAAGGGACCCAGCACATCACCCTCCGCTAGTTTTTCAAGATCACTACCTGGAAAATGTGGATCAACACAAGCATCTAGGGCTTGTATTTCGAAATGACTTAAGATGGAATGATCATATTAATACTATTGTGACTAAGGCCACTAAACAACTAAATATTTTGAAAACGCTCCAATTTCGTCTCGACAGAAAAACGTTAATAATAATCTATGCCTCCTTTATTTGACCTCTAATTTGGATGGCTGCACCCAATCAGATGCATTGGTATTGGAGAGTAATCAATTAGCTGCTGCACGTGTTATTTCTGGTGCTATGGGCACCACATCTAATCCTAAACTATATGAAGAAACTGGTCTTACTACATAGGCAAAACGAAGTAAGTAAGTGAACTAATCTTAATGTACAAAATCACTTATAATCTGGTTCCTGAATATCTTAGCAGTTTATTTTCCAATGATCAAAATTTTAACAGAAGGTATACAAGAAGACAGGCCCCTGACTTGCCTCAATTTAGATTCAGAACTGAATTGTTTGAATTATTTTTTCTTCTATTATACAACTTTGGAACCAATTGCCTCTTGATGTGAGAAACTCTACTATTTTAGCTGAATTTAAAACAAAATTTTCTCAAATGTGCCTCGGTCACTCAAACAAACAGTATTGTACTATGTCGGCAACAGAACTGCTGCAGTTTTGCATACAAGACTGCGTTTGAGCCGCAGCCAACTGAATCCCCATCTATTTGATATTAGTGTTACTCAATCACAGAAGTGTCGTTGCAATCAAGGGATTGAAGAAGTCTGCCATTTTTTCTTCCTTTGTCCTTATTATGCTGTTCTTCGCGATCGCCCTCATAGAACAATAACAAAATCTGCACCTTTCGGCCTTGAGACTGTTTTATATGGCGTTTCCGAAAGCACTCTTAAAATTAATAAGAAAATATTCCTGGCAGTCTAAAATTACATTCTAAAAAGCAAACAGTTTCAAACTGGTGTTGTCACATGATGAATGGATTTACAATCAATCCTGCATTATTATCAAAACAATAGTACATAACTATGAATGCTCAATGGGATGGACGTCAAATGACAATTCTATTGCTTCTCTAAAATCGCCCCACTATCTGTCTTGTGATTTGTGGTGTCCTTCTTTACTTTGTTGATCCAGAGCGGTGCTCTTCCTCCTGGCAGTGTCTTTTTAACTGCCAGCCGTTCAGAGCTGCGCTCCGGACCCTTGACGCCTCGTTTGTCCTATGATGTCATCTTCTTCTGACAATAGGGGTCAATATAGGGCCTTGCTCTTCTCCCCAATCGTTTTCTCTTTTGAATAAAATATGTTTAAACCAAACTAAACCATAAACACATCGTTATCGATCTCTTTAATTTTTCTAGGTAATAGGTGAACTTTATCTGGAAAGTCACGTTGGTGTCAAAAAAAAAACAACCTTACCTAAAGCTTGCCATACCATCATCTCATTTTTAGACGATATGAATATCAAACGCTCTTGGCCAAAGACAACATACCTTTTTCATATGTAATTGCCACTATAAACTTCACACTAAGAAAATCATCTTCACATCTGCAGCACAAATCCAAAAGACAAAACCACAACCAAAAACAATTATAGCTATAAATTTAAAATTGGCCAATTCGTGGTGTTAAACAGGTGAGAGTGTAGCAGCAGGCACAAGGTTTCTTGAATGAACATCATAAAAACCAAACTCTCAACCAACTCGAACACAACAAAAGTATTTCTTGTCACTAGCGACAATTCGCACTGTGACACAGTGTTTCTATAATGTTTTTTCACAGGTTTCTGATGTAAAGAGTACAATGCACGCACAAAAACCTGAAATTTAACAGCGTATGGAAACGCATGGATTTTTATATCATGTTTATGTTTGTTATAAAATATCATTTTCAGATCTGTAACAGTTGCTTTTTGGCAGGTTTCATAGACCACGAAGTTTAATTCATGGCCTGCATCTTATGCATCTCTGCATATATGAAAACACTGGATAAGCAAAGCAAACACCAAAGTTGTCTATATTAGCACAAATTATAAAAAAAAAATGCTGAACTCTTGTTCTCTGTTTGCATGTAAAATATGAAAAAGTATGTTGTTGTAAATATGATATAACAAAAAAGTTCATTTATTTTTATTTAAAGTAACACATGCTTGGTTCCATCATAATAAGCGCAGGACAACTTTCATTCACTTAATGTCCCTTTGAATAAGATAAACGAGATCATTTTAGGCACAGACATACCAACATTTCTTTTTGAGTACCTACCAGGTATTCCTCTGTACCATACAAAGACATAAACTGCTCATCCTCATCCAGTTCCTTTGCAGCTCCAAAATCAGTCAGCTTATAGACAGAGCTATAGATGAAAAATTTTAATTTACATTTACCATTTATATGTTCTTAAAACTGTCGTGCAAGCTTTCAAAAGTGTCTATTTCATGATTAATTGTACGTTAAATGTACTGCAAGTGTGACATATATTTGAATTAATGCTCTTTATTCGCTACATTTTCGATCTACAAAAAAGCACATGTTACTTTATATCGCTTATTCCTTTTCTTTATTTTCAATAAATTCTACAAACACTAGCAATGGTGCCAAATCATCTTGATGTTCCGAATCAAAATATTAATACAATCCAAAATCTCCACACTCTATCACGAACACAGTCACTGTCTATGTCTAACCTTAAATACCACGTCACCGAAACTAAGCCTGTGAATGGGTTATCACCTGCCATCTTCAGAAACTGCGCGGAGTATATTCCCTGGTTTCAGATCTCTGTGAACTATACCTTTGTGCCTCAAATGCTGGAGACCAGAAGCTGCAAGACAGAAAGCAATTTTTAAAAACCGCAGAACTGGTCGAGTACCCGGGTAATGGTTTTTCCGGGTTTCTGGTTCCTGCATTCAATAACCGGATATCCGAAAAAGTAGCCGAATATGTATTTAGGTACAGTATTTATAAATCAAAGAAAATGTAAATGATATCTTTATTCTTTCTGCACTCTGCAAAACATCTTTTATAAGACCAACAAGAAAAAATGTTACATCTAAGAAAACATCTTGGTGATGTAAATCACCATATACATGTATTCATCTCCGGATGGTAAAAAATAGGGAATCCTATTGGTTAATCGGCCCTTGCATGTGTAACCGTACCACTGGCTTTACCAGGGTCTATTTTCTGTAGCACCGGACAACTTGCCCCCTCCCCCACTCCGCTCCTGCCAGTATTCCTCGTGACGTTATTCTAGAGCCTCATTTTGTGTTCGATGCAGACGACACGGACATTTCACTTGTGGAGGGCAAGACTGCCAAGACGGTAAATGTGAAATGAAGCGCTTTACATCATTTACCGACAATGAAATACTTACAAAAGGACTAAAGGACTAAGGGCAACACTGAACAGTATTGTTCGTTCAAACCAGTATGCCGCAAAGAACTATCCGGAGATAAAATTTTCATACTGGGGTGATAAGGCAAGATAGATCTTCCTGATGAAGATGTAGGCCTTGAAGCCAAACGATCCAAGGAAAATGTAGGCTCTGGGGCCTCCCCAGTATAGCGGTGTGTGTGTGTGTGTGTGTGTGTGTGTGTGTGTGTCATTCGTGCATTATCAATGAACATAGAAACCAGATTTTCTTCTCTTGGGCAGTATAGGTAATACCCGACAGGGCACCTTGGTATTGTAATACCCGAATTTCGGGTTACCGGTTATTTAATTTTAAACACTCGACAATTCTCTTCAATATATTGAAGTAAATTGGATTTGCTACAAACACAATGATCTCAAAACAAAATTAGATACAAGCTTGCGGTGGCGGAGCACGTGCTCTCACCAAGTGCAAATTCCCGACTTTTGCGAGCGCTGTCCTTTTCATTTTTAGATAAGCCATTACAACTCATAATTTGTTACCATGAAAAATGAGCAGAATAGAATGGGATAAAATGTCTGGTGATTTTGCCCGATTTTTGCGACGTCAACGAGAAATTAAAGTTTTGCAATATCGAAAAAAAAATATATTGTACACAAAAGCATAATCATAACCTGCCAAAACTGTTGCGGCAATCCTAAACAACCCTATTTTGTGTTTTGTCACAAAAAAGTATATGTTTTATCATATTTTTCTTTGAGATATAAAAGTTGTCAAACCGGATTTTGTCACCTTACGCTTCAATCTTCAATGTTAAGGAAATAAGCAAACATCTTTATCAACAAAACGTAAAAACGTTCCTGGTGAAAATATATAATTTGTTATGCGTAAAGTTTTGGATGGATGGAATTAATATACTATTATACGACCATTTAAAATAGGTTTTTAGATCATGATAATATGATCGTTTAAATAAACCATAACAATCCGGATCGATGGCAAGAAGCTTAGCTGCTGCAACGTTAAGTGCTGAATGCGGTGAATGCATGTTTTCTAACTTCCAAATCCAAGACGTATATATTTAAATGGAGATACTCTGTTTGACAATTTGCGCCCGTAACATTCCACCACAAAATTATGTCGATTTCACAATAAGAGACTTACCCAGGTGTCGCATCAACAACAACAATTCCTCTTCCTCAAGACCATAGGCATTATGGGCTTGACAGAGCATTCCATAAAGACTGTCATCACACAGTTCCATTACGATCACCTTATCCCTGGTCAGTGACTGCAAAAATGACAATAACCAAAATTACCACATGCATGCCATGGCAAAATATAGACTATATATGTAATTTTGCCTTCCGCTATGTAAGTCCAGAAATATTTTAGTTATTTATAGGGCCTAGGTAGAACTATGGATGTGATAAACTTACAGACTTACTGCAGACATTTGTAGTATATAGGCCTAGTCATGTGTACAACAATGTGTCATTTAAATGAAAGCATGAATTCCACATAGATTTTCATTCCGGTCATCGGTTACATCTCATCCCTGGGTGAACCCAGAGAAAGGATGCCTATTCGCAAATACAAGTTAGCGCCTTCGAAAGCTAGGACAGCGCTGCACCTTATTAATTCTTTGAAATGTCGTCACAATGCATTACTCCAACGCTAGGATGGTGGCATGGAATATCCAGTTATCTATCGCCAGACTAAGCGCAAGACATCTAAGGTACCGCAATATTTATCCAACGCCAAATTATCTTCGACTCAACTTGACATCCACTGAGCACACTACAGTCCTTTTTGCAAAACGACAGAATTTGTCCGAAAATATCAGACTGATTTTGAAACTAAACTACTTTGCTTCTTTTGCGGACGCTCAAAAAGTCCGCCAGCACTCGGTTAATTCAGCATGTGGGCCAATATTACGTAACCTGATACACAGTCCTCCGAATTACAGCAAGTCAGTCTTCTTGCCGTAATAGGGTTGGCCACAAAGGTCGCAGTGGTCAGGTAATGCAGTATATTGTGACCAATCACAACCGAGAAAACACTTTTCTCCGACACAGACACCGACTTATTTCTGGAAGAGTACAGACAACCATGCACAACAAAGTGTTGTCAGATCTTATCTCATAGGACAGAAAATTGTTTCAGCGCCAGCATGTGCCTGTACATGGAAACAATGAAATTAAACGTGTGCATTACTCTTCCTTACATATGTATATTAACATTGACTTAAACTTCAGGAATATGTCCATATTCTCAGTGTGAAAATAAAACTATGAAATAAATAGATAAGATAACGGTACTTCGTTGAGTTCGTATTTGTGTACAATTACATTGTATCCACTTGATAATTGCCAGCTTCCCGATACGTGTGGTTTTCCATCACCATTCTAAACCCTTCCCTGGTGTAGATTATAATACACTGGGGGAATAATCCAAGAGCACAGACTTGCTATTCAACAATCCAGCGAGCAGTTGGATTTTCATCAAACAGCTTCACACAAAAACATATAAAAGAATTGACACTGAGCACAATCTCATGAACTTGTCCAGGTGGCAAGGTACCCGAAACTGTTTCTATGTAATTACCTGACTGGTTTTGGAGCAGAAGCATTTTTAAGGTTTCCCCTAAGAACAAGTCCAAGCTATAAAAAGTGCCCAAAGGAGACGGATGCCCCCACCTGTCATTGTCCCCATCAGCATTGGAAAGAGTTGCATGTAATTGATGTAAGACTGCAAACTTATTGTGAAATCTTCACATGGATATTAATTATCCACACATAGCTTTTCATATATGGATTGATACCCCCACCAACATTCCATGGCAATACCTGAAATAATTTATGAGCTACACATGAACAAGTTTGACAAGAACCAATACTCATTTTCTTAGAATTGTCAGTTTCACTAAGTCAATTTATGATTATCAACAGATGATAATTAAACCAAGAGACAAATAAAACACCAGGGGCACATCTTCACACGGTGCTTAAGTTTGCTGTCAAGTTTCATAGCTGTATTTTTAGATGCTCGCGACACAAATCTGCAATTTTAATGTCGCACGGGCTGAAGAACAAGGGCAAATTTGTATCCCCCCCCCAGGTGGGGACATAAAAAATACTCTCTGAACTAAAATGCAAACATATGTCTGTTTTCTAGGGAAACGAAAGGCTTCTTGTCCCTTTGTTGTCCTGAAACCCAAGTGTGGAGCCCGCAGACTTACACTTGGAATACACCACGGGGCACACAAGTTCACATTTCTTTCACAAATGTAATTCACATGACAATCGTATTCAGCTCAGTTTTTTTTTTCTTTGTTTTTCCACACGAAAATGCGCGTATGTAGCTGAAAGACACCTGGTCTGAAAAAAGCGGCTGTTGTTCAGGGATGATTCGTGTGTGTTCTTTTAAATCAATCCATTCATATATATATATATATATATATATATATATATATATATATATATATATATATATATATATATATATATATATATATATATATATATATATATATATATAGTTTAGTTTCAATCTGTTCATCTCAAAACGACATCTGTGCAAACTTTCCTCAAAGAGTTCCAGGGGAATCCTGTATAAGGGTATTATATTTCCGCGGCTCTACCTCAATCAACAACAGCTATTCCCTGGTGGTATTAATTAATATTAATATATTTCATATTATTTTGTCATCACCTGTTCTCTTCTACTCTCATTACTTAAAAACATGTTCGACCGACTACATTCCAATAAAGAAAACTAACAACAAACCACTGGGCAGGTTTTTTAAACTGACGAATGCTACACCCTATTGTCAAACAAGACAAATTCAAATGATTTGCGCACAAAAAAATACCCTGGCTGAAAGATTTTGTCGAGAAAGTGGCCGTCGTGCGTCGTTATTTTGCATTAAAGTCAACTCAAACACAATATCTTATTTAAACTTGTCTGGAGTGCAGGGTTAACTTGAGCCGGGGAAAGAGTACAGCTGCATACCCACAAGGTTCGGTTAAACAGCATAGCTATAGCCCTGGTTGAAAGATTTTTATCGCGAAAGCGGCCGTCATGTGTCGTTATTTTGTAGTAAAGTCAACTCACACACAACACTTTATTTCAACTCGTCTGTAGGGTTAACTTGGGCCGGGGAAACAGCATAGCTGCATAGCCACGGTTGTACAATGAAAGAGCAAAACCCCGTTTGTTTGTTGATAGTTATGGTAATATTTCGCCAGGTTCCAGGAGTCCGCTCTCCGAGTTACCCTAGCAAACGGTCTTTAGAGTACTTTTAAAACACGAATTACTATCTTAACTTTAACCTGCCCGCTTGGTTGTGTCTGAAGCAGTTATCATCGTCAGTTACAAATCCAAATGCGACACGATACCTTGAGCGGGCGAAACATGCACCATTTTGAACAATGCGCAATGCATTGCGGGGCAGTCACACAAAAATACAGTTGATTTGGATGTCAAAGTGAATCGCGGCCACATCATATATCACATCATTATTGACGCTTTGAAATATTTGATATGTGTATACTTTTGGTTTTATGTATTATAACCTTCGAAGAGCGTCTGAACACTACTGTCCTCATTTACAAACAAACCATTGGGTGTGAAATCCACAGTTTTCAAAATGGCAGCCAAGTTTGTGGGTTATTCCCAATTCGATATTTTGAAGAGGTACTATTCAAAATATATGTGTGATTAGTGTTAACAGAAGGTAAATTTGTCGAATAAATGTAATGTAAAATATAAAATGGGACTTTTCCAGTGTAAGCATTACCTAAACAACAATGGCTTGAAATTACCAGTTGTTGTCGGCGGGCCCCAGAATAGAGATAATTTGTCCAACACTGAAATCGCCGCCAGGCTATAAAATTAAGTAGCAGCACTAGTCGGACCTGCCAAGTGCCACTGTTAAGTGAAAGATGGAGATCAAGGGAGAAGGTTAAAGCTTTACTTAAATCGCTAAATTGTGTGGACATCCGTAATAAAATAATAAAGTAAACAAAAATACAAATTTGTTCACTGGCAGCCAATCAGAGCGAAGGAGAAATTTGAGTCCGTACGCGTGAGTCACTTCCGTTCAACGAAGAGTGGCTCATTTCGAATCGAAACGCGTTGCGATAAATAAAGTGGCACATGTGGGGTAAATACGTCCGACAGCTGAATCATTGGGCTGGGATCGAATGAGAGGATTGTGGCGAATCTTTTGGTATATAGATTATATGTATCGGGCAGCAGAAGGTGTTCAAAGCAGGAAAACAGCGTGGAGGGGGGCGCCGATTTTTGTTTGTTCCCTTCTTATCCTTATTTTCGGTGGACGGTGACTTTGGTGGTCAGTATGAATGGGTTCGTATCGACCAGAACATGGTGACAACCATTCTGCTGGTTGCCCCTGTGGATCTGTCCCCATCGAGCATTTGTGGGGTGTGCTTGGCCTTCGAATCCAGGATTAGTGCGAAGAACCCGCAGCCAATATGGACCAACTGGCACAGCGGCTCAGAGACCAGTGGAAGCAAATTCCCCGGCTGAGATAACCAAGCTGACAAGAGCATGCCGAGGCAGATGCATGTTTGCTAACAGAAGCGTGGTGGTCACACCCGCCATTGATGCATGCAGCCTTCTAACAACAACAACAACAACAACCAAAAAGGTCCTTATAAGGATCACCATTTTCTCCCAAAAGAGACATAAAAAGCAATAATATAACAAAGCAAACAAACTCCCCACACACATCCTCATAACACGTGCATAATGTTGAACAAGGGGAGTGGCATCTTTTTCCCCAGGAGTATGTTATCCTTAATTCCCAAACTTCAGCCGACGTATTCTAAATTCTAAGTACATGTTGGTGATCTGACTTCAAAACCTTTAAAAGCATAACTATCACGTCAAAGTCGACCTTCGCTGCATAAACGAAAACAATTGAAGAATAAGTCCCTAAAAGTTTGAACTTACTGAACTTATCAGAACAATCCCAGGCATAACCAACACTCAAATAGTAAATGCATGTTTTCAGGTAAACTACACCAACCAATTCAGTCAATTCTTGGACAGATTAGGCTCGGGAAAGTAGTTATAAAAGTAGTTATGCTTCGCTGAAAAATGACCGTATCCTGCTAATTGAAACGTATCTTCATACCTGCTAATCTGACGGTGATGTGCGAAAGGGGCTATGAAGTAGTGGTAGCTTAACGATATTTTAACCGCATTGGATAATGTGCTTTAATAGTTCCCTATTTTAAGAAATTTTTACTGATTTTCAGCACGTTGCCTGGGTTAACACTGCTTCTCGTTAAGTAATATCTAACTGTACGTGTGGGAACCCAATGCTTCATTGCATAAGTGCAGGCATGTTTTCGGGACTATCATTTGGCACATTAGCCGCGGTCATGGTTCACTTTTCTTCCCTTTTGCGTGTTAGCTCTCATGTGAGATTGGCAGCGCACCATTGGCTGAAATATTGTCCCTGCATTAACCACGAACTTCCTTTTCTGACAATAAATGAAAATCTTAGCCTAATTTAACCGTCGAGGACCGTGACAGATGGCCTCTGGCGACACTACGGCCTCTGATCTGCTACAAAAAAATAATAAAAAATAACGAGTTTCTTCCTGTTCACAATTTGCACTGATTTCTTTTCATTTGATTGGCTTTTAATTTCCCGCTTTATTTAATTTTTAGTTGTCGCACGCGGGTCAATGTTTCAGTACAGCCACTTCCCCAATCTTGGAAAAGTAGTACGTTTATTCAAACTCAAAAAACGTCACGGGTTAAATTCATCTGTACCAGTAATATTTGTGGGACACTTGACTATCTTCTTTAGACCTGTGCTGCGTGGCTGACACGCGCAGGTCACTTCGAGCTGATTGCATTATTATTCCATTAATTCCATATCTAAAACAGGTCATGAGCGGGAAACAATCAAGCTTGTTTCGCAGCCTCGATGGCGCCACTAATATCAAACTCGACCTATATATTTCTAACCTTTATAAGGTCTGAAATTACTATGGAGTCACATTGAAAACTGTGCACTACATTGCATTCACAAGAAAAGTTTATGAACGGACGGATAGACGGACAAAATTGTATAAGCTCTGAAGCTTTAGGTCAGCAAAGATAAATGTAACAGTCGGAATGACCATAAGATCAACCCCCTGGCTGAATGTCGAATTCAGCCAAGTTCCCAATGAGATGCTTCTATAGCGCAAGTTCTATGACAGTAGTTCAATTTTTTTAAACGTTATTGCGTCCGCAAGGGTAACGGTCGGACGCACAGACGCACAAGTACGTGCGTACGAATGCACTGACATAACGACAACACCCAGTCAGTCACTTTTTTTTTGGGGGGGGGGGCAAGTTTGACTCAAAATATTCTATTGAAACTAAAATATAAGGGGGCAGAAAATTACGCAGACGATATTTAAATTATGTGTCGGTGAGGACAGCTTTGGACGAAAGATGGTTAATTATGAGCGAATAAGGAGGAACCTCTATCTCCCAGCATTTTTTGTATCCTTAGTGTAGTCATGGACCTACTATCTGATAGTGGGTCCATGGTGTAGTTTATGAGACTTATTTCTCCGTATAATGATATTTGTTTGATCGCAGCATTTTACTATAAAAATGGAAAAAATATGCCAGGCTTGCCTGGCCGATCGAGTGCCTGTCTTTTCCTTTTGATTTTCAGGCACTAGCATCCAAGTGCACATTTTCTAATCCGACGATCAATGAAGCGGCATTCTCCTTTTCAGAGCTAGCTCCTTCTTGTGCACCGTTTGCAAAGCACGAAGGATTAATGCAACATGGACTGTCTGACCTGCTTTGTGTTCTATGGTCAACTCGGCATTGTTTTCCACGTCCAAAAAGATAATTTACTAATGATTCTTTTATGTTAGCTGCATGTAAACCGTAAACACGCCCAGAAGTTATACTGGGGGGTCACAAAGCGGGATGAGCATTAACACAGTTCAAGCAGTACTGTGTTGTATGAAGTCGTCCGCTTGTTTGCCTGTTTTGTTTTGTTTTTTTTTTTTTTTTTTTTGGTTTTTTTTTTTTGTGTGTTTTTTTTTTTTTCTTCTTTGTTTTTTTGTTTTTTTTGTTTTTGGTTTTTTTTTATGTTTTTGTTTTTGTTTTTTTTTTGTTTGTTTTTTGGGGGTTTGTTTTTTTTGTGTTTTTGTTTTTTGTTTTTGTTTTTGTTTTTGTTTTTTTTTTTGTTTGTTTGTTTTTGTTTTTTTTTGTTTTTGTTTTTTTTTGTTTTTTGTGTGTGTTTTGGGGGGTTTTTTGCCTTGTTTTTTTGTTATGGTTTCTATTTGTTTGTTTTTATTTTTTTTGTTTTGTTTTTTGTTGTTTTTTTTCTTTGGCATTCATGTCAGAAAGACTGATATACTGATTATGTGCATATACATAGAAGTATATTGAACGTACCTTCATGGACCATCGGATGGAGTCTTTAAACAGGCCCCTGTTTGGCTCATTTACACTACAAAGAGTACCCTATTCTTACTTAAGTCACGCGCTTTTTGGCATGTATATCAGAAAGATTAATATTTGCACACATTATAAAATACTATTAGATTAATATTTGCATACATTACAAATTGATATTGTATTCTCTTCATTTCAAAGGCCAATACCTTTACAAACGTAAAAAGCAACTTTCCTGCATCTAAAATTAAAACTCTGTGTGCAATCCCAGACCAAGAGTGCATTTGATACCATAGCGCATTACATTGGCTTGCCAAAATGTCCTTTTAAACAGGTACTCTTAATATGCAAAGAAACTCCCCAGCGGATGAAAAGTTGCTAATCTATTAAGACGCCAAGGAAATCAATGGACCGTTGGTCTATCTCCATGTCTGGACGCAAAGTCTTAATGAGGTAATAAGTCTCTGCCAAGAGACAAGCACAAATCTTCAGTGCAGACGCACTATACTCGGAAGTGGTAATTCTATGCTGCCTCTTTATCTTCTCCCACGAGATTCTGCTCAGACTTATCAGTGCTCAAAGGCTTGTACATTGACATTCCTACATATAGCGGTGCGAGCTGTGCGTTTGTCTTGAAACAAAATACTACATAACATGCTACAGTAATATCCGCACGAAACAAGTATTGCCAAATTAATTGTCAAAATATAATCTCATCTGCAAGAAAAAAAGCATCTTCACCGTAATAGTAATACTTACGTCCTCTTCGATAGCTAAGAGCTGTACTATGTTCTTGTGTTTCAGTTTTTGCAAGACCTGAAATTCACGCATTTGTACAGAAAGTGGTCGCATATGACTCTGTAAGCTGAAGATCTTGACTGCACACAGGTCGCCTCGTTTCTGAAAAAGTTTCATCGCCATAACTTACATGATTATGTTAGTGTTTCTGCAAAAAAGATTTTTGAAATTCCTTTGGCGTAGATATTATGGTATAGATATACATGTGTTAAGAGTTAGATATATAGTTGTTTTTCCAACACATCCATATATATATAGTATTTTACAAGTTTTATATGTGTGCCCATTCAAAAACCATATATCGCGACAGTTGATAAAACTGTAGATTTTGCGCACGTGATTCTCCACCTATGAAACAGGATGTGTCGTATCGTTCATCCTGATTCAGAGATTTTCACATTTTCGGGTTGAAATGAGCGTTCTGTACAAAAATTGACCACTTTGGTTTAAACATATCTTATTCCATGAAAAAACAATTGACCGGCAGGCTCACAAGCCTGTATTAGGGCCTGTTGTACATATATGACAATACAAACGATGAAATTTGGGAACACCATTACACAGATAGATTGGACACAGGACCACAAATGATGAATAAAAGTAAAAGGAGTTGGTAAGTCGGCTTCCTACACGAACGCCATAATGCCTAATATAGTGGTTTATTAGCCGTGTTACATAAACCGCTCATAATTCAAATCTTCCAGTATCCTTAATATAATATGAGGAACTGCTTCAAAAATTTCTATGTTTTGAATCTTTGTTTCTCTTTCAATACCAAATAATACAGTACGAAGATTGAAATTCCCCCAAAGTATTATTTTTCAATGTAGTTCGTTTCTCAACACAGTGTATTTGCTGCATTGAAAAAAAAAGAAAAGGTAGCTATTTTGAGGCTGGCTCCACACGAGCAAGCTGGCGATTCGATAACACCAATTTTGAAGAGATCACTGTTCAGCTGGCTGCATCCCATTCTCATCCTAGCACGAATGACAGCAATTTTCCTTTCACCAGTATAATACAATTCACTATGTTTAGGTCTAGTTCTACTAACATCTCTTTTAAAGTTATCTAAATGTTCGAGGTTCCTCCCAAAAAAGATCAGGGTAACAGATTCCATTCACGGAGAGTTTATGGGGAAAAAACGATTTGTAAAAAGCGTCTCTGTCAACTTCAAAGGTACGTGGTTGATTGTTGCGTGATGAAACCGTATCAGGTAGCAAATTGGTTAGGAATGTGGGAAAGAGTGCCTTCACTATTTTGAATATAAGTACTAATTTGTGTTCCCTCCTGCGATCAGCTGAACTCTCCCAACCTGCTTCAGCATAAATGTTTTCTTTTTGTCTGTGTCAGTGCATCCATCCCAGACCACACAACCATACTCTAAAAAGTAAGTATAAATGAAAAGTACAAGGAATCTAAAGCTCGTCTGCTTAACTTGTACTGTAAACGTTTCAGAATATCTAGTAATTTTCGCGATTTTGCCTCAAAATGATTAATGTGTCGACCAGTAAAGTTCTGAGCAGAGTCATAGACCGAGATGTGTGTGGATATTTATATTTTCAAGAATGTTGTGGTTGAATATTAGGTTTGGATGGTCTCCAGTATTAGCTTTCTTACTAACTGTCAGTGCGTTGGTCTTGTTAGGATTGAAAGATACCAGCCACTGGTTGGACCATTGAGTGACTGACTCGAGATCTTGGTTAAGCGTTTCAGCTGCATTGTTAATATCGTTAACTGTAATACACAATGTCGTATCGTCAGTAAAAAGACGGATTTCTGATTTAATTATTTCAAAACATCATTCACGTACGAAAGGAATAACAAGGGCCCCAAAACTGAGCCTTGGGGGACGCCTGTTCTGATCTTACCCCAAGTCGATGCTTGGCCCTGAATGACCACTCTTTGGGTCCGTGCATGAAGATAGTTCCCCATCCACTGGAGTAGAGAGCCTTTAATTCCTGCATTCTCTAGTAAGTGGATTAGACCTGGATGATATACTTTATCGAAGGCTTTGGTGATATCACAAAATAGCACCCGCATTTCTTTCTGATGGTCAACAGCCTTTGAAAATTCATGATAGAGGTAAACTAACTGGTTAACAGTTCCATCTCCCGGAATAAATCCTGACTGTTTGTCAGATAGCACACAGTTGTAGCGGATAAAGTTGAAGACGTGCTTAAAAATAGCACTTCGAAGACCTTTCAAACACAACTATAAAGTGAGATAGGCCTATAATTACTACATAGTTCAAATGCGACGCCTAGTAGGATTGGTGTAACATGTGCCTTTTTTTCCATTCGGATGGAAATTTACATTCCGAAAGGGAAAGCTTCATGAGCTTGGAGAGCGGAGAAGCAATACCTGGAGCTGCCTCTTTTAGCAGTATAGGACTGATACTGTCCGGCTCACAGGCTTTATCAACATTCACAATTTTCAGAATGTCGTACATAGTTTCCTCATCGAAGAAAATATTTTTATCACATTGTGCAAGGCTGTCGCCTGGCAAGGTAGAGAAAAAGCTGTATCTTCTACATGACACTGATTGAGAAAAAAATCATTAAATGCTTCAGCTTTTGATCTGTTGTCAGATACAATAAAAGCGTTCGACAGCATTGAAGGTATTGATGTACTATTTAACCATTCCCCACAATTTTTTACTTTTGGATTGACCACTGTTAACAATATCACATTGTTTCTGCAACGGCTAGTGGCTAAAAAAATACATATACATATATACGGTTCGTGCGACTCTTAGGGCCACCGGCAAAAGATCCTGGGTAACCAAACAACTTATAGTAAGTATAATACGTAACACTGTTTTCGTGTGTGTGTGTCTGTGTGTGTGTGTGTGTGTGTGTGTGTGTGTGTGTGTGTGTGTGTGTGTGTGTGTGTGTCTATTTAGGATTAATTACTGTGCAATGGACAATTCAGATTTAACATCTGCGGCAAACTGCGTCAGATACCGCCTGAACGAGAATTAAGTAAGCAAGGATGTAACTTGTAACTTTGTGGTGCCAGACAATGAACAGAAAAGTCAAGCTTCAAACGGGGCCCACTTTTTGTCGAATGAAAGCTTTATTTTCCCGTTATCAAGCAAGACTGGAATTCTGCCATGGTAAAATCTGACAATACGTTGTTCCAAAAAGGAAACACCCTCAATTCCCTAAACAGCATGCTTTTCTCCCTTACGACTATTTCAGAGATGCCAACATGCAAAATGCCATTTCAGGGGCATTTAAGTGAGAATATCAGGGACAAAGCACATTTAATGAAGAATATATAAGAAAATACTCAGTTTCAATGCGGGACGAGCACCGTAAACTGGTCAAAATTTAAACTTATTTCATGGACTGTCCCAGATGAGGAGGGACAGTTGGCACCTCGGCTTATTTTGTCCGATACTTCTTGGGATAACCTGGCTTACCCTGTGACGACCTCGACAGACTGCCCCTGTTGCTCCGAAACCAAGCTGGTCGCTCGGGTTCCACACGTAATTGGTAGAGCCCCTGTATGTCACTCCTGCAACATATAACTTTACACTAAACACGAGTATGCAATTTGGACAACATCCCTGATGAGTACCATTTTTTAACTCAATAGTATTAGTAACATTATCTGACTGGCCATCTATCTATCTATCTATCTATCTATCTATCTATCTATCTATCTATCTATCTATCTATCTATCTATCTATCTATCTATCGGTCTACCTATCTGTCTGTCTGTTTGTCTGTCTGTCTGTCTGTCTCTCTGTCCTGAACTTTCCTCATCCAGAGGTAAAGGCCTGCTCCCTGATTATACTGATTACATGGAAGTTGAGGAATTAAAATGAAATATGTGTCACCTGGCAGTAGTAGCCAGAAGAGAACAATCGTTTTCGAAATTCGTTGGAGTTGACTTCCTGCAGCTCACACATGTACGTGTATATGTACACGTACACAACGCATTTGACTTTGAAGCGTAAACAAAAATTGTAAGCATTTCTACGCTTGTGTTACCACACTATTCAAGTTGCCACTTCCGTTATCCATCATCCATACATATGCATTTGGGGGGGGGGAGGGGGGTGCTGAAATATTCAAGCGAGCCGTGAGCTTTGGGAGGATGTGTGTATGTGTACAGGCCCCCAGTCACAACACTTTAAGAGCTCTCTTTTGTGGTTTTCGAACAATCGCCGGCAGTAAGAGCTGCACAGTTGGTTGTATTGCATTAATCAACAAATACTGATAGGCAGGCCTACAAGGTTTTTTTTTTTTTTTTTTTTTTTTGGTTTGTTTTTTGGTCAGCATGTCCACCGTAATGTCTAAACATTTACTGCACAAAAATAGTAACGCGGCAAATTTTTCCCTCTTGTGGTTTTCACAACACATTTTTAAACACAAACTAAATGTTGTTGTTTTGTGGTTTTCACAAAACATTATTAAACACAAACTAAATGGTGTTGTTTTCAGAAAACCAACAATAACAGCACTGAGTTAGTGTTTATAGTGCGTTTTGAAAACCACAAGAGGGAAAAATTTGCCGCTGGGACTTTTAATAGTCAATATTTTCTACTATCATACATAGAAGTATTAGTAAGTAGCCTCCATTTAGGACAGGTGCATTAATACGATGCAACTGCATTAAATATTTGATGAAGCTGTGATAAAAACTAAAGTAATTTCATTATGTATGACATGGTCTGACTTTGATCTTTACATCGATGATTTAATCGTATTACTTATTTTCTCAAGAAATCCTGAAAGAGATACTCACAAGATGGTTACAGAACAGAAACAAAGCAAAACCAACAGCAAAAATGACATGTAAGATGAAAATTCAAATGTGTGTACAGCTCGGACGCACCTTCTGAGGAGCTTTGCGTTTTCCATCTATCCATGACCACTTCTATCAGGGTGTGATACACACCAGTCCGCCAGAGTCCTCGTGCATTTCGCTTCGCAAAAGATAAGTATTGGCTTACATTTTCCGATCATGTAATATTGAAAGAAAGGACACAGTGATTGTGGTCTGGTATGTGGTTCCGTTTGATATGGCCATCATTGTGGTATTGAAAGCGGTAATAGATATCGGTTGAAAATCGTGTCTTCTGAGAATCAGTAACGACCCTCGACGTCTTTGTTTAAGATGTCGTCAACCTCTTTGCGGGGCATTTAGGCATGACTGAAATTATAGGAAAACTTGTTGACTAATATCAATATCTGCAATGCAAGCTTAATTTATCCATGTATCCTAAGGCAGGTTGCGATTTCTTACCCATGTGAAGAAATGAAAAAAACATCCAATACATATACACCGTAAATATCATAGTTTCATAGATATCGGTTGAAAATCGTGTCTTCTGAGAATCAGTAACGACCCTCGACGTCTTGGTTTAAGATGTCGTCAACCTCTTGGTGGTTTCATAGTTTCATTAGTAGCCTGCAATAAAAGCATATCAAATACACTGTATCTGCATCACTTGAAGTGGTCGCTTGGGTACAAAATCTAGGGCAAATATGGTGAGGAACTAATAGCAGGTTTCGCATCGATAGTACGGTTTTGTGCTTTGAATGATATCATACTTAACCTGTATCGAGAAAAGAAAGCGAAAATAAAGCACGCGATTCACAATAAAAGTTTACAGGGTCCTTTCCCAGAAAGACAATTAATTTCAGTCAAATGGAAATAAGCTAGGGTAAACGCATATCTGGGTTCTTAATGCTAAGCAAAAGGCACGTACACTTTTCAGAGAACGAACACATTTTAAATTTTAATAATCGCATAGACCCTATAGCTTTTTTAGATTTTTCATAAACTGATTTCCTGTTTACGTATGAAAAAAATGTTTGCCCCACTGACCCACTCCGAACTTTATCAGTAAGGAGTTTTCAGTTGCTATAATCAGAATAGGGGACATGGCTTGCACACACTATATATAGCTCCGTTCGTCAAGAGAAGACAATTTTGTTCAGGGTTTACCATGGAAGTACAACTTAGAACCAGGAGTCTCTGATTTATGACAAAAATTTTCAAATCTATGATCAGTGACGTATTGTACTGCCTTTTACAAACCGCACGGCTTAGCCTATCGAGAACTGGTACATCAAAAGATGTATGTATAAGCGTTCTAACCAATGTTTAAGAAATGTTGAACCGCTCTGCATGGCCATCCATCGTTGTTAGCACCTGGGAAAAAACATAGCTCGGCGATAAAGGCTTCGACTTTGGCCTATACATGTATGAGATCTCTTTTCCTTTGATCCTGGGGTTTAGGACCCACTAACCCCTTTTTGAGGCTGCATTTTGACGACAGATTGAGGTGCAGTGCGGGGGTACGAGAGAGGGGAGGGAAAATACATTTCTGTATAGACCTAGGCCTACCATCTTGGATTGTACAGCGGGGCCTTTCTTTCATTTTCATGCAAGTTTTCATATTCCACTTTACTGAGAAAATTTGGTCATGCATGGCTGTCCCGGGATGGTACAGACCCCGCACCCAAAGTTTCCTTTGTGCAGCTTTGAGAACTCCAAAAGAATCCATGAGTGAATTTAGTGAAAACACTTTTTATGTGTGTGTGTGTGTGTGGAGGGAAGGATTATTGGTGGTAACCCAGGCTTTGATTGCACATCACAATTTGGGGAGGTCTTTTTTGCAAGACAGTGTTCGATAAAGTTGGTTTACCTTAGACTGATAGTCTAATTTTACGCATCTCGTTAAGTTATACTCACTGCATGTACGCATGTACATCTCATACATGTACGTTACCTTTGATTTTAAAATTCCTGGGATGCTGAGTAATTTTCCCAGGAACTTAAGTTTTTAATTCCTGGGACTTAAGTTGTATTCCAGGGAATAGGCAAGGGCACGAATAGAAGGTTCAAGTACTGCTGAAAAGAGGGCACTGCAGTCAGTGGAGGGCTAGGGTTCTGTATTCCCATTACTTTACATTGTAATTTGTAACTTAATAACTTGAAAACTACTGCACATAGAAACAACAAATTTCAGAGAGTAAATCTAGAGGTATAACTCAATAATAATATATTTATTGAACCTCCTAAAAAGAAGAATAAAACCATATACATCGAAATGAATACAAAAAGTGATACACAGAACTGATTTCATGTTTACGTATGCAAAAAAAATGTTTGCCCCACTGACCCACTCCGAACTTTATCAGTAAAGAGTTTTCAGTTGCTATAATCAGAATAGGGGACATGGCTTGCACACACTGGCTCCGTTCGTCAAGAGAAGACAATTTTGTTCAGGGTTTACCATGGAAGTACAACTTAGAACCAGGAGTCTCTGATTTACGACAAAAATTTTCAAATCTATGATCAGTGACGTATTGTGCTGCCTTTTACAAACCGCAGGCATTATAAATATCAAATAAATCACATTCAAACCAAATCACAATCTGCACACAGCACAGAATGATCCCAATAAATATCACACAAAGCACATAAGAACCAAATTATAATTAACATACAACACAGAGTTATCACAATAGAACATTAGAAAAATGAAATCAAACAATCATGATAATAACGCACGTCGACAATACATAAAATAAAGCAATGGTAAACTTAATACAGAGGGCAGGGGAATAAAATCAGTACAGAAGGACACCACAAATAAGATAAAACTGAAGATTAGAATTGAAAAGCCTTGGTAAGCAGTTTAATTAGGTGTTATTCCGTGGAATTTCTCTCTTGGTATTTCGGGGAAGAGAGTAAAAATGTTACAGTGTCAGATATACCATCACACTCGCCAGGACGCTTTTGCGGAACAGACCTAAAACGCCCAAGCATAGTTTGTACAATACTTCACAAAATGATATATCTACAGCTACAAAAGTGACTAATTTATTTAGGGTTGCTTTAACATACAAGCTAATGGGAACACACAGCTTTAGCCCTCGAAATGTTTGTGTATTCAGTTGTGTATTGGGGCGAATACGCACCTTAGAGCTAATTCTGACTTTTCCTATTTATGATTATATTCATGGGACTTTAATATGTTCCTGGGAGCTTACCACTAAGTTCTCGGAACTTTGCTACATTCACAGGACCGGCCTTATGTTCCCAGGAACTCGTTTGTATTCCCAGGTAAATTGCCTAAATCACAGGATATTGCTTAAAATCCCAAGAAATTGCCCAAATCCCTGAGAATTTTTTCAAGTTCAAGTTCAAGTTAAGCTTTATTTCGTGTCGGTTTCTGGTACAATAAACATTAGCTCATTAGAACTATTTTCCGACATGGCATAAAAGGTATAAAACATAGAAAAATCTAATTTAAAAAACAGGGAGTACCACATAGTTTATAAAATACAAGATAGATCAGCAACAATGAAGTAAAATGAAGTAAATCTGCCATGAAGCGGCCAGGTAGACCAGCAGGGACCTGCCGCCATCCTCGATGGGCACCTGCTGGGCCACTCGCCCACCACACAGCATACATAGCACCTATTACTAAATTAAATATATGGAGGTTTATATGCATGCTCTACATTTGCATTCGATTCCGTTCCAGTTTTCGAGTAGACTCTTGAACTGGCTGAAGCTGGAACTGGTCCTGAAATTATCAGGTAATTGGTTCCATAGCTTGGCAGCACTGTATCTGAAAGAGTTTATCCCGTGGGTTGTGGTTCTTACCCGGGGTATGACTACTGTATTGTTATATCTAAAAGTGATTTTGTTGTCGTTCCGTACCAACAGATGGTGTAAGTAGGTAGGACTTTGTTTGTGAAAGATTTTATATGCTTCCAGCGCCATGGCTTGCAACCGTCTTATATGGAGGGACGGGAACTTAGATTTAAGTAAGAGGTCATCATATGTTGACGTATGGTCATCATATATGAATCTTAAGGCCCTCTCTTGGATCCGCTCCATCTATTGGACACTGCCCTTGCTGCAGAAGTGCCAAGCCAGAGGGCAAAATTAGACAAAATAAAAGAATGGTAGATAAGAAGCTTGCAGCTTCTATTTAAGTAATGCCCTGTTCTTTTTAGGACATTAAGTTGCTTGGAAGCTTTCGCACAGATAATAGACATATATGTGTCAAATTTCAGTTTAAAGTCGATTGTCACACCAAGAAGTTTTACTCTCTTCTTGGCAAATGATGTCATAATGGTTTATGTTGAGAGCAAACTCCTGATTTGAATCACTACCAAGTAATATTCCTTGGAATTTATCTGGGTTTGCTCTCATCATGTTGAGGTCAAACCAGTCTATCAGGTCTTTACAGCCTGCTTCCAATACTCTTTTTACTGTTTGTAGACAAGTATGTGAAAAAGACAGAGTATTGTCATCAGCGTAGTTATAAAGGAGTCCTTCTTTGATGAAGAAGAACATGTCATTTATAAGTATGTTAAACAACAAGGGGCCCCTAATGGAGCCCTGGGGGACACCTTTCAAGATGTTTTGCCAAGAACTAGTAGTATTTGCCACCTTTACACACTGTTTTCTATTGGCAAGGTAGCTCTCCATTAGTTTCAAGGCCTTGTCATTTAGACCATAAGCTTTGAGTTTACATTGGAGCAGCTTATGAGAAACACAGTCGAAAGCCTTAGAGAGATCTGTGAGCACTGCTGCTACATGTTTTTTCTCATCTAAGGCCTTCTTCCAGTCTTCCACTGCTCGTAGTAGAGTGGTCTGGCATGCATAGCCCCACCTAAAGGCAGAGACAAATGGATGTAGGATGTCTGCAAAATAATTTCCCAATTGTTCATTCATCGCCCGCTCAAACAATTTTGAAATAATAGGCAACACACTCACAGGTCTGTATTTTTTCTTTTCCATCGGATCATCTTTTTTGAATATCGGGGTAACCTGAGCTTCTTTTAACTTATCTGGGAAAAGACCCTCTGTCAAGGTCAAATTTATCAAATTCGTTATTGGCATCACAGTAGCTGGTTTTACTAGCTTTAAAAATTTTGAGGAGATGCCGTCATGTCCTGTCGCTTTTCGTACATTTATCCTGTCAATTTGTTTTGAAATAAAATCAGGATTGACTTTCATAAATTCAAAGATCCCATTTTCCCCAAAATGAGAACTTATTTCCACTATGCTGGGGTGATTTGCGAAATCAGTAAAGTTTTCATGACCAATCTCGTCAGCAATATGTGTATAATACTCGTTACAAGTTTCACTGACTTCCTTAGAGTCAGTTATAATCTTGTTATCGTTTGCTAGATTTATGTTATTGGTAGGTTTGTTTCCTTTCCAGGATAGGAATGGCTTAATGGTGGGCCAAAAGTCCTTAGATTTAGGTCCCCTGAGCACCGTTCTAAAAAATAATTTCGTGTGGATTTTTTGTGAAGCTTGGTTACCAAGTTTCTTTGGCGTCTGTAATTTTGCCAGTTTCTTTTGTTTCGAAACCTGGATCACTTGTTTAAAAGCATGCGTTTCTTATATATGGCTTTTCTCAAAGCTCGGTTCATAAAAGGAGCAGACTGTCTTCGTCTTTTTGCCTGCTTTTTACCATCCATAATGCCATTAATCAATTATGAGTATGCAATGTTGATAAAATTGTGGTAATTTACTGTATGAACCCATCTTCACACACTGTCTAAATTTGGTGCTTCTACCATGAGCAGAACTGTAAATATAAGGATGGGGCAAAATTGCCCGAATGGGATGGGCAATTTATTTTGGAATGACTTATATATATTTTTATATCTACATAGAGAGAGAGAGCAAAACTCCAGGCTTTCTTCCACCGCACGTCCTTTTTTGTCTGGCGCAAAAATTGTTTTAAAATTGTTTTAAAACTTGTCCTTTGACTCACTTGTAAAATATAACAAATGTATAAAAACCTCCGCCTATCAAATTACGTTTTATTATTGGCTGGTTGATGTCAATTGATTGGACTGGAGAAGGGTTGTACCGATCGCCGCAGAGATGCCGCACAGCACACTCCGCGACGCGATCAAAATAGGTCCATAGTGATAGGAATACTGAACAGTATAAAATCTTGAAATTTTAACACGAAGATAACTCACTGTTTCAGGAGGCTTGCAAATAAACACACAAGTAGGGCTAACACTGGTCTGAGGCAGTAAATACGTACCCTTGCTCAGTGCAATTTTACGCAGCACTAAGGTCAAAGCACATTGACAATGGCCATGACAATGATTTTTCCCCTCAAACAGTCACGTGATTTTTGACAAGTGAGAAGTACCAACATGGGAAGACAGTCGAAAACCAGAATTGCTTAAAAATGTTTTAATCGTCAATGGATGCAGGTTCATTGTTCTCAGACTCTTAATAATAAACATCCTATTGAGAAAAATTACTGTGTCGCACTTATATTTAGATTTAAGAATAGAAGCGGCCTCAAGATGGCACATTCAAATGCTCCTTGCATTCTTCCCAAAATTGAGCAGTTTCGAATTATGGTAAAACAAATCTAATATCGATACACTTGCGGTCACTGAAAGATGGCTAGATCCAAAGATTTTTTATTTTGAGATTAGCGTGTTAGATGAAGTACTGCGTCCTGACAAATCGTCACGCAGGTGGTGTTGCTGTCTATGCACGTGGTGACCCAAAATTCAAAGGAAGACCTGGTATTAGCGAAGATTCTTATGTCGAAAGTGTATGGGCTAAAGTCATACCAAAATGTACCTCCATTATTTGAGTATACTCAATTTTTAGAACAGCCCCCCCCCCCCCAAGATGCGGCGTGTTTCAATAGCATGACATATATTCTCGAGTAAGTAGTATATAACAACTGCATTGTTTTACAAGGAGATCTCAACATTGATTATAGACTAGAAGCGACTTTGTCGTGCGAAAAACATTATGCATCCCCCAAGCAGGTGTGTATCATCAGAGGCCACCTCTCTAATAGGGCCACCATTCTTCTGCAGAAAGTTTGACCTTGACCTTGACCTTTGACTTCCAGGTCACTTCTTCCCAAATTTAAGGGAATTATCGCCTGGGTAAATAATGACCAAGTTTGATGGAATTCGATCATACAGAGAAGATGTGGCAGGGAAACCATTTAAATCATTTTATTTTGCAAGACATTGTGACCTTGACCTTTGACCTGAATGTCATCCACAATCTATCAAAAAACGTCCCAAAACTATGGAGTATCTGCACCAAAAGTTTTAAGTGAATATGGCTGACAGGTGTGAAGAAGTTAAAATGTGAACTACCATTGCAGACCCCATTGACTTACATGGTAATCAATAGGAATGTGAAATTTAGCAAAAAAAAAAAAAAAAAAAAAGAGAAATAAAATACAAATCCCAAAAATCTTTAAGGTATGCCCATTTGAACACAGTTGGTATATACCTACCCGATGTACATCTCCACTAAGTTTGAAGTGCATCTGGTCAATTGTTTTGGACATAAAAGGTGAAAGTGTGAATTAGTCTTGCAATCCCCTGACTTACATAGTAATCAATGGAATGTATGCAGTTTGACCTTTCAAGGGTACCCGGATTTAAAATAAACCATATAAATTGAAGGCCCAGAGTAGCTTTCCTATGAATGTTCAATACTAACCTTGGGCTTACGGTGCACTGTTCAGAAGGCATAAGCCAATATGTGAAAATTGCTGAGTCGCCAGAAAAATACCAGGAAAAATAAGAAAACGTTAAAAATCCAAAAATTATTGGATCATGACCATCTGACCACACTTGGTAGATACCTATCTGATGTGCACCAAGTTTAGTGAATCTCGTCAATCGTTTTGGACAAGGAGTTGAAAATATGAATTAGCATTGCAATTCCCATTGACTTGTAATCAATGGAATGTATGCAGTTTGACCCTTCAGATAGCGGGCTTCTATAACTTAGAGGCACAAGGAGGTTCCCAAGTTACCTACTTGTGAATCTCTTCGTGTCTCGTGTATATTTATGAACTAGTTTAATTATGTTCAAGTTTGAATCAATTGAACCTGTTTTAGATCCATAGAGAATGGTGGCCAATGTAAATGGGACATATTTCAAAACATTACAGTGTAATTCCTCGCGTTGCAAAATATAATTAGGACAAGAAAAATGTAGAATGTCTTCATTATCTCCAGCACAAGAGCAAATAGAAGAATGTACCACTTTTATTTCGCATAAATAAAGGTTCAGTCTGGTGCGGCCTATCCTTATCTGGACATGAATTCTACTAATATATCTGTCACCAAAATCATAAAAGAACTTTTGCTGAAAACTTAAACCCTGCACCTTTTTTTCAAAATGTTCCTAAAGTCAGACACATTTTCAGAATTCCGTATCTACACTGGTAATGCGTTCAAAAGATTTATTGTAGATGGGAAAGGGGATCGTGAAAAGGATATGGTTCTACTTGGGATGGGGATTATATTAAATCGATCACGTGGTGGTATGTTGCACGCCGTTTGTTCTTCGACTGCAGGTAATACATTTTACAAATAGTCTGGCGTTAATCTATTATCAGCGGTAGTTACAGGATTTACTACATCAATATACATCGTCAGCAAATAACCTGATATTTGAGCTGACAGCGTCGATAATGCTGTTTATATATACATATATATTATATGTGTGTGTGTGTGTATATATATATATATATATGTATATTAAAAATAAGAGCAGACCAAGGACAGAACCCCTTTTACACCCGCTTTTAAAACACCCCATCTAGAAAACTGACCCTCAATGACCAATCTTTGGGAACGACCACTAAGATACCTTTGAAACCAGTCCAGCAAATCACCATCGATACCATAAGAGCGAAGTGTAAAAATTAAAACTTCGTGTCAGACGCGATTAAAAGCTTTACTAATACCACAGAAAATAACCCGTACCTCCCTCTAGTCGTCTAGTGCCTCAGAAAATTTGTGATAAAGGTAGACCAGTTGGTTAACTGTGGAGTCATTCGGCATTAAGCCAGACTGTTGGTATCGAAAAACAAGGATATCTCTATAAAAAAAAAGTAGAAAATGAATGCGTATTTAAATACTGCTCTTTCAAAAACTTTCCCTGCACAACTTAGTAGAGAGATAGGTCTATAGTTGTTACAAACATTAGGTGATTTTTTTTTATGAACAGGGGTAACATTTGCCCTTTTCCACTTAGCTGGAAACTGTTTGAGAAGCAGAGACAAATTAAATCATTTAGTTAGTGGTTCGCCTATGGAAGCAGTTGCTTCTTTCATCATTCGGGGACTTATCCCATCTGCGCTAGTAGCCTTGCTTGTATCGATGCTAGCTAACATATCATAAATTTGGTCAGGATCTAATTGTGCTGTGTCTAGAATGGTTTCTGGTATTATTGTATTATCTGGTAATTTAGCTTCGCCATCGTTAACATTACACTGCTCAAAAAAAAATGGTCACTGAGGATTTGTGATTTCACTTTTGTATCACTGTACACTTGGTCTTGATGTACCAATAATGGGAACCCTGAACCCTAGACATTGCCTGGAAACTTTTTGACAACACGCGGAAATTTTGAGCTCGAACATCTTATAACTATTTGCAGTGCACTTGCATATTTTACATCTAAGAAAAAGAGTAAAGATCGGTTTATTTGTTCCAATTTAACTTTGCCTTATATGAACTTCGGGGTTTGATATGAAGCAGTTTTTAATCCGTTCTCCTTGAATGATCAACATGTCATTTCCATGTCACTGGAAAACATTACGACTGACAAAAACGAAAGCAAGAATCCATCCCTTTCTGCCCCTCCGATAGATGTCATCATGGGATAAATTGACATCTTATTCAGTTCAATGTCATCTCGTGATGACAACACCAGCGGTTTGGCGTTACTAAAGTGATGTATCATAACAAAATCAAAAAGCATCCTTGTTAACTGCTACAAACTGTTTCAACATGGACGTTGCAAAAATGAGAAAGTTGTGCTTTGAATTATGTATGGTTGCTCCTACAAACTTGACGTCATCGTGATCATGCATTATGCATTAGTTAAAAATAAGAGGACTGCGACAGTCCTGGGCTCGCTGACCTTGGATGCAAAAACTGAAGTGGTCCTGTAACCTTGGGAAGAATATCAAGTTGACCTTTGTTTAAGACCATCAACAGTGCTTGCAGTATCAGTGTTTACTCATACAGCATCACTGTTTAAGTAAGAAGCGGCAGTATCCACTATTACCAAGATAATAAGCAAACGCGTCCGTTTCACCGTTCAAAGCCAAAATTTAAAACATCAACAGAACTCCCATAGTTACTCAAACATGGCCCTAGCATGCACCTTAAGCGAGGTGTAAGGTTAAATGTCAATTTGACCTAGATATGTAAGGTTAACTGTCAATTAAAACCTTTAAAAGATATACAAGGTCATAATTATCAATATAAAAAGAAGCCCTACAGATGCTTTTCTATTAGGATTTAATAGTAACTATGGGCCTAGGCTGCACCATCACCGACATATAAGGCAATGTGTCAACTTGACCCTTCAAGATTACTCAAGGTCAAAGTATAGCGCAAATATGATGTGTCATAATTATTGGTTCTTTAAATGCAAAGCAAATTGTTGGAAGTCATGCTCCTGTGACCTAAAAATATGTAATAATGCCAATTATGTTGCATGCACAAGGGAGTCTTAGGGTGTATCTATTGTCCAAACATAATTGCTCAATCCGGAAAACTATAGCAGCATTTTGAGAGACGTAATTTAATACCACCTCATCAAGTCGGCTCAAAAAAGGACAGCAGCAGGACTTTCGGATCATATTCTGACACTTAAAACTTGAATTGATAAATATATAAACCAACATGCAGGTAAAAACTGTACACCTGCTTCGTTGCTTTTTCAATGCGCGTTTGATTCGATCTGGTGCCAAGCAATGTTATATAAATTATTTACTCGGATGTTAGAGGTAATTTCCTTAGTCTACTCACTTTAATGTGTCAAGATGCAAATTACGCATTTAAAACAAATCATTGTTTCACAGAATCATTCTCCCCGAACATTGAGGGGAAACAAGAGTGTGTTCTCATTCCCGTTTTATTTAATGCTTTCATTTCAGATCTTCCTGACAGCTGTGATACAAGTTGCGATCCGGTTACTCTTCATGATTTAAATCTGAGTTCGTCATTATATGCAGATGATCTTGTTTTGATTTTTTAAGCTGTAAGAGGATTACAAAATACTTTGGATAGACTGCATGTATATTGTAACACATGCAAGTTAAAGATCAACACTGCCAAAAGAAAACTTATGCTTTAAGAAAGGAGGAAGAAAAAATAATGTGAATTAATTCCACTGTGGAAATGATATCATAAAACTAGCAGAAAATGTTATTTGGGTATTGATTTCTGTGCCCATGGGGGATTTACAACAGCAATTAATAAGCTACGTAGTCAAGCAAATAAAGCCCTTTTTAAACTGAGCAATTTCTTGTAAAACATAATATTAAACTTGCAAGAAAACTATCCAAATCGCTTGTATATCCTGTTTTATGTTACGGAAGTGAAGTCTTAAGTCTGTGTGTACTAAAAGACTGAACAACTGTAATTTTAATCAGCTATGTGATCAAGATATACCAGAAATGTTGAGAAAAATTTCTGTAAACATATGTTGGACATTCATTGAAAGGCTACCAACGCTGCAACAAGAGCTCAGTTCGGGAGCTTTCCACTAATAATTTAGCTTGTCTGTGATGCAGCAAAATATTGCTCACATATACAGAGCAATGACCATGCTACACTTAAATATAAATGTTTTCTAGAAAATTATAAACTATGCAGGAAGAGTAACACTTGTTAATGGTGTAAGAGAATTATTTCATCTTACCGGCTTACAAGGCACTTGGAACAATTTAAGAGGTACATTACCATATGATATTATCGATAAAATAAAAGCAACGCATGTGTAATACCTATGAATCAAAGTGGGTAGAACAGTCTAATATTAATGGTAGCAATGGTACTTCTTATAAGTTACGTCATACAACATGTCTAAAAAAGATTATGAAATAGAATAGGTTTTGATTTCGATATATAATGAACCGTTAGTGTTCTCCCCATGTGCTTAAAATATTAGTCAAATCTCAATATAGGTATCTTTAATCTTCGCACAAAATATTAAGCACAAATATTAAAACAAAATTTTGTTACATGTTTGACTCATACATGTCCATTCATGTCTTAATTTGCAGAAAAAGTTGCGCTTTAAAAGTTAAAGACACAGCAAGCACCCCTTAAATAGGATTAACTGTCTCATGATGTGTGTGTGTGTAGAGTTGCTGCCTCACGCAGTAGGTCTGACATAACCACCCCAAAGTCTGCGCTTACTTCTCAATTTGGAAACCTTAACATTCTTTTGCAGCAAAATTATATAATAATAGAGTTCAGGCAGTAGGAAACTTCACCAAATTGAAATATTAAATTGCCGCCAAATTCCATAATAACTTGGTCATGGTGACCCAAACAGCAGGTCACCAAGTACAGTTTTATGTACAATGTAATCAAGTGCAATTTTTTTATATGGAGACTCAATTTTCTTTGCCATTGATGTCCAAGCTGCATCCTGCTATTACAAATTCACCACTTTAAACTTTACAGGCAAGAAAACCTTACAAGAATAGGTCAATGTCACTGATACTACACAACGTTCTAGTATTGGATATGTATTACATATTCTATAAATTTGGCAAGTCTAATCCTATTACTTTTCCAAATATGGAATTTCATATCTTAAAACACATTTGGCTCGTAGTTTCCGCCAATTTGTAGGTAGCGCCACTAGTATCATTAGCAACTTCGATTGAGCTCCCCTCACAGTCCCACCCCATTTCATAAAAAATCCATCAGAAATTAAAGATGCTGGAGCATTCACAATATTTTCATATTTCGCCCATATATTACATAATACTGAAGGTGGCGCCACCAATATCAAAAGGATCCAGATTTTCATACACCCTTTAAGTCCTGAAAGTTATACTGGGTTAACTTGAAAAGTGTGGACGGTATTGCGCTCACGAGCAAATTTTTATGGATGGACGGACGGACGGACATGAGCGGTCACAGAAGCTTTGTGACCTTGGGTCAGCAGAGTTAAAAAGTGAAACCCCTAGGAGGTCCAGAGCCAGTATGTGAAGAGCATGAGGTGGAATACGTCTTTGTACCTACGCTTCAAAATGAATCCTGGATTGTTAACACCCAGCACTCCAGTCGTCACTTTACTGGCTTAGTTCCGTCATACCTAAACAGAGCCACCCAAGTATGTTGTGACACACCTTTATACAATTTATTTTATTTATCTGTATGTATATCTGTCTGTCGATCTCCCCGTTTGTATGTCTGTCTGTCTATCTATCTGTTTGGTCTTGAGATGATAGAAACATTTTCTTTCTTTCAAGGTGGCGGGAAAACATGTCAGATGTCCATACCATGTTCCAAGAAAATTCGCAGAATTCGATGCAAATTAAAATGCTCATACATATTAAGGAAGAGTCCTGAAAAATGGGACATGAAAATGTATGATTCACCTTACCCATTGCCCCATCTAGTGTATTTGCGTTGCTGCAATCATTTAATTAACATTGCGATGTGAATTAACTCAGTGTGTTCAGTATATATAAATAAATGAATGGTGTAATTTCGGTAGAATCGAGTAATGTTCCTCTTTCATACACGATGTACTACAAATGCATTGTGGTGACCGAAACCACACTTATAGTTAATCTGTTCCAATAATTCGTGGGCTCTGAAGGTTTAAATTTTTTTCTTGTGCACTTTGAAAATGTTCAGTGTGATACATGAACTAACTTCAATGAGAATCGGCGAAAGACTATTATTCTTTAAGCTGTATGCATCAGTCCCAGACGGTTATCCATTGTCTGAGAAAAACAGGGCGTCAATGAAATAGTTCAAATTGGATAATTCTTTCATATCGGCACTTTCACGGCAATGTCTTTTTTTTTTTTTTTTTTTGCAATAGGACTGCTATAAGAAGGAGAAAACTTGCTGTATATATTTACTCTACTATCTCTTCTAGAAAAAAAAGCATAAACCTGCTTAAGTTTTTGACCTATGTCCGCTGTTGTCACTTCTTGCTGGAGACATTCACACCAAACCTGGACCTGCGAGCAATTTCTGTGATATCACTCTACGTCATCTTAATGTGACAAGTCTTTCCTTGGACAAAATGAGACATATTAATTCTGATCTTTCTTCGGAATTCGATATAGTTTCCGTATCTGAAACTTTTTTGTCGCAAATTTCACAAAACTTGAACTTACATATATTTCACCAAATTTTACAAAGCGACCGTGCACACTGTGTGTGGGGTGGAGTCGCTCTTTTCGTGTGAAAATCGCTTGTAGTTGACAGGCGGTTTGACATTGAGGTATGAGATCTTCAATTATCATGGAACGAAATTAGACTCCTTGATAATAAATTTCTTTTCGGAGTAGTCTATAGACCTCCAAACACTCCTGTGTCTTTGTGGGATAAACTCTAAGACAGTGTCGATCTGCCCAAATCCACAAACATAAACACTATAATTATAATTACTGGTGACCTTAATTCTGACCGCGAGACCCCATCGGGTCGTCAACGCGGTCAACTTTCTCTCACCAACTATCTATCAATGCACGTTCACGAGCCAACGCACATCACGGACCACTTTGCAACATGTAAATTAGACCAAATTATCAATAATCATGGTAATATTCCAAATCATATTAAGGAAGTCCGTATGCTCCTACCAATTGCTAACTGTGACCATTGTATGGTTGGGTTCAACTTATTATGTAGATGGAAACAAAATCCTGTGTTTTCGAGGCGTATCTGCTATTGCAACAGGGCTGATTTTAACAAATTCAGGGATTACCTTAATGCCATCAATTAAGAAGCATGTTTTGATTCGGACAATGTCGACACATGTTGAGACTTACAGTCGCAAACTTTACTTAATGCCGCTGAACACACCATTCCCAACCGCAATATTAACGTAAGACCTTGATTTAAACATATTTTATTCGACCGATTACAATTGGGGAGAAGGACAAAGCCCTACTTTAACCCCTCTTGTGGAAGACAGACGAATGGACAGGACAGACGAAACAACACAGTACCAAGTGCGATGCTCTAGGTGCACTTACCATCCACGGTAAACGGGACACAGAGCATCCATCGCATTCTGCAACAAGTTGAAGGAAGACACCACAAGTGTGACAAGACAGACAGTGCGGCTAAAGAGATATAACTAATCATATGCTAAATGTGAAAGATGTAAATATATTTTCTGAGCAAGGTAACAGTCGCACGATCAACAACGAAATAACTGAATTATGTTATGGTATCAGATTGAAAGCGTCTAGTTTATAAGATATAGTCACGGACAGCCAGAAATATGTATTTATTATTTTGGAAACTGCAGCCTGAAGCACCATACAAGTTTGTTTCCAGACCAAAAGGAGCATAATTAATTACAACGCTGTGGAGATCATTCCTTTGGAGGATATGACATGGACAGACAAAAAAAATCAATGCCATACATCTTCCATGTCTTGCCCGCATCTACACTCTAGAGAATCAAAAACACCAATATCAAACAGGTGAGCATTCAGCTGACTGCGGCCCATGCGCAGTCTAGCGTGGATGACTGCCGGGAATCTTTTACCAACATAATAAAGTTGGGTTTGCTTTACTGATCTTGGTACATTCTGAGTACTTTTCTGTTTGAAATCAAATAATGACTCTGGATTTCGTACTTCAGAAGGAAGTTGGTTCCAAAGTTTGGTTGTGGCTGGGAAAAAAGTTGTGTCAAAGAGTTCAGTCCTGGTTCTAAAAGGTTGTATATCTGGCGTCTGTCTGGTATTGTATCTTCTTATGTGATTTGGATCGTTGGGAATAATATTAATGAGGTATTCTGGTACTAAATTGTTTTAGTTTTTTTTTTTTTTTTTTGTACATATTTATTAATTCACTCGTTTCTCTGTGTTTTGTCAATGATGTAAAACCAGTTTCATCATATAACTAAACATTTGGTGTAGTCCGCATGGCACCAGATATGACACGGGCAGCAATCAGCTGAATGCTTTCAAGCCTCAATGCATCTGCCTGGGTGCAGCCATCCCAGATAATGCAACCATATTCCATTAAAGGTCTTATAAAGGAGACGCCTATCATTTGTACAGTCTTTCTATCAAGGCTATATTGCAAAGTTTTCAAAATGTTGTGCTGCTTAGTAGCTTTCGGAACTATCGTATTTATGTGATCATGCCACCGAAGATCAGATCGAAGTAAAAGTCCTAAATGTTTATGCTGGTCAACATTATCCAACTGATGGCCTTGGAACACTAAAGGGGTGTCATTCACCTGCTTCCTTTTGCGAGAAATTAACATGGCTTCTGTTTTCAAAGCGTTGAAAGTTACAAACCAATCTTGAGACCAAACCTCTATGGAAGAAAGGTCAACGTTCATCATGATTGCTGACAGATATGGATTATCAACATCAAGATATAAGGATGTATCTTCTGCGAAGAGCTTAATTTTCGATCGAACAACGTCAACAATATCATTTATTATTATCAAAAACAAAAGTGGCCCTAATAGAGAGCCCTGGGGGACAGCGACATTTACTGTGCTCCACTGAGATCCCTGTCCATATAATACAACGTACTGTTGGCGATCAAATAAATAATTTTTAAACCAATAAGGCAGAGAACCCGATATGCCACTGACTGCTGATTTGTGCAATAGATCATCGTGCCAAACACGATCAAAAGCTTTGTTTATGTCAAGAAAAACAATTCAAACCTCCTTTTGTTACTCAATCGCACGGCCGTGTTCGTGATAGAGGGAAAGAAGCTGGTTGACTGCAGAGTCACCAGGAATAAATCCGGACTGGTTTGCCGACAGAAGTAGATTATCCTTAAGAAAATTAAATACATGTTTAAATATAACTCGTTCCATTAGCTTCCCAACACAACTGAGAAGAAAAATTGGACGATAGTTATTACATAAACTTGGGTCACCCTTTTTATACAAAAGGGTTACATTTGCCTTCTTCCACAAACCTAGAAAGTGTTTAAGAGACAGGGGCAAATTGAATAGTCTATTTAATGAAACAACTATAGAGGGCTCTGCTTCCTTGAGAATACGGGAGCTGATACCGTCAGGCCCGGTGGCCTTTGTGACATCTAAACTTTCCAGAATATGGCAGACTTCATTTGGATTAATTTCAATGGATTGCAAAATATAGGTAGGCAGATCGACGGGAAGGAGTACAGGCGCCATCGATGTGTCAAGATTACTTTGACTCGAAAAAAAAAATTGAAAATTTCCGCTTTGGATAGGCTCTCAGTCGCATGGCGGCTTCCATGTAATAAAGATGGCATAGTAGAAGATTGGTTACGATTCATAAAGGGTTTCACAGTACTCCACCAAGCTTTATTCTTGAGTTTGGCACTTTTCAGAGACACGCCAAGTTTATCATTATAATTTTGTTCAGCACTTTTCAGCTGCTCCTGGTACTGATTACGTATTCTGTTATAAGAACTCCAAGCTAGTGTATTGTGTTTTTTCTCTTTTGCTCCACACGGTGGGATAGCTGAATGTCGGACAACTGCAAGGTAAATCCCATCTTGCTATTGATTGTATTCAAGATAAGTGGGTCAGTGTCATCTTCAGTATCGGATTCTGGCACACCGAAAAATCTCAGATTAAGCCGCCGATTATATTGCTCCAAATCATCTGTGGCAAATAGACCTTCCGACCTTCCTTGGTACAACACTAACCTTCGCTCTTTGCGGAGAGAAGTCCACATAGCTTTTTAAAAAAATGGCCACCGTCACGACGCTATAGGTTTAGTCGCTTACGTGACGACTATCAAGACCAACTCAGACGGGCTGAATATGAGCTGAACTTTTATTAGGTGTATAATATACATAAGAAAATCATGACATTTTGCTGCAGAAAACTAACATATACATAAATACTGAACACAAGTATTTCACTAACAAGACACGAGAAAGAACAACTACATTCAGTGTTACAACAGCACAATCATATGTGACACATGAATGACAATAAGTGTTGAGAAAAAAATCGTTTCCTCTTTACAATACTGCTTTGTGTCAGAGAAGATCCTCTCATCTTCTGTGTATCTGTAAAATGTCTTTGCTATTGCAATTTTGTTAATCCTGTCCAACTTGATAGCGGATAAAAAAATTCGGAATCATTCAGGCTGCCAAATGTCGGGAGAATATCTGTCTGCGCATCGTGTAGGTATTTTCTTTCAGTTTTCTGCTGTTAATGATGAATATTTCTAAGGTTGAGAGTACAGGTTTAAAACCACCAGTTGCCTTTTATGGGTGACTGCCTGTCTCAAGTCAGGAGTGAAATTTGTTTCTTCGCATTGCTATTGGAAGAGAAATGTTGATGCTTTGGCAAGTTGGGAATCTTTTTGCTGTCATTGTTGGGTTTGTAATTAATGAATGTGGATTATGTTTTTCTGTACTATTATATGTTTGACAAGCTATTATAACATTACATTCGTCTTCTAAAATATTACAATTTTCGCACAATATTTCTTCTAAAGGAATTTTATGTGGCCTTTCGTGTCCACCAATTTCAATTTTCAAATTATGTGAGCTTATTCTAAATCGTGTGATGTTTTTCCTCAATGTATAATCTTTAATAACTTATAGATATTTCTCTAACTCAAAAGTTTCTTTGAATTTAGTATATGTACCTCGTTTTTTGTCTGAACCAGAATTACTTTTCATTGTTTCTTGCCATCGGGTGATAAATCTCCTCCTACGAATACTATCAATTCAACTGTTGTGCCAGATGATGAAGTTCTGGATATTTTAGATGCACCCAAATCCTCTGGCCCTGATGGGATAAACGCTAAGCTCCTGAAGGAAGCTGCACCCATAATACACAAATTTATCCCTAAGGTATTCAAATTGTCTCTCAATACGAAAACAATTCCTAACTTATGGAAAAGCGCGAATGTCACACCTATTCATAAACAGGGTCAACCTAATTAATGCAAAAATTATCAACCTGTATCTTGACCTAAGCTGTGTAGGAAACCTATTAAAAAGCAGTATTTAAACATACTTTCAACTTCTTCAGGGATAACTTACTTCTTTCTGCTCATCGGTCTAGATTTACATCTGGAGTCTCAACTACTAACCGAGAGCTGATTCTTTATCACGAATTATGTCTTACTGTTGACATGCAGAAAGAGGTTTGTCTAGTTTTTTTGGACATCAGCGAGGCATTTGACAAAGTTAGGAACTATGGATTAATTATTAATTTTCAAATTAAAGAAAAATGGCATTGATTGTAATTTGCTAAGCTAGTTCTCAGATTATCATGAAAATCAACACCAACGAGTTGCGACTGAAGGTCAATCATCTAGTTGGGGAATGGGTCGTGGTGGAGTTCCCCAGGGGTCCATTCTGGAACCACTTATGTTTCTTATATACATTAACGACATCGTTGACCATGTTGACCTAGTGGAAAGGAATGTTAATTTGTTTCCAGATGACGCGTCTCTCTTTCTGATGGTTGATAATCCTGTTAACGCTGCTGAAACAATTAATCCCAGTCTAAATTCTATTGAGCCATAGGCAAATGACAGGCTGATAATCTTTAAAGCCCTTAAAACTAACAGCATGCTGATCTCACGGAAAATGAACCAACCAGTCTATCCCCCGCTAGTGTTCCAGGATCACTCCTTACAAGATGCTGTTAGTCATAAGCACCTCGCAATTACCTTTCGCTCAGACTTACGATGATCCATTCATATTGCTGATATTACGTCAGAAGTAGACAAATTAATGAATATTATTAAAAGTCTCAAATGTTCCCTTGACCGATAATCTTAAGAAACTATTTACATATGTTTTATAAGACCAATTTTGGAACACGGATGTCTTGTCTAAGACGGATAAATTATAAATGATGTGGTAAAACTTGAGGGACTACAGCTGTGTGCTGCCCGAATGGTTACTGGGGCTTTTACTGGCACTGCTTATGCCAAGCTCTATGAAGAACTTGGATGGGACACTAGTTAATCGTAAAGAAAAAGCCAAACTGACACTAATGTACAAAAAAAAAAAAAAACAATCTTGTTCCAAACACTTTGCAGCCTATTGTTTCTACCGAGGAGGTGCCTCACCATTGTAAAAACACGGCTGCTGAGATTCGACTTAACCGCACGAACATACTTATTCAATAATTCATTCTTTCCTTCAACGATCAGACTTTGGAATGAAATTTCTTTGGGCATCAGAAACTGAGAATCACCTGCTTTTTGCAATTCTAAATTATATACGCATTCCCTCAACCACGTGTTGATGCTAAACTTGATTATTCTGGTAACAGATTCCTTTCAATATTACATACTCGTTTGCGCTAATGTAGCAATCAGCTGAGCTTTCACCTATACAAAAAGGGTTTAAAACCGACCCCTTTTTGTAGATGCGGAGCACTAAAGGAAAATGTATGGCATAACATTTTTGCATGTCCTTTGTATACTTCCGAAAGGTGAATCTCCCATTCTTTAATTTCGCATTACTCTTCTTTTTCGAGACTAATTTCTTTCAATGGATCAGCAGAATGTTCTCTCCACGAAAATATTCGAATATTCTTGGCAGTAATCATTTATGAAAACGTACGGTAATTGCATGCCCCTGTCTGTCTGCGTCTTGGTGCTTTTTTTTTCCTCACTGTTTTGTGGCATGACCCGGCACGGCTATACGCATGCCGGGCTGGTCATATTAACATGTGCGTTCATGTTTTGTCCTGCCCTTGTCTTCTTCCTGCAAAAGGATTATTATAGGGCCAAACCCTTTTCCCAATTGCCATTCTACCTCATTGTATGATGTTTATAAAATATAAATATGTGTTAACCATTTAACTCACAGATAAGCGTGCCTTTCGACAGGGAACTGTCAACTGTTGAAAGAAAAGCGTAACACATATAATCAGCCGCTCTCTTATTTGGTCCCACCTCGGGATATGAACAATGCTGTTTTACCGTTGCAACGCTTCCTGCACACGCCAAAGTACAAATGACGTACTGTTAAAATTAACCGTCCATTTCACTAAGTTTTGTGTGACATCGACGCTTGAGCAGTTCTAATAGATAAATAGGAAAGATGATTTGCTGCATAGCAAATCAGTGTGTCTGTGTGTGTTCAAAGCATATTGGTATTGCAATGTACAACTAGTCCATAACACAGGAGTAGACGTTGGAATGGCATCTCTATCTATTATAACTTTGAAGTTATTCAAGATTTCAAATTTCTAATGGTGCTACTTAGTATAATTTATAATGCTACAAATTTTGTTTTATTTTATTAGGTGTGCAATGGTCAACAACCCCCTAGTAGAAGTTGGAATGACATCTCTATCTATTTTAGTGTTGAAGATATTCAAGATTGAAAATTTTGAATACTGCTAATTACCATAATTTAAATTGCTACAACTTTTGTTTTAGATTCATTACATGCGCAATGGTCAATATCCGCCTAGAAAGAGTTGGAATGACATCTCTATCCATAATAGTTTGAAGATACTTAAGTTTTAAAATTCCAAATACTGCTAATTATCATAATTTAAATTGCTACAACTTTTGTTTTAAATTCATCAGATGTGCAATTGCCAATAACCCTCTAGTAGTAGTTGGAATGACATTTCTATATATTATACTTTTGAAGATATTCAAGATTTAAAATTTCAAATGCCTCTAATTTGCATAATTTCAAACATCTTGATTCATCTGCATGAAAAGTCCATCTCTTTGTATGGAGGTACAATCATGCCAAGTTTGGAGTTTCCATGTACAATAGTGTCACAGAAAAGTGTCTGACAAATTCACTGGTATAGAAGATAGAAGAAAGAAAGAGAGTGTGAGAGAGAAAGAAAGAAAGAAAGAAAGAAAGAAAGAAAGAAAGAAAGAAAGAAAGAAAGAAAGAAAGAAAGAGAGAAAGAAAGAATTTAAGGAAAAACAGAAAAGTGTGTGTTGACACTAACACTTTAATGATATGATACCTTTTTCAGCTATAGTAAAGAAAACCACGTTGGTATTGGACCTTCATAGCTTTGGGCTCAAGATTACAGTTGTCTAGAACCTTAAAACTGAATATTGTGAACCTTTCCAGTGTGATAGTATTGCCTTGTTTCTTGAATATTTGATCCTGTGTAAACATGCTGTGGTCCCTCAGAAGATTTCTATCAACAAGTTTAAATTTCGTGCGTGTACTAGTACGCATTTTTTTCGAATATCAACTGTTTGTTTGATAGTATCTACAATCTTATACAAAACGTTCTTTCTGCTTTACTACTATTCAAATGCATTTTAAAAGTATTAAATCGATTACTTCAATGTTGGTCATGTTTAGGGCGTTCAAATAAGGACGTCACGACATGCCTTTGTCTACTTCTCTTTCATCTTATAGAGTATTTAATATATAAAAGACGACCAATGTCTCCGAGAAACATGCTCCGATACATGCCTCTAGTGCACACCTAACGCATTCCAAGCATGACTCAACAGTTCACAACCTGTAAGTGGCAGGAAAAGATTCACTTGGTTGGCCCAATGCCCCTATAATAAATGCTGGTGGTGTATGGTAGTTTAAGAACCGAAAGGCATCAGGCACGTCAAGGAATCTAGAATGGGATGCAAAACTCCTGTAAAGCATGTATTATTTTCTTCAAAACTGGCAATGCGCTTCACACTAAGCGTCCCATTGACGATGTGATGTCGTCACTAACCCGATTTCGCATGTTTAGAACATGCAATGCAACGAAATAGAACTTACCTTAATGAACCAAAGGGCACTCATGCGACACACATGAAAATGAACGCTGGCACAAGAAGTGTATTCGCACGAGTGGCTTTCTCTATATTCAAATTTGGAATTGCGACAGCACTCGGTTTGAAAAGTGACTCGGACATATGTTTACAACTCAAGCGAGATAGCCAATAAGAAACTTACTTCCTGCTTCCATAAATCATGCGGATGAATCAGCCGTAAGCATGCAATGCATGTACGTGTAGTCGCACCATAACTGTTGTAGCTACAGGTGAAAAACACCAACGAGCACACAAGTTCTCAAACTAGATATATATACACAATATGTGACGTAAATATAGCAAATAAACAACTTCGGAGCATTTAATATTCACTTGCTGAACATGATAGTACAATATGTACGAATTGTATATTTTTCTGCATCACACTTTATTTAAAAAGCATATTGTCATTTGGATATTGTCTTTGTAGCTAGTACTGTTTCGTCCAAGCTGCAAAGATAAGGAATATGTGGCCGTTTATTTTATATTCTAAAATCTTAAGTCCATATATATTCTAAAATCCCCAAAGTCTCGGACATTTATTTACCCGTGACTTTGTTTAGTCGCTTTACCCAAAAGCACATTTGGTCCGTCGCCAGAGCTCAATATCCTACCAAAGGAGCTGTTAGTTGAACGACATTAGTTCCACTTTATCAGTGTGGTTCTGCGACGAAAAGTAACTGGCGCACCATCGTGCTGGTATTTTACATTTTCATATTCATGTTCAGACTATATAAAACGATTCTAACCACGAATACAGTTCCATTATCCAATTAACTTTCAACACACTTCAATTTGTCAGAGTAAGTTCGTGCCAAAGATTATCAGTATACCAAAGCTGGCCTTCATGCGAGTCAGATCTACAAGCAAATGAATTTTGCTTTGTGGAACTTTTTGACTTGGTTCCACTAACTGGAATGTGAAGTACAAGAGCCTTTATCACAGATCTCGCGAGTTGTCGTTCAATATGATTTCCGGTCACTTCTACAAAATACTCAGAATGATTGATCGTGATGAAATCTCAAAGGCGACTCATCACAATGAATAGCGCCCTCTTGCTTTCTTGTCGAACTTCAACGGATAACTCATCTTATAATAGATGTCTCTTCCATGTTGGATGACTGCAACTGGTTTTATTGGTGGAAGGGCTCATTTTGTGAACACACGCACAAGCAGCTCGTGACCAATAAAATAACCATACACTACATTGCAAAACATTTCCACCCTTGGATTTTTGTAACCATCTTGCTCAGAGTAAACGGCCATGACGTCCATTTATATAAGCTGTAACAATGAAGGCAATTGCTTAATATGCTTACTCGGTAAATAGCCACGTGCTACTCCTGATTATTGTGGATCACACTTTGGCAGCAAAAGACGGTGCAATGGTAACAACCCATTTCAGTACAAGATGTTGCGACTTCGTAGGTGAGTTCACTGTCGGCAGACAAGCGTAACTCCTATGTCTCTCCATATTATGTCCTAAACTTTAAATGCCCTCAAGATTTCGGAGAATACGTTCACTCCCTTGGTGTGTCTTAAGACTGGTTATCTGGGTTCTACACAACCGGCGTTTCGTCTTAAAGAATGTGCAAATTCCCCTTTGCAGACTATCCCTGACCTTGTGAGGTGATAACGTTCGTCACATTCTTACTAACTAAAACAGGCATCATAGAACAAAGGTTTAAAATTTGGGAGGGGGGGTAATTTTTATCTATTTTTTATTTTTGCATTGGTGGATTCATAATAATGCATGCTCCTCCCTTTGAAAACAAACTGCCAGTCTTGATCCTAATGTTCAGCTCTCGGGCAAGTGCATATTCGATAGAATTATTTGAATGCACGAGGAACCTGAGTAAATTCTGGATGGAATGGGTGAAATTGGACAACCTGTGTGGCAGTGCCACTCTTTCTGTCTTTACACGTACTGTTACATCTTTTACATGTTCTGGTTTGAAGAGAATCCAACCTGTGAGTTAGGAAAACGTTACAAAAACAGATGCTACATTACCAATGCTAATACTTACATGTACCCTCACTGATATTTTGTAATTTCAAAACGTCCTGACATAAGAGAATCTTAGCGGCACTATGCAGTAAAACAAGATCGAGCACACGTACGTTGCCATTAAGTTTGAAGAGAATCTATCAAGCAGTCTGTGGGTTCGAGTTCAGGTATATTCCCACCAGGTTTGAACAGAATCCCGCAAGCAGTTTGGGATGAGTCAAAATTGCAAAACATATAAAACTCTATTGAAAAAATAACAATTTTTTTTTTCAAAATCGCAGTGCCACCTGTTTGAAACGCTACGGTTCCCGGGTCCTCAGAAGTGTCTCTATGCAAGCAGTCAAGCAGTTTTGCAGAAGAGGATTCTTTTAAGACGCTGCCAAAAATGAAACCAAAAAAAATTAAAAAGCCAAAATTGCTGAACCATGACCATTTAAACAATTTCAGTAACGACCCAAACACGATACACCCCCAGCAAGTTTGAAGTGAATTTGGCTGCGATTTTGGAGGAAATAAAAGTTTGATTTAACCTTGCACTCTAAAATGACTTACTCAATCAATGTGAATGTATTAATCGATTTATTCCCAAATTGAATAAAACGTTAAAATAGAAGTTTCATTGCAATTCTACATAGTGAACAACTCTGTTTGACCCTTCCCCGAAGTGTGTTTTCCAGCAACTTTTTGCAAAGCCTGAGTTACAGTTTTGTAGAAGTAAATAGCAAAAACATAAGAATTCATTCACAAAATAGAAGAACCTTGCAATGCCCAATGTTTAACAAATTTAGAAACAAAACAATTCACAAAACTACTCCAACGTGTGACGATTCATACAAAGTTGGTAGGAACCCAGCAAAGTTAGCTCCCTGTTAAGTCCGAAGAGGATCTCAGCGTCTTGGAGATGAAATCAAAAAGACGACGGACGCACACCCATCCTATACGCTCTGAAGCATGACCTATTAAGTCGGTTTTATGAATGTCCTCCCTACGCACATCCCTATCAAATTTCAAACGGATCTGGTCAATCGCTTTGGACAAACCTACACGCACATGCATATACCGTAGTATCCCTGCAGTAACCCTGCTAAGACGCACTTCTATCGGCCGTTATGTAATTTTAAATATCGTTAAATGCCGGGGAAAGGACGGCACTGCTGCCCGCTGAACAACTGTGTTGGAGATTCAGTCAAGCTACATTTACATGAAATTTGAAGAGGATCCACTAGTAACTTAGGAGAAGTCAATAAAATTATAAAACAACTAAATAATTCTCACGGCAGTCAAACGTTACACAGGGACTCTTCTGGACTTCCCAGACTTTAATTGAACAGGTGGGGCTGCAATTTTTTCTATTTGCCGTGAGAACTGTTTTGTACTTTATCATTCAAACTTTAAATATCTTCTCTTCAAAACTATTACATGTAGGAACATAAAATGAACCACAAACAAAAGTTATATAATTTTAATTCATGCTAAAAGTAGAGGCACTTGAAAAGCTTGAATGTCGAATATCTTTAAAACTGCTACAGCTCAAGGTGTCATTCTAACTTCCAGTTCATATGTACGTGCTTTAAGCACATGCAGCGAACCACGAACAAATGGCGTAGAATTTTTACATATGCTATTGAGGTGCCCGCGAAAAGTTAAAATGTTCAAAATCTTCAAAGCTATTATTGGTAGAGGTGCTATTCCGAATGTAATTCATCGATATGTGCTACAGACGCATTCAGCAAACCGCAGACAAAAGCTGTAGCATTGAAGTTTTTGCAAATTTCTAAGCCACGCAGACAGATTTACTTTGCAGCAAATCTTTTCTAGTTTGATTTGACTTCCTTTAACAAAATAACTTTCAGTTCATGGTTCCATTTTCTCATAGAAATTCTAACATTTTCTGCTCATGCTCGGTGCAGCGACGTAAACAATGCCCATTTTCCTTTACTGGAATTTTATGTCATGTGCAAAAAGAATCTTGCATGCTAATGGCAACCTCACACACACCAAAGATATACATAGAGACCATAGGGTCACTGAAAAACTTACTTGTACTTCTCTTTCACTGTCATTTTCATAATTGATACATCTGTATCTGAATATTCACATGACAGCAAATGTATCTATTTCGGAGGGGTAACAGGTGACAGCAGAACAACTATCTGCGTTGGGTCCTTTCTCGTGTATGCAGAAGGAAGATTTCCCTCCCACTCTGCCTACAGGCAGCTGGACAATCACGACTGACCAAAGTCCTTCCCACCCTGTCTACAGCAAACTGAATTCGTGATTTTTTTTTTTCCAAAATCGTAGCCCAAGCAAGTTATGTTCCATGGCCCAAATACAACAGGAGAAGCCGGATCCTTTGCAGAAAATTGGATATACCAGATGCACTGAGGAATATACACCAACACGTACTATAAACCCTCTAGAATAAAAGGGAGATCACCTCTGAAGTGGAATCTAATAACAGCCTTGGACTTCATGTTTAGGCAGTTGATTGTGCATGGAGCTTTTGCACCCGCACTTTTACAACCTGGAGTCAACTATGTATAGATCGTGCCCGATTATGTGCTCGTGTCATCCTGTTAAGAGACTCGTATAAAATACGTAAAATGTTTATGAAGCGGTCCCCGTAGTATTCTTTTGCATTTTTTGTAAACATTACACAAAAACCGAGCCAGAGAAAGTTTACTTTTTTCACTTCTTCAGTGGATGTGCAGCCGGCACCCAATCTTCCTGATACGACAAGGCCTTTGCTTGTCAAAGTGGTAAGGTGCATGCATAAATCTTAGCTCTTTAGTTGACCCACATATACACATAGCCCATTACTGGTTGTGGCGGGTAACTATAGCTGTGCAACTATATTACTACATTGGAATGGCATGGGTGGTCAGTACTGTGTCAAACCAACAACTATATCGTAAATTTTCCAGTCAAAAATGACAACAATTCCTTTCTTCTTTCCGGTCTCTCTCCTCCCTTCAACCCCTCTTTTCATGCTTCTGTCTTTCCTCCCTGGCTGACATAATTGGGTGCAAAACTGGTTTGTCATCTTTTAGACCAAAAGCACCGATATGCTATTCCGTCACTCGTACACAAAAATGGCAGGTATGAAATCTATATATTACGTCATGAAACACCCAAGTTCTGTTGAGACGAGAATTTCCTGAAGTATAAAATTGGAATTTCAATTCTTATACTTTTTTTCGGGACATTCCACACCAAGTTGTAGTGAAGATAGGTTCCCTGTGACCAACCACATGAGAGTTAAACAGCTGCTCCAGCCTTGTACGCCATCTAGCGAGCTAAAATAAAACTAACACAATCAATTGGTACAAATTTCACAGCATCATGGCCCTCTTCGCAGTTTATCATTGGGGCATTTCTATCTATATCTTTTCCCAAATAAAGTCCTCTACCCATGAACTGTCTGCAGAAGATTGCCGTACCATCGAAAGATCGACAGACGGACAAACGTAAGGACACCAGATGCTGACGCTTCATAGAAGCTCTGTGACAAGTTAGCAAAGCCAAAGAGTGATGGCGTCGCAACATGTTTGCTGCAGGGATACATTTATTCACCAGACTCTCAAATTACAGGAAAGCTGCGCTTGAGACATCATCATCTTAACCTTGAGAGACCCCGTTTTTGCACGACATGACTTATACACTGAAGTTAAATTTGATAAGCCGTTCGATACCCCTCCTAAAATGTATTATTATTATACTAGAGTTTTTACGTCTAGAACAACTTCCTGGTTGGCGTTACCGGAATCCTGAGTCCAAACTCTAGACACTCCAAAAGCTATATAACCTGTTCCTGTCTAACCTATATAAACATTGAAGTACTATTGTACATATTGCTCACGTTCCTCTGTAGAATTTTGACCTAGGCTGCATTAGCCCAACTATGTTAAACGGTCTTCAGCGGGTAACGACTGTAACTGGTATAAAAATTGCCGATGTGATTCATATTTAAGCTCAGTTTAAAATTGAAGACGAAATAGATCTACAAGTAATGTATTCAGAAACCCAATGATATACATACATGCGTTGTACGGATTTGTTATAGACCTTACCACTCATCAAGGAGTCACTGCAGGCGCATCCACTGATCGAGGACTGCCCTTGACCGAAGCCGTTAAGCAGACGTTAAAAGCAATCTGGATACAACTGCAATGGTTCTAGGATGAGTGATGAAGTCCATTCAATTATATACCGACGTAATTCTGTTATAATTTTACTTGTCGTCCCAGTTTTTTAAGGGTCGTTTATAAAATCCCAGGTCGTGGACATCTCACAGCGACATGCAATCTTATTCTCTGATCGCCTGAAGGCCCTTGGCAACCAAGTAAACATAATAGAATTGTAAAATCATAGAGAGGCATTGTTTGCATTGTTGCTTTGAGAGTTAGCAGAAAGTTTGGGAACTTGCATAAAACTATGAATTAAATTTACAATTTCTATTTATTGGTCCAAAAATGACCCTGGATTGCATGAAAACGAAAGAATTTTCAAACACATTCGGACCTTTGAAGTCCAAATATTGAATTTCTGTTACCCGCAAATAACCACTATATTCTGCTCTTATTGTGAGCTTTTAGTGTGTTTGATAAATATGACCGATGAAAGGAATATTTTTATTTTGTGTTAAGTTACGTGCAAATTAAATTATTGCAAGCGGAAAGGAATAAACAGCCGCTTGTCACGGTCACACCAAAAGGTGTTTATTTTCAGTTTTCCATCTTTTACGTTTTTTGTGTATATTTATGAATGTACCAAGCCTCATAATGACGTCTTTTCCTTAAGTATATACGGACAATACAAACAATGGCAAAAGGAATGTTTCTTAAATATATTTTCAAGATAAGCTTTTACCTCAAGCTTGTCTAAGCCCTTAGAGTGTTTAAGATTGTCGATAGCCTGAATTTAACAGGCTTTGACAACTTGCATTCAGTGCCAAAAGAAGCATGGATAGCGTTACAGAAAAAAAGAGAAAGCAGGAAGTTTGAACTCTCGAAAGCCTGATAAAAGAACTGTGCATTCAAACCACAACATTCATTACCATTTTCATGTAAACATGACCCAAAAATAGCTTTGGCTGTCAAAATGATTTGCTTGTTCAACCACACAAAATTGGCATAGCTAAATTGACTTAACGACGTCAAGCTATAACGAAAATTATAATTCACACATCGAAATTTCTCCAGACCAAAACATTACAAAGAGCCCGTCCCTGCTTGAAGACCATGTATGTCCACCAGTAATAAAGCAAGATGACGGATGTCTACTGCGCAAGTACAACAAAACAAGTAAGTGTCTTACCTATATGAATAGGTAAATTATCTCGATCTAGAGACTTATGGCCAGTTGCACACGTTTGTGTTAATCTTGGGCTGAACCCAGAATTAACTCTGACATGGAGGAGTTGTGAAATCCCAGCTTAACTCTGAGTTAACCCTGGAGTTGTGTGACAGCAGCTGGTTTGCTAACGGTTCACTTAAGGAGGGGGTATGGGAATATGCTGGAAACCCAGTCTCATGAAAATTTGGTCATGTGACTTCCTGTGAAATTCTATGAGAACAACTACAACTAATCATGAGAACAAAGTGACTGTGTTGCTTTCCCTATAAAGATTCGCAAGATTGAGAGCCTTGGAAGTCATAAGCTTATATAATACAATAGGAGGTAACTTCAATTTAGACTAAGGTGGCCGGCTGGCTGGGTGCCTTGCCAGCTCACCTGGAAGCTACATTACGTTGCAATATGTGACGCGTTTGCACTGCCTAAACTTGGTTATTATATAATTCTGTCACTGACGAATGTTATGATTATTGTAAGTATCAATTTGTACTAGGTTTAGGAGTGTTACATCACATCAAAAGCCAAAAACGATACAGTTCTTATTTTGATCCTGTGGGTAGCGGTTGAACCCCTCTTGTAAGAAGAGTGTTTTTGAGTTTCAAAGAGTCCTTTCAATTATGAAAGTATGGTTTTAGAACAAATACAGGAGAATTAAGCATTGGATCATGATAAGCCTCCGATCCTATGGTGTTTGGTAAACAAGGAAAAAGCTATTCAATTTTGGATCTCAGTGTATAGGTTTTTTGGGTGGATGTTGGACGCCTGAGTTGATGAGAGTCCTTTTGAAAGATTAACTGCTTTTCTCATTCACTTCAGAGTTTTTAACAAATTTTATGGTCGCCACACATTTTTCAATATCATAATTTCCTCGCCACACATTTTTCAATATCATGATGCTACATCCTTGTGATATATGGGACAGCTAATCTCACCTTCTCATCCTCTGCTTATTATCATCCCATTCACTGTTCACAGGACCCCAATGAGAAAAAGTCAACTAGACTTTATTGGGTTTTCTTGAGTTATATAATTGATATTCTTTAAGTGTCCCTGAATGTTATATCATAATATTTTATTTACACTTATGATTTATGCACTGTATCTTGACGAGTTTGTACTTTTTCTATGACTTACCTTTTTACGTTGTATTTTATATTGCCGATAAAAATCTATCAATCAATCATTTGATAATTCTGCCTGATTACGTTTTACAGTTCCAAAGACGCAGGTATATCATTTATGGAACAAATGAAACAACATGGGACCAATATCACCTAGGGGGTGAAACGACCGATAAACGACAGTCCCAAAATAGTTTATGCTGTGCAGATAAATGACAAGGAAAGCGGATCGGTGAAAAGTGCAAATATCTCTGACTCCATGTATCAAGCATGTATTTGCATATCAAAGCTTCACAGCGCGACACAATGCTCGTGCGCGTGACTATCAAGAAAAATTGGAGAGTTAGCAAATGAGTGAACTGGATGTAGTTTAACAGATTATATTATCCGTAAACATAGAATGGGATCGAAAAACAAGCCGAAGCTCACACTTATTTCGCTCCCGTACATAGCGGGGACATACATGTGTGTATGTACGTCCCTGATGAATGCACAGTCGCTGATCACAAAATAATTACAATCGTTAAGTTTTATCAAAATACAACCATATGTTTTTCTGTGCAGATGTACATGTATACTAAACCGGTTGCAGTATCCCGTGCTTCCTACATGGAGTTTGAATGCACACACCATTATGCCCAGCACTACAGGATTTAAATGTGGATAGGATATATTCGAGGCAAGTGGACGCACAAAATAAACAACCTACCTGAAAATATCGACAAGGAACAAGGTTTCCTGTGTTTGCATTGGTACTGCTAACTCCCATAGGCGAATCGTTGGCATTTTCTGCAAGTCACAAATGATACATATTCACCACAATGGCAAAGCGTGAGGTAATGGACGATATATACCTGTCTTCCTTTGTAAAACAACAGGGTTAAGCACCACTCCTTGCAGTAAGGTCCACACATATTAAATCACAATAGATATATGAGTCACGGTATGCTTTTTTGTTCATCTGGAACCACTCTGCTTTCATTGGCAGGTATATTTCTGAATGCAATACAAACAATCTTGTAAACAGTGCAATGTTCTAATACAGGTCTAAATCTCTGTTGACGCCCCGAAGTCATTTGTATGACTATCCAAAGAATTATCAATGCCTTAAATGGTGTATATGTTGACATTTCCTTCTGCAAGGTTTTACACTGTTTATAGTATGGTGGTCATATGGGTTTTTCCCTCATATAAACAAAAATCAGGAAGGGGATACAGACATCACATACAGTAGGTTTGATGACTCTCGTCTGGACATATATGGTAAGTCAGTGGTGGATCATATGTGTTTAGTAATATCAGCTGGTTATGTAATTGTTAATTTAATGATACAATTGTTCACATTGTAGGCGCAAAACATTGTCTTCTAGTCAATGAAATAAAGTTAAGCAACATATTATAATCCATTTCATAAGGAAGTAAAACCTAACACTTGTGTCCCACTATTTTCATTGCGGTGTCAACTATTACTGACGGCACATTACCTGGCAAGCATTAAGAATTAAACTGCTTTTCCATAATCAAATCGTAACGAAAAAGTAAGAGGACTGTGACACTCCTGCACTCAGCTGGCCTTGGTCGCAAAGTATGAAGTGGTCCTGTGACCTTCGGAATAATATCAAGGTCATCTTTCTTTCAGACCAGCATCGCTTTTTGCAATATCAAAGTCTTTACTCACACAGTGCTGTGGTCATTATTTGTGAAATCGAAAGTGACAGGATACACTATTAGCAAGATAAAGGCAACATGTCAAGTTCAGCGTCCAAGGTCACGCAAGGTCAAAATTTATATCAAAAGAAAACCCATTGGTACTTTTCTTTTCGGTTTAAAAGCAAAGCAGATCATCAAAATAGATTGACAAAAGTGGACCACGTTTTAAGAAACGGGTTTAACAGCATCATTGTTAAAGCTTGTGATGTCACACCTTAAAGCCTGTAATGTCGTGGCCACATCCTGTCAATAACATTTTTAAGTCAGTGAAACCTTTTGAAGTTCCTGCTCTTGCTTTTCTTGCCTGTGGCGTTGATAAGCCTAAAATGATCATCTCAGCTCAAAACTCCAGTAGCACAACTGTGGGCTACATGTGAATCAAGGAAACAGTGACAATGGCTTTGTATTTAATTACAGACATGTAAAGCTAGTTCACCACTAGATGGCAGTAAGTAATCAATAATGGCTTTGATAGTAACCCACCGCTACAAAAAATGTAAGCCACTATGTCACACTTCCTGCTATACATGTGGTAAAAATGCTAAAATGTACGTACCCTTAATGATAATTCATAATTTCAATAGTATCTTAAAAGTCAGCAAAATCCGGCAGCACCTTGTAGTGAACATAATTAATGCACATAGAATCCGGCTATAACACAAGGTACATTTCTACCAAGGTTTAGCGTAACCTGACCTCCAGTTTTGACGATTAGGTAAAGAAAATGGCAAAAACGGAAGTTTTTATTTCAAACATTATAATCGTAGAGTCACCTGGTGAACAAATTAATGCCACTAAAGCCCAAGTTACTCCAAATGGCCTCTTGCGAACACGAAACTGAAATGCGAGTTCAGTTATCCCTTTTTTCTACAAGAAGTATGTGGCAGTCCTGTCTTCAGCGGACCTTGAGTGCACAGACTACTGTGGTCCTGTGACTTTCAGAATAGTATCAAGGTCGCATCTGCAGAAAACCATCATTACTGTTTGAAACATTAAAATCTTTGGTCACAGAGATCTGAAGCGAAAATTTCAAAATAAAAAGTGGCATGATCCACGATGAAAATATAAGCCAATTTGTCAATTATAAATTTCTTTGAATGCAGTGCCACCTGCTAAGAAACTAGAGGTCTAGGGGTCCTCACAAGTGTTCCTATGCAATTTCAAAGAAATTTGGGGGGGGGGGGGGGTTCAGGGAAAAAGATTGGTGACGATTTTGTCATAAAATAAACAAAAAGTGATGGAAAATCCGAAAATCACGTGAGCATGAGCATTTGGGTAAATTAAGCACACAGTCAACCAAGGTACATCCCCACGAAATTGAGTACATCTGGAAGGCAGTACTGGAAAAGACGTCGAAAATGTGAGTTTATTACCATTGTAATCCCCATTGATTTACATAGTATTCAATAGAAATGTCTGCATCGACCAGTAAGTAGTCCAATTTAAAAAATGAAAATCTGGGATCATGAACAAGGCCACCTGATGAACAACTTTGTTTTCTCCTTCTGCAAGTAATATTTCTCAAGTTTTAGTTAAATCTGACGTAAGATTCTCGAGAATACGAAAATAGCCGTAACAAAAAAATCTTTATAATATGGAAAAATCGCAGCACAATCTGTTGAACAAATTAATATCCAGGACTTTCCATCAGTGTTCTGAAAATGTTGCCCTAAAATGAAGGAAAAAAACAATTCTTCAGTACAAAAATCACTGGAGGTGTCCAGTTGAACAAGCTTGGTGCAGACGCACCCAAGGTACATCGCCGCCACTTTTGAAGTGTATCTCGCAAACCCAATTTTCCTCCTTGTTTTTGTCAATTTGACAAATTCAGAACATATATCATTGGTTCAATCAGTCTCCGTTCATTTCGCAGAAGACTGCATACGACACACGGTAGAAAATTTAACATAAAAGGTTGTATGCATACCGATTTATTCCTATAGTGGATCCTAAATAAAACATTTCAGTGAAGTGAGTTGAAGCTGAACATCATTATTTAATCCATCGATGATAGAATAATGCACGCAGTATATAACACGTTGTATATTTTCAATAATTTTAGTCTTCAATTTCAAAGAAATTAGATATTTAGCTAACCAATACAGTGCAATGAAAATCACCAAAACCCACACCTAAAGAGTATACATAACCTCAGTTGCCAAAGTACATTCTCTTGTAATCCAATTCTGTAAAATCGCTACTTACGGTCTTTTTTTTCAACAAAAGAATATTTTAACGGAAAGTTAACCCTTATACGATCGCGTTATAAGAATGAGTCAAAACCTTTACCAAGGTATCCTCTCACACTCCATTGGATGAGTCAACAGGTTTTCTCGACGTACATTGACCGCAATATACCCTGTGTGCACCCAGAGGGGGTAGACCGTTTATTTTCCTTGGAACTGCCAAATTGAGACTAAGCATACTGGCACTTCAATACATGTCCTTTACAGGTGAAATTATTCTGATGTTTCAGGTAAGTGTGGATATTGTCGCGATGAGCACCTAAAGGGACGACAGTCGCTTACAGAAATTGACAGAGACTTTGATTGAACAACTTCTGGAATTGATCATCAAATGGAGATTATTCCCAGCATTTCAGTGTGTAAGATAAACTTTATAGAACCAGGCGTTTTGCAATGGTCCATTCAGGTCAGCAGCACCTACATGGCCAATTATTACTGGTGTCCGTGCCATAACGCACCTGGGGTATACATGTTACCTGCGGAGCATTCTTGTCTTTCTGAAAAGGTGGGGGAGCACAAGGCTGCCCCGCGGGCAATTGAAAATGCACTTTCCTCGCATATGTTTATTTTGCAGATTTTGTATGTTTAACACCATTTTCTATTGCGAATAAATATCTCGACAATTTTGCCAAAGTCGTTTGTAATTCATAAGCAAACAATTTTTGACAGTAAACGGATATTCAACTGGTGCTAACTTTAATGTAGGTTAAATTTTACGTATTTTGTAGACCTATAGGGCGCTTCCTACGTGCTCAAGATATTCAAATAAAATGAAGTACATATCCAATTCTGGATCTACATATGTAAAACATCTCGTAACAATCAAAGAATGTGTTCACGCAAAGTAAAGTCCCTTTAAATACATTGATGCCTTTTGTGTAAGTCAAGTACCTCATGAAAACAACTGACGATTTGACACGCAGTGCGTGGGCCAAAACAGCAAAAAACACACGCAATCTGTGACTTGTGAGAATCATGACTTTCAGTACAATGGCCTCTTTGTACTGTATTAAGGACACTTCAGACACCAAAAACCTTTGCATGGCCGATTTTAAAATTTTAACGGTTTTTACAAGATGAATGTCCTTTCTATTAGTTGTCAAAGTTTCGAGCTTTTAACTAAAGTAGAAATATAAGAAAAACGCCAAAAACCCTCCTATGTTTTACAGAACAGAAATATTGCATTGCTTAAAGTATACCCTGACCATCTGCCAAATTTCAGAAGTTCAACTGTAACAACAGAGACCACTTACCACAGCTGACATGAAATAGCAGACAATAAAAAAAAAGTTATCATTATTTTCATCGTTAGTCCAATTTTATCTCAGAACAGGTGGTAACACTAGCTCCAAATGGCCTGGACTGATAGGACACACTTTGTGACTTCACCATTGACTTTTCTGGCAGTAAATACACGAGTTGATGCATCAATTTCTTCGTGTCTTTCAGATTCATGAACATGTGTTCTTTTTTTGGTACTTTTCAACTGGAATTCAAACACGATTTGAGTGAATGACCAATCAGATTACTACAGCCGCATCATGTACCAAATTTGAGTTTATAAGACTCAAATACGGTAAAAAATGAATTCAAACCGGTGTTGTGTACACTACTGACAGTTCCCCTGTTAGGTTTTATATTTTCAAAAAGATAAATGTTTCTAATTCTAAACAGTTCTGGCTGGCATAGGAAAAATGCTTTTGCTAAACAGCAAAAGCAACGGTCAAAAGCCACCAAAAACACACGCTGGCGTCGCATTAAACAGGAAACTAGCGTCAATGCTAACCCGCCTGAAACATGTTGAATGCGTCTGAAGTGATGACGCTAGGTGAACACCTCGCGACGTTAGGCCTAGCGCGGGAAAACAGCGGGAGATGCGAATTTTTTAGGTAGCGGCCCACTCCGTAAATTGTTTACTTTTTACAAACTAGCAGGCCCCTACTTTAATTTTACTTTTCTAATTCCATAAACAGGTCAGAAAGTACTTCTTGGTTGGTGTGGCCGAATTTAAAACATTCACGCTGTCCTGGGACCTCCAGCTTTGCAGTCGGGCTGCTTGAAAGGTTTATATTGTCCCACACCCACCTCGCGAAAGCACTTTGAGGATATAATAAAGAGACCCGGAAATGCTCTAGTCCATTAATGCATGCATACATGAAAACATACAATGATTCCGTTTTCCACGGCCAAAAAATAGGTAGAACTTACGCGTGACAGTTTCGATCTCCAGCGGAGATCATCTTCGGACTGGGCCACTAGATGAAAACAGAATCATTGTATCTTTTATAAAATTTCCGGCCTTATGAACAGATTTAGAGATCATGTATACATTATATATCTGAAGCGTTTCCCAAATACATTGCCGATTTCTTTGTATAGTGCAGCATATCGCTGGCCTGACAAACTACTTTGCGCCCTTTTCTTCTTGTGGTTGCAAGAAATGAAAAACAGCAAGGCTAATAGCACTGTTTATATTCAGTTTGACATGATCCAGGAATAAGGTCCATTCATGGCCAAATCGTGCACCACAAAACAACTTGTGGAGTTAGGCCAAATAAAAGTTAGGCAAAAGTCAACATTTGAAATGCAATTGTTGGCATGACACAAGCCCGTGGCATATAACAGAACCTAGTGCTACAACTCTTAATTAGCTAGAGGTCCGCAAGGGCAAAGAAACGGCATGACTAAAATTTACAATAGTAGCATTATTTTTATAGGGACACTTATTACACGATATGTTGAGTTTTACACCGAAACTATATGTCACCCTGCCTGTTTAGAATCGCACTTGACGAATTTTGTGAAATACGGAGGATGGGGCGTCCATGATACTTATATATTCTCTGTGCGTACACCATAAGGTACAGCGTCGCACAAAGTAAAACAAAATGAAATACACATACCAACAAAATAGACAGTAATTTACAGGCAGCGAATACACATATTAACACAAATATGTATACATAACCCAGAATGACATACATACATACATACATACATCAGAATGACATACATACATACATACATACATACATACATACATACATACGTACGTACGTACGTACATACATACATACATACATACATACATACATACGTACATGATATATAAAGCAAGTGACACAAGAACGGTGAAGGCGTGACGGAACTATCAGTTAAAGCCTTTGGTAGCAGTCGCCAGCGACTTAAGTTTAAAACCTTGTAGCGCATTGGTAGGTAATATAATATATATATATATATATATATATATATATATATATATATATATATATATATATATATATATATATATATACATACATACATACATATATATATATATATATATATATATATATATATATATATATATATATATATATATATACACCCTCATTGATGTTGTTATAATGACGAGGCTGGCTTTGCCTTCTCCTCGTATGCCTGGCCGATTTTGCTTTCGTTGCTCCGGTTGCTCGCACGAGTTCAGTTGTCATAGGATGTTAACACCGGAAGTAGCTCAATAGGCTGACAGGAGACCTTGTTTTAACCACCACTGCTCATCTAGTACACAAAATATATATTGTCCCGATTTGAGCACCGTTGTTAGGTTCAAATATTATATAAGTACTGCTAAAATTCTTATAGGATTATCATGTTAAGACTCCTCTTAATCAGGTAGCCATATATTTTAACATTGTGTTTTGTGTGCACGCGATTTAGTCTGGCAACATTTGTATCATTGAGCAGGACTTACTTCCCTTCCGGCATGTAGGTCATCAAGATGAGATGCTTGGACGTTGTCATCCGGAGATTAAGCCAATTTAGGATAATTGAACACAATTCACAGAGCAGCACGATGTACGTTAATTGGGCTGAACATCTAGAGTACCAAATGAGAGAATTAAAAGCTATGGCGTCAGTGAAATTATTATTATTATTATTATTATTATTATTATTATTATTATTATTATTATTATTATTATTATTATTATTATTATTATTATTATTATTATTACATTTAGTGACCATGCCGTCCATTGCTTTTGTTCTCGCATGCAGACTGCGTGTTGTGTGTTTAAGTAAAGTATTTATGTCTTACAAGTGCCTCCGGCTGTACCCAGGTACCAAATGAAACTGACGTCAAAAGAGGTAATGTGTTAAAGGGGAAAGAACATCCATTTTCAACATGTTTCAACAAATGTCCAAGTTATCCAAGGCCTAACAAAATATATGTGTGGTTCCGGTACCCTGACAGATCATGCTAAAAAGCAACAACCTTAAAATTAATGGAACAAAAAAAGTACTTTTAAGCCGCCCTTCCCTTATAAATACTGATCAACCAAGGCCAGTGCTACAAACTCAGTCAGATGCCCAAATGGCCCAAAACGTCCGTATTTTTTCAGTGGCCCAAACGTGACCTTCACGGCCCAAAGGGCCCAAGGCGTGCGAGGGGGGGGGGGGTCCTGGGGGCATCCCTCCTTACGAAAAATTTTGAATTTGAGCATTGAAAATGTGCAAATATGTGAGTTGCGAGTATCTTGCCTTCACATGATTGACTAAATCACAACATTTCAGTCATTATTGTACTGATTTGACCATTTTCCCTCAAATTGTACAAATATCTTATGAAGATTAGCAAAAATTAATGAAAAATAAATTTTAAAAAAAAACAAGGCCATGTTGTCAATTAAGAGAAGACAAATTTTGTATTGATACATGTAAGGCTTCAGAGAATTTTTGCACACATATAATGTTTATTAATTTGGGGAAAATTAACGGATAAATTGTTAGTAAGTTGTGTGTTTTCTGTACAATAGCAAGAAGAAAAAATACATTAATATAATCACTGGGCCTGATTAATATTTTGAATGCAAACCATTACTTAGACAAAACCATGGTGCCAAACTTTCTCAATGAAATCATAGAGTGCCTTGAAGCCAAGTACAGAGTAATCTGCTACACCTATCAAACAGCGAGGGACACCTACGAAAATGCTCTACCTTCTGAAATCAGAGTTACCACAGATAGAGTGACAAAGGACACAAATTGCCATATCGGTACAGCTCAGAAACAAATGGCAGAAAGGGACATGTGTCAACAGTTGCACACACCCTCCAAGAAGAGTAGAATTAAACATGTCAAATTGATTTATTAGGTGCCTCGTCCACGTCATCAAAGAGGGTAGAGACTGCTGCTAGAGCTGCCACTCTGAAGGCAGAGCTAGAGGCAAAAGAGTTAAAGAATCTGAGGAAGAATTGGAGAAAATGCAGCTTGAGGAGGCGCAGTGAAGATCAATGTACTAAGCCCAAGAAAGAGAAGAGACTGCTCGTAATGCTAGAATTGAATCAGAGATAGATAGAAAGCACAGGGAGGCCGAGGAATACAAATTAGAGAAAATGCTACAGATAGAAGCCAAACTCAAGGGGTATGAACATGAGGATGAGCAAAGGAGTTCCAGAGCAGGATCTGTGTTCATGAAAGACAAGGTTAAAGAGTCTGAAACCAGTCAGCATAATTCTCATGCACCTGGTGAGGCATCACACGCTCAAAAACCAGGCAGTGATTTCTCTACATCTACTTTCTTACCACACACTCCAAAACAAGACCTCACTGATATTGCCAAAGCCCTTGCTTTGTCTGTGAAATTAAGTTACGTACAGGCTCCTGCAGGAGTTCCCAGTCTTCGATGGAGACCCTTTAACTTTTCCACATTGGGATGCATCATTTAACACCTTGAAACTCTCAAGTTCCGAAAGAATATACACTTCAAAAGATACATCAGTGGCCCAGGAAGAAAACAGTTAATGGGTACTTCCTTCTAAAGGGATAGAGCACATTTGAGAATGCCTGGAGAATTCTTCAAGAAAGATATGGCAGCCCATTTGCAATAACAGAGGCCCTTTAAAAACAAGCTGGACTCTTTGCCCAAAAAGATAAATGCAATGGAAAGGAACTTCACTGTTTCTTGGATTTCCTTCAACAAGGTCTAGTTGCAATGGAAGAGATTGATATTGTGGCAATACTAAACGATAGTCGTAAAATAAAAGGCTATTGCAGAAATTGCTGCATTGGGTCATCACCAGATGGAGTCATATTGCAGACAACTCCAGAGGATCAAAGTGGACCTACCCAAGTTTCACAGAATTTGGTGACTTTATAGCAGAAGATGGTAGAATAGCATGTGACCCTACCACATCTCTAGGAGCACTAAGGACCCTCCCAAGATGGGAAAAGAGAAAGGGAAAGAAATTCCATCCAAAAGACAAACCCCAGAAGCAAATACACTCACAGGCCTCACTGAACAAGATAAGAAAGACAGCCAAAAGCATACTGAACCATGTTGTGCACTATGCAAAAGAGGAATGCACGCCTTGCTTAATCAGAGAAACTTCACAAAGAAACCTTCTGCTGAAAAGCAGAGCTTCATTCAAACAAATGGGTTGTGTTTTGGCTGCTTAGGTCATGGACATATTTCAAAATGGTGCTAGGAGAGAAGTACATGTAGAATTTGTAATCACAAACACTCTAAATGTCTACACGAAGATAGACCAGATGTCAAGAAGGAGGACAACCTTCAGATAAACCTACGGACCAGACTAAGGTTAGGAAGAAAGATGAGGCAAAGAGTGTTGTTCCTCAAGGCACATGTAAAACTGTTGTAGGAAAACCAGGTTTCATTTCCTCTATGATTGTACCTGTATGGTTATCTTGCGAGGCTAAGCCAAATGATGAGTATTCAGTAAATGCTTAGACACACAGAGCGACACAACATTTATAGAAGAGGCAAGAATAGACTATGAACTAAATCACAGCCTAAAAGACTAAAAATAACCACCAAGACTTCCATATCTACCGTCATTTGCAAAGGCTATAGCAACCTTCAGGTAAGAGGATTCAACTCAACTACCAAGATAAAATTATCCACGTCATACTCGAGGCAGTTCATACCTGCCCATCATTCCCACATACTGACACAACGCTGCAAGTAAGTGGGCAAACCTGCAGCAACTAGAAGAGAGAATTTCTGTGTTGCAAGATTGCAAGGCTGGGCAGCTTATAGGATAAAATTGTCCCCAAGCTCTTGCACCTACAGATGTCATACGAGGACAAGGCAATGATCCATTCACACAGCTAACAGACCTGGGATGGAGCATTGTTGGAAGGACAAACTGTGAGGTAGCCATTGGAGAATGTGATGAGATCGGAAGATCTCATAGAGTGATCTCATGTGAAGCTACTGTCCCAGTCGAGTTTAATACAGGTAAAAGTCCTGAAACAGTACACTATATATATATCTTTTATTCGTACACAAGAGGTACAACATATAAAAAAAATGGCAAAAAAGTATACAACGTATATATATGAATTAAGAGGAATAAAAAATAAGTCATTCATACAGTTCACTGGTCAAGATGACCCTATCCACATGGACTCGTTTTGGCTGACAAACGTTACAATGTGCATACAAAGTGAACAATTTCATCCAATTCTGCTCGTGACAGATTGGTTTTAAGCTTATCATCTCTTGCTTCACACACTATGTATGTAGAACTAAGATCAAGGAGGTGATATGACCTGAAGTAGATGACCAACTAGAAGCAGACTTCTCCGAGAGAAATACCTCGATAGAACATGCTACAAGATGACATTACATTCTTGAATGTCCTGCAAGATGGAATTCGTGGAGATCAAGAAAGGTACTACGAGATGCCCCTACCTTTTAGAAATGGAACACTTGATCTGCCAAACAACAAACTTATGGTGAGAGCAAGACTAAGACAATTTTAAGTGATACTTGCAGGGAGACTCCAAGTGCCACAGCGATAACAAGGAGTTTATGGCCAAGCTACTGCAACATGGGGCCGCCAAACCAGTACTTGATAATGAAGAACCAGACAACTATACAATGGTATATCCCTCACCATGGCATGTACCACCCACGCAAACCAAATAAGATCAGGGCAGTCTTTGAATTGCAGCTCAACTTATAAAAAATACATCCCTGAAAGAACATTTATTACAGGGACCTGATCTTATGAATATACTTATTGCTGTGCTGTGTAGATCCCACAAGGCTCCCATTGCTATGACAGGAGACATAGAATGATACTTCCACATATTTAAGGTGAATCATGAGCATAGAGACTATCTAGGATTCCTCTGGTGGAGGGATCATAGTCTACAAGCTGAGCCAACCATACATGAAATCAAAGTGCACCTGTTTGGAGCATCATTTTCACCTGGCTGTACTAACTTTGGACTTAAGAGATTAACCAATGACCATAGAGAAAAGTTTGGTCCCAAAGTCTGCAATTTTCTTGCCAACACTTTCTACATAGATGATGGCTTGAAAGCTTTGAGACAGTCAAAGAGGCAATTAAGGTTTTTGGTGATGCCCAAAAATGTTGTGCTGAAGGACAGCTTTGACTTCAATTCCCCAATAGAAAGAGTAGTTGGTGTACAGTGGTGCCTAGAGCTTGATCACTTTGAATTCAAGTTGATGCTCCACAAGAAGTGTATGACTCCCTGAGGAATTCTATCAACTGTCACCTCAGTATGTGACTGCCTTGGATGTTTGGCCCGTTTTTCCCTGGTAGGGGAACAAATCTTACAGCTTATGTGTAAAGAAAATCAAGGGTGGGAGGAACCACTGTCTGAGGACTTACAACCATACAGATTCCATGCTGCCTTGTACCAGAGAACTTTGGAAAAGTCACGTGTCAAGAACTGCTCCATCGCTCAGATGCAAGCTTCAATAGATATGGCCAGTGTCCATACCTCTGCCAAATAAATGAGAAAAACAAAGTCCATTGTTCATTTGTCATCCTCAAGGCCAAAGTAGTGCCCCGAAAGGATGTGACCATACCCAGACGCCATCTCACAGCAGCCCTCTTATACACTGGGATGAGCAACATGCTGAGCAAAGAAATGAGCCTCTCCGGAGTCAAGGAGTACTTTTGGACAGACTTTAATGTAATTTTAGGCTGCATGAACACTGACGCTCAAAGATTCCTCATGTTGTGGCAAATCAAGTTGAACAAAGAAAAGAAATAACAAAGCCAGAGGACTGGCAGTACATAATTACAAGTGAAAATCCAGCAGACCTGGCATCAAGGGGAACCTCAACTGAATGACTGGCCACATAAAACTGGCTGTCAGTGCCCATTTTTCTTTGGGATACCAACCTTCCAGAAAAACAAGCATCTGAAACCACTATATCTATGGACGACCTGGAAGTAATGACGGTTATTGTCCAAGCCATTGGAAATGGTGAGAAAGATCCTATTCTGCAACACTCGGAACACTTTTCCAAATGGACATCGGTAGTTAAAGCTATTGCAATGCCACAAGGAATGATTGCCAACATAGGGGATGCAGAAACCTATCTCTTAGGAAGAAGAACATCATACAGAAATGACCATGATAACAAGATTGCAGAGAGAACACTTCACTGAAGAAACCAAAGCACACTACATGGTAGGACGAACTCAGAAGTTTGACTTTTACCCAGAACTGGCCACATCTACAAGTTCAGCCCCTGTGCAGATACAGATGGTGATCTCTAATGTGGAAGAAGACTAAAGCAGTCCTCCACACCTTATGAAGTGAGGTTTACAGCCAAACTGCCAAAATGGGGAAATCTTTTCCAAATCTTAGTCAAGCATTACCACAAGAACATAGCACCCCAAGGCAGAAGAATGACAACCAATGAGCTTTGTTCAAATGGGTGATGGATAATAGGTTGCAGCAGAGTCAAGTCCTCCTTCATCCATAAATGTGTCACATGTAGGAAACAATGTGGCAGCCTGCAAACCCAAAAGATGGCGGAGTTGCTGAGGAAGCAAACAGAACCTTCGCTTCCAGTCACCCATGTTGGGATCGACTATTTGGGTCCCTTTATCATTATAAAATGTAGAAAGAAACTCAAGAAATATGGATTGTTCATCACATGCATGACATCCCATGCCACCCATATTGAAATGCTGGAAAATATGTCTATGGATGCCTTCATCAATGCATTCCACTGTTGTACTGCTTTAAGATGTCCCAAAAGGACTATCTGCTGTGACCAAGGCTCAAATTTTATTGGCGCAATGAACACACTGAAGAAGGGGATCAGCAAAATTGAAGATGAAAAACTCAAGAATCTCTAAAGAGAAACCACTGCAACTTCTTTCTGAACTCAGCACATTCCAGTTACATGGAGCGGGTGCATGGTAGTGTCAAATTAGAATGGTAAGAAGCATTCTAACTTCTATGCTGAATCAAAATAACTCCCGTTTGGACACACTTCTACTTTGAACAGGTTTTTTGTATGAAGCCAAGTAAAATCTTAAGAGTCAGCCATTGAGTGCTGAAAACCTACACAATCCCAAGGCTCCAGAGCCATTGACACCATACCATTTCATCATCATGAAATCTGACATTCTAGTGTCCGTCCCAGGACACTTTGTGCAAGAAGACCTCTACACATGCCAAAGGTGGCGCAAGGTACAGTTACAAGCCAATCAATTTTGCTCAAGGTGGAAAAGGAATACCTTTGGATTCTACAGTGCAGACAAAGGTGGCAAAAGACCAGCTGCAACATGGCAGTTGGTTACATTGTTCTACTGAAAGACAAAGATCTTGTACGCAGCCAATGGAGGCAAGACAGAGTTACACAGTTGTTCACCCACGTTGCTGTGGTTGTCATGACGAGGCTGGCCTTGCCTTCTCGTCATCTGTCTGGCCGATATTGGGTTTGTTGCTCCAGTTGCACACAAGATTCGCAACTCCCTGATACATTGAAGGGGACACTGGTTCCACATTTCAGAGCTCAGTTGTCATAGGATGTTTACACCGGAAGTAGCTCAATAGGCTGAAGGAAGACCTTGTTTCAACCACCACTGGATATCTAGAGCAAAAGTATATAGTCCCTATTTGAGCGGCATCATTAACCTCAAAATTATATTAGTACTGTTAAAATTCTTATAGGATTATCACATTAAGACTCCTCTTAACCAGGTAGCCATATATCTTATCACCATATTTTGAATGCACATGATTTGGTATGGCAATATTTGCATCATTGAGTGGGAACTACTGCCCCTCCCGTCATGTAGGTCATCAAGATGAAATGCTAAGACGTTGTCATCCAGAGATTAAACCAATTTAAGATAATTGAACAGAATTCACAGAGACGCACGATGTATGTTAATTGGGCTGCACATCTAGAGTACCAAATGATTGAATTAGAAGCTATGGCGTCAGTGAAATTATTATCATTATTTTAACATTTAGTGACCATGCCACTCACATTTAGTGACCATGCCGCTCATTGCCTTTATTCTCGCAAGCAGTCTACATGTTGTGTGTTCAAGTAAAGTATTTATATCTTAACATATGAGTATATCTCTGTATTGTAAGAGTTTGACTTGAGTCTTATCGATATTTACATTCAGTTTGACCCACTACTCATGTTGTTTCAAACCTACAGCACTCAAGATTGGTGCTACGTGCTATTCCCATGTTATACTGTTAAAACTAGTCAGAAATACAAGCTGCTGAGTTATATTTTCTTCTGTTCGTTGCAGTTTTACGGTGCTTTGTGGGCAAGAATGAAAGAATAAAGAGACTCCTTGTGTACATCTTTAGTAAGTATAGATGCGAGTTCGGGGAACCACTATGTGTGTGTGTGTGTGTGTGTGTGTGTGTGTGTGTGTGTGTGTGTGTGTGTGTGTGTGTGTTGCATTGCGAAGAGTGTAGGCATGGTCTATGTTTATGCGAATTGCACTGGTCACAAAATAGTGTTTAGATTTGCACGTTTAAAGGGGAGTCTGATTTTCCAGGGGTGAAAAATATTTTCGAACATTCGCTAGAGTAGTGTGAGCATAAAATAATAATGTCATTGCATAACTTGTTTGCGATCAGCTTGAAGAGTCTCGGCATTGCAAACATCGGCAAAAGCAAATGTGCGTGTGTTACAGTGATTGAAATCTGGTTTCGAAAATGCTTAAAATTTTAATGTGCGAAAGACAAACGCTGAAGTTGTTCGTTATGCACGGCACAATAAAACAAATTTGTCTAAAATATGGACAAATGCTGAAATCAATTTATATAATGGTATTATTTGTATATCATTCCATATATCCACAACATCCACTATATGCGAGTCTTACCGTCAGACTTGGCAGATCTAAAAATTTATTTTTCTTTCTTCCCTTTCTCTCATAACTCAACGTAAAAGTACTATGTAATTTCTTTCCATGTCATGTTGCGTCAGTCCTTTTTACAATCAGTTTCACGGAGAAAAGTCAAACAACGTAAGGTGACAGGAAACATCACTTGTAAATCATCTCGGTCGCTGATGCGCCGTTTCTACGGCGCAAAGCGGCGAAGAGTGGCAGCCAGCGTCAATACCGATGTGTTGGGTGCCACAGAAAGCCAATCGAGGATTTGGACCTTGGCTGCCACCGGCGGCAGACTCTTCAATGTTGCCTGTCGCCGCTGGCTGCTGTTTCCAGTATCATGGTTTATGCTAATTGACAAAAAGTATCACTTCTTCCAGTATCATGGTTTATGCTAATTGACAAAAAGTATCACTTCCATATATATGGCTCAAAGTACCTGCAAGGCAAGTTAATACTTTATCTTTTTTTCAGTATCGCTGGTGCATATTACTTAATCTTGACAAGACTTTCTTACAAACTCAATTCGAAAATGGAAAAAAAAAGTACAGATCAGATCTTCGCGTTCTTATTTCCATTTGGACTTGTGACTTGAGCCATCACTTAGGTTGGATTTACCACGCAAGCCTTTAAAACAAATAACTAATTTCGCGATAAAGGGTAGCTGTTGAATGAATATATTGTCACCATGGATGGTACGGCTTTTCTGCTAAATGGCACATAAATGAATGCAAATACAGTTAAAGTTATCGTGCACCTTGTTGATTTCCCCCACGTTAAATACCTATAAAAAGCAACAATAACAGGTATGCATGGATGTTGTTACTTCTAGATCTCTTGAATTAATATATTATATTAGTTCAGCAACCCGCTATATCAGAACAATTGTGTTTGGGCATAATTTATGCACATTTCTAAGGCATTCGATTGCCTTCCCCATGTACTGCTCCTTGAAAAACCCAGGGCTTATAGATTAGAAGACAGTGTTGCCAGTCTACTTAGCAGCTATCAGAAGACGGAAAACACTGTGTTTACATTAGGAACCACATCAGCGTATATAAAAAACATGATTATGGGCATACCCCAAGGGTCCATCCTGCGACCACCCCTTTTCAACGTCTCGAGAAACAACATTTAAATTTTCATTCATCATTAAAAAACTAGATCTATTCGGATGATGATACAATCCATCACGCATATAACACTCTCATAGGGCTAGTAGATGTACAAGAGACTGATGATGCTGGCATGGTCGACTGGTTCGACAAGAATGGCATGCAGACAAACCGCGCGTGTGAAAACGTCAAACTTTGCAAGTAGACCTTAAATCAGTTCAATGTCTTTAAGTGCATGTGCAAACGCTTCTCACTGAAATGTAGGAAAACAATATACCATGCTTTTATTATGCCCCTTTTCATAAACCATGCCTTCAGCATGCCTCTTTTCATTCACTATGCCTTCTTCATACCCCTTTCATATACCATGCCTTCATCAAGCCCCTTTCATATACCATGCCTTCATCATACCCCTTTTCATATACCATGTCTTAATCATGCCTCATTTGTTCATTATGGTGCTCACGCCGTGCCTTTATGAATCTGACCAAGTTAAAAGACATCAAATACAGGGCATTAAATTTTTTCACCAAAAGTACGACATCCTTTCGCATGAAATTCTACACCACACACTTTCTGTCTTTACCTTGGATCAGAATGATAGCAACAGAAGTGTTCAAATTCTAAATGTTGAGAGACCCAGCTACTTGACAGATTTCATCAATCGTGAAGACTCAAGATATAGTTTCAGGAATGTACATTTACAAGAAGTGCTCAGAGTAAGAACTGAAAAGTATGACAAGGGCATTTTTTTCAGATATTAAAGTGCCAACCTCAGGAATGGCTTGTAATACCATGTTAGGGTCGCCTCAACTTTTAGGTTTAATGATTTTTTTTTAATTTAACCACGAGGAGTCAGAAATAATGCGGGTGTTCCATAGGTAAGCAAAGCATTACGATTGCTAGCTACGTGTAAATTGTGCCAAGGACCCTCTATCAACAGGACAATGCACTGGGCAGTTTCCCTGCGGCTGATGCTTTCTACGGAATGGGATTAACTGATTGTGTGATAAGATAACATCATTGCGTCAGTATTGAGCGGAGTAATTAACGCCTCCTGCATCGCGGGTCTGAGCTATCAAGCGGAGCGTATGGAAGATGCCGAACGCTCCCCGATAACACACGATTTGCACATATCTCGCGAGAAATTAAGAGAGAGTTAGCGAGAAGGAGTATGCTTGTAAACATTTTGGCGGACTGTAAAGGAGGCGACGATAGTGAGAGAGTTGTTTTAGGCGATTTAAGCAATCTTAAAACTTCAGATGATGAATGTTTTGTCGACAAGGTCATACATTGTGGGTATTATTGTGTCAATAGAGGGTCCTTGGTTGTGCTAACTGCTTTCTACAGCTATAATGGAAACTATTTGGGAGAGGGCACTAATATTTGTCTACAACAATCGTGCAGCATTGTACGCTAAGCTATTATCAGGCGCCAAGCTGTCACTTAACTTAAACAGACTCAGGAACCTTTCGTTAGAAGTATACAAAATCCTTTCTGAAGAGTGTCCGTAACTGTGTGCGTAAGGAAATCACATATAATTTTAGAGACGAAATGAAGGCTTATCAACCCTTGTATAATTCAATAACATATGAAAAAACCTCTTACACACCAAGAGGCGACTTTATGGAATCTGCTCCCTTCTGACGTCACACAGGCTACTGATATAAACCAATACAAAAGACTGATAAAAGCAAGGTTTGGCCTTTCATGTAACTGTGCTCTATGCTCTCTCTGTTCCTGTAGTTGGCCTGACCAAACTTAGCTAGGAGTTTGTAATACGACCATGTATCAAGTACACACACACACACACACACACACACACACGTGTGTGTGTGTGTGTGTGTGTACCCCTCTCGTTTTGATTAATTGTATCATTGTCTTTTTTGTCGACAAATAGTGCCTCGGCGCTAATGTATTTTTGTAAATTGTATGTGTACGCGATGTCAAATAAGATTTATCATATTCTTTTCATGATCATGTACTCTTTCGGGTATTTTCAAGTAGCAGTGCTAATATTTTACTTGCTGTCTTATTTTTTATCTTCGTATAACTATGTATGCATTGCTTAATTACCTGTACCTGCGGTCGGATGTAAAAGCTGTGTGATCTTGTGTTTCTCGTCGTAACACTGTCATCGACTTAAATCAGGATTATGTTATCATCATATGTGTTGCAATGCTCTTGCAACTGTAAAACAGTAGTCCACCTTGAGAGAGGCTGGAAAGCGGCGAAAAGCAACAAAGATTGTTCTTGGCCTTCGGCGGCAGACAAGGTTTGTTACAATATAAAGAGATTCAATTCCCTGCTTCTTCACGTAAACAGAATGTGTTGCTAATATATTGATATGGTCAACGTTATGTTTGTGGCATTTATCATACAAATTGAAATTTGATGCCACTAAAAGTGTCCAAGGGCTGAATGGTCAGAGGCTTTCACGTGATTTAATTATAACAGAAAATGCATGTAAGCTTTATAACTGGTAAAAAAGTAGGGGGAATAATTATAGGTATGCAATGACAAAATGTGAAGAAAAAAGTCAAATTGCCTCAAAGAATATTTTGACAAGATAAACATGCGCGTGCACACAAAATGTACAACTGTATGTATGTATGTATGTATGTATGTATGTATGTATGTATGTATGTATGTATAATGCAGGCAAGGTTTTAGATTTGTTGGTCAGTGAAGATACAATCAATAGGTTTTGTCATGTTAAAGCAAATTACCAAATTTGCGCCGCTGAAAATCCATGATATGTAAGCCAGTAAATTATCAAATAGATACCAAATTTTGAATGATAATATGGTGAAAAAAATCCTAACACTAATATGATTGTGTTGGGTCAGAAGGTTTGGGTTAAATGCTAATGGTGCATAAAATAATGTAGTGTACATTTACTGTAACGGCCTGCATCAGATTAGTACAAAACGTAACTGATTAGACGTGTTCTGAGTGCCGTTTGGGAGACCCGTTAGCACAGTCGCGACAGTGAGATTGTGACTAAGAGACCCAAGGACGTGTGCCAAGGTAGCAGTGTTTTGGATCGAAATATCACAGCTGCGTATAGCTAGTTGGGACTATAAAAAGAATGCAAAACACATCAAAAGATTCCCCTGTTTCTGCGCTAATCAAATGTTTCGGTTCCAGGTATGAGATTACCTAATTTATGTGTTTCCGGTGTTCATGTTTGGCAACATAATGTGCATGGATAATATCAATGCAGCATAAATTACATATATCCGTGAGAACTCTGTGTTTTGGCACTGGCAGAATTTTTAAGATCTGTAGAGTTTAACCCTTTCAGTGCCAAATGCACTGCGCCCAAACTGCGCCCAGGAAAGCTGCTTTTGTGGTCCAAAATGTGGCACTGAAAGAGTTATTTAAGCAATGTGAACTAAGTATTGTGGTCTAAGCAATGTGAACTAAGAATCGAGAGTCCAACGGTATCAAATTATATTTATCATTTCGATTAGAAGTAGACTATCTTTTTAAATAGTGAGAACTGATGTCAACGCTTGTGTAATAAAGGTAAGGTTTAAAATTAATGCATTAAAAAAATAAACTTCATCAGCTGAACAACTCGACATATAATATCATTTTGAAACAGCAGGCCACAGTCACACCACTGCACAAATAAACAGCAGGCCACAGTCACACCACTGCACAAACTTTCAATAGCTAATGTGCCACAGTTTACTAGAGTTTGGTCGTTTGTAAACAAACAACTTTATTTAAAATCGATTACTTTGTATTTTGTACCTAATCAATATAAGTACAAGTAACAGACCTTGCATAAAAACAAAAATATAATGCGAAGTTACTGATGTGCGATTTTGATAGTCCATGTGTTCTAAAGGGGTTAAAACTATTTCAACATTTCTTATGAAATTCCCATACTCTTTAACTTTGTGATCAATCTGTCATAGCGTACCTGCCTCAATCACGATGAACATTATACCCTGTCTAACCAGATGAGCAATGATCCTTTATTCCTGTTATACCTGGATGCAAACCGTGATTCATGACATTGTGCACAAGTCAGCTTAGTTTGCTGCAGTAACACTTGAGAGCCTCGCTTTCGTAAACCAACGGTCTTGTGTGATTGGTCGACACTGTCAAATTTAGGCCACGCAAATTCACAATAGATCGGACTCTAACTGACGATTCCCTCTTAACTATATATGTACAGCTCGTTAATATATTGTTCTATACTGGAAACATGACCGTTTGCTCAGGATGAAGGATACAATGAGAGTTTTTCATTGCTGTGGTGTATGCAAGTTCACATCTTACCATCCTCCACATTGCCTCTGAACTTAGTGATGCTACCGTATTAATCAAAATGCCATTTTCTTTCAAAATACTTTTATGCTTTGTACGTTTAACAAAGAATGGGTTTGAACCATGCCAACATCAAGCTGTACTCTCCACACTGTGGCAACTCTTATGAAAAAGGTTTTGCACTGTGGACACCATAAGTCAAGTCAGCATTTGAACTGACCATGCTCAGTAGATGTGACAGCTATTCGGGTCACAGATCATGATATACAATTTCCTCTCACTAATTGTACAGACGTAAAATGATCAAACTTAAAACTATGGACGGAGCTGTTCTAACCGAGTACTTGGCTGACCAATATTTTCAACAGTGTTCCCTACCATCTATAGGCTGTACAGATTTTTTTTCAACTGAAATAACATGATGATAAAAAAGAAAATTAAATCCTCAGTTAACAGGGTATGTAAAAACTTCAATGGGGAGAGGCCACTTCTTGTGTTGAATGACCTGTGAACTAAATCTGCCAATGGCTTGTTGTTCTGTGATAACAATTTGGTTTATTGGAAGGTCTATCCATAATTTGTCGACATACCGAGGTAAAAGGGTCACACCATGGCTAAACTTGGTATAAATGCTCATGGGTTTCCCCAGTTTCGTTATCTCTATGTCTCTCTTTCTCTCTCACTCCTTGTTTAGTTCTGTTTTCATTTGTGTGATTTGACGTTTTAATCCCCGTAATGTTACACAGCGACAGGTGTAAGTATTTATGTCTGTAATGACAATACCTTGATACATTGACAAATCGTTCATAGAATGGCACACTCTGAGAAATTATAATGGTCACTTTTAAACTTTGTTTGTTTGTTTTGTTTTGTTTTGTTTTGCTTGCTTGCTTGCCTGTTACCATCATCTCTGTTTGTTTGTCAATGCCCCTCTTTGTATATATTAAATTTCGTAAACAAAACCAATCGGGAACCATGGTTGATTTCCCAAATACTACGCATGATATGCTTATAACATAGACATCCGAATATCTAAAAAACCTGAGAGACTAGTTAAGGTCCGTTTGACTCCTTGACCATTTTAAGCGCTAACTGCATGGCACTTGCGGAATACTGTATTATTAGAAACCAAATTCAAAGTGTCTCTTTTGTGACAGCTCTCAAGAGAGGTTTCTCTGGCATGGTAGCTGTTACCAAAAGCTGGTATTGACTTTTCTCTCTTTGCACGATGACTTTGTTATCCAGGAAGGAATATGAAATTATGTTCGGAAACCAGATGAGCCACTGACAAGGTTCACTCATAGAGAACAGGAAAGCATTAGCCGTGGAGAGAAGAAAGAGCTAGTACAGACTAGTCACTACCATTATTCAAACTACTCTGAAATTCTCCATTAATGTAAAAACAAATTAGCACCATCCACCTAATGGGTCCCAAATATGGAAAGTCGCATGTAAACCCACACCCAAACAAGCCAAATGTGGTTACGTTTGATGTTCCCAAGCTGAAAAATGTCGAGTTTTTAGCCACAAAATATGATACATTTTTTTTGAATGACAACATCACAGAGGTTAAGCTACAAGTATAATTCATACAATATACAATACAATACAATAAAAACACGGGACAAAAGAAGTAAGCATGTGTCATATTATAGCCATAAATGCATAAGAATTAGCAATATTTTATTCCAACGCATTTTTTTTTTCGGAACTGTTTTTTGCACAACCTAGGAAATTTGTATCTGGCCTCACAAACAAACGAATTGTCCTATCACATTAAAATCAACGGTTATCAAAAGAAAAAAAATATCATATCCAAGAGCGGATCCCAGGAATTTCTTTTCTGGCTACCCCTTCCGTGACGTTTTGAGCAATTTTGAGAAAGAAAATGAAAAACATGTTCGGACCAACATATAAATTTTATAACTTTTTATTTCAGGACTCGCCATTGAATTCGATCCTGGACACAGATATATGTTTTCTATTTTTTCTGATTGCAACTTGAAAAAAAAAACAATCAAACAATTCTTTGCGATTTCTGCGCGAAAAAATCCCACAAAGCCAGAAAGAATGCTATAAAATCTCAAAAAATTTCAATTTCGCAAAAAAAGCTACGAATACAATTCCATGGATATATAGCAATCAGAAAATACAAAGTTTAATGTACTTATGAAAAAATTAAATGGGTAAATTTGAACCCAAGGTGCCAGTATTACTGCACAGTAGCTTCAGATCTTCCTCCTTAAGAATAAAAAGAGCTACCTCAACCAAATTGTGTGTGTAACCATCTTATGAAGAGCATGAATGGGACCAACCTATCAAATTTGGTAGCTGTAGGTGTAATGGAAAACGAAATATGGCCCGGACAAGTTAGAACTTTAAGGGGTCAAAGATCAAGGTCAAAGGTCACAGCTACCCAATTTTCGTGCATGAGACACCCTGATCCTATGAAGTGTATACACAACAAGTTTGTTAGCTGTATGCGGTATGGTCTAGGTAATACAGCCCGGACGAGCTAAGTTTTTATGGGAGTCCAGGGTCAAAGTGAGGGTCACAGTGACCCAATTTTGGTGCGAAATACATCCCTAGCCCATGACGTATCCAACCACCAAACTTGGTAGGTGTAGGTCTAGGTGTTACGGTATAAAAAATACGGCCTGGACAAGCTTTGCCAGAAGGAAGGACGGAAGGAAATTGTGCGTATCTATAGTCACCTGTGCAGGACTACTAAAACTCTAATAGGACAAACGAAGTTTGCATTATTATGTCTGGGTGCCAACCCCGACATTTTGTTTTTCCAAGAATTCTTTTTTCTTTCCTTCCTTTTTCCTTTCTTTCTTTCTCCTTTACCACCAGATTTGTCCGGAGTTTTTCTCGGACCCTGCTATTGCGAAAACCACCAAACTTGCCATAGTGAATGATCTACCAGTGAAATTAGACACCTGACTTGGAATAGTCATGGTGATTAAAATTATGCAAATGAGGGGCAATTAAAATTTTAAAAGCTCCATATCTTCTAAACTATTGGAGATAGACACAAAGTTCGAACTCAGACATATAGGTTTGAGACAACTGGAAAATTCAATAGCATACAAACAAAACTTGGGGAATTTTATTGTACGCCAAATTCACCAAATTTCTCCCCAATCCACATACAGGCCTTGGACTGCTTGTTGTATGCCTTGACCTCCATGGTGCCAGGCAACCATTTTGCATTCATAATTAATTAGCTTGAGCCTGTCTCACAGCTTTCTATCCTTGTATGCCAAGTGTACGCTTTGGAAGGTTTGGATCTTGTAGCAAATTGGGCGGGGGGGGACTCCTAACAACTGTGTAATGGGGCTCTCAATAAAAAACAGAGTATCTCTTTCTGTTCATGCAGGAACAGATCGACTCCATGCTGACATATGTACCAGGCAGACTATAGTTTCCACTAGTGCCCAATAGACCTGTCAATACACCTTGACTGAAAAAGGGCCTAGCTGGCCTGTTTTTGCCTGAGGCAATGTCTGTCTGCTGAGCTAATCAGTCCCGGAGGTAAACAGGCTCCAGACTTTTAGGCAGAACAAGCCTGAGTGTACCCTCTGTTGAAAATAGACTACGTACAGAGCTCAGTCGACCAGACTAAGGAGGGTAGAATTTGTGTCATCTCAGTGGACACGTCCATGTCTTTGTTTTCTTGTAACCAGTGAGATGAATCCTGTTCTTCATAGCCAATACGGACACAGTATAGTTTTGTCTTGGTTCACAGGCACATGTTTATGTAGCTTCCTGAGAGTTTCTGTTAAAATTTGTTCATGTAATAAAGGGACAAAGACAGTTTTGTATTGCATGTATACACTGTACACATTCCCTTGAATTATAATATGTTGACACTGTATATATGTGTATGTGCATATAGGAATAATGTACATACACACACATATGCACACATACTCATCCATACTGCCCAGAAGGGCTGACCGTTTCAGGAGTGGGCGCTTTTCTCTGGTCCCATGGGTGACTTTTCTCTGGTCCCAAGAGTGCCAACTTTAGAGATGTTTCACTGCATTGGAATTTTCTTTCTTTCTTTTTTCCTTTCTTTCTTACTTTCTTTCTTTTGCTCTCTCTCCCTCTTTTTTTCCTTTCTTCCTCACAACCAAGTTGGTCTGGAGATTTTCTCAAGCACTATTTTTTCGAAAACCACTAAACTTGCCATGGTCACTGACCTGACGAGTGAAATTGTGCGTCTCATTTGGAATAGTCATGATGTTTCAAAGTATGCAAATTTAGGGGCAATTTAAATTTTTAAAGCTCCACGTCTACAAAACTATTGCAGATACTCAAAATTTCAATGTGCATATATAGGTTTGTGACACCTGCCAATATAATGGACAGTGTAAGTTAAGTAGGATTTCAAATTATGAGAATAAGGGGCTTTGAAAAGTTTCAAAGTTGAAAACCCCAAAACAGTTATACATCGACATGTCATTTCAACTTCAATTTATGGGTTTGTAGCAAAGCCGCATCCAATGAACCATGAATCAAAGTTGTGGGATTTTAATGTATTCAAATTCGGTAAACATGCAAAATGTAAATCTTGAATAGCTTCAAAACCTTTATAGATAGAGGTGCATTCCTACTTTAATTTATGGGTTGATGGCAAAGCCCCATCCAATGAACCATACATAAACTAAAGTTGTAGGCTTTTAATTTATGCAAATTAGGCAAATACACACAATTAAAATGTTGAATAGTTTCAAGACTATTATAGATACTAGCTTCATTCAAACTTCATTTTATAAGTTTGTGACATAACCACATCCAATGGTCCAAGAACCAAAGTTGTAACATTTATTTTATAAAAATTAGGCTAATACACAAAATTAAGATTATGTTGAACAAAGGCAAAGTGTAGCATTTCAAACTGGTCTCATTTTGAAGACAACCACACAGATTTGCAGTGAAGCAAATCTTCTTTTCTAGTTTGGAAATCACGTTCAAACATGGGTGTTTGAATGAACCTTTCCACGAATATTTCAGTCATGTTTACGAGTAAAGATGATAATTATAATCACCCAGTTTACGCCCAACTAATGGAAAACTATAGTCTTGAAATAAAATAGTGGCAACTCAAGTGCCTCCCTGGGTCTGTCATTCTAGAACTATAGTCGAAGTACGCACACAAAAGCATACTTGGACAAAAACTGTCATCAGGTAGGATGAGTTGACCGCTATACGAATATCTTTTACAGGCATGACCAATATTTTTTCGCATAAAATATATTAGCATTAGATTCGACAGCTCCATTCCTGGTCTCAGTTTGCGAGGTCAACCTTTCTCCTAACCAATTCATATTTCCTGTATTTTGGGATTCCTTTAACTTTACTTTACTAACAACGTAGCTTCAGGCTTGGGATTAATGCCTCCGATATGCACGTATAGTTCTGACCACAATTTGGTATAAATTGCCGACGATTGTTCAAGTATTATTTCTGTCACACCTTCTAAAACCTGTCAGCAGCGACCGCTTTCGAATTTGAACACTTTTCTTTAGTAGTATTGATTAAGTCCTAACAAAGTACTTTGAGTCACGGTTTAAGAAAAATAATAACACGAGGTCCATAAGTCTAGTGCTCTGTTGATACACAATGTGAAAACCATCACAAAAAAGTCATTTCCTGAAATGTATTCCCTCCATGACCCTGCAAAAGTAGTTGACGTAATCGGTATGATGCAACATCAAACTTCTACATGAACAGATATTAGTGGTACATTTGGCATCGTCCTCTGATTGTTGATCAACATGTTGAATTAAGTGTACATTTATTCTTATTGCTTAATGACATTGAAAAACAAGTCAGGGTCACACAACACATTACAAATTTGGCCTCATGCATATTTGGTGTAAGTTTTGCAGTTCCATCTTAATCATTGTCACAATAAAATCATTTCTTGAAACGATTTTTGTGGGACATTTGGTGATGTTAGTCTTCCAATTTCTCAACAAGTTAAATTCAGTGTCTTTAGATATGTCCTTAATGGCCTTAAAAAGGTCAGGGTGACCCAACATTTTACAAAATTGGATCATTGGCTTCGCTCATTTTTTGTGTAAATTTAGAAGTTTCATCTGAATTCATAATCAAAATGATATATTTAATGTACTTTTCACAAATGGGAGGCTAGTTTCACTTAATACAACCAGTGGCACCACCATGACTCCATGCGTCGACTTTTGTCTGTATATTCTGGAAATGGTATATTGACACATGTGCACAGGTACAGATGTTAGGGCTACTAAAAGTTATTTCGTGAAATGTATTTTGTCCGTGACCTTGAGGAAGAAGGTCAATGTCACCCATATTATGCAATAAAGAACTTCTATTTATGATACAAATCTCATGTATATTTGGCATCACAAGCCTTATTTTGTCTCAACGTTTTGATTTTAACATTTTTTCAGCACATTTTGGTCCGTAACTTTCGAAATACTGCTGGTAGCGCCATCAAATTGCAACAACGCGTTTTCGACTTTTAGCCTAATTGACACGCCTGCCAAGTTTCGTGAAGATTCATTAAAAACTCGCAGATAATATCATTATCAAACCTTTCACATCTTGACCCGCATACTGTCTAATGGAATAGATGGCGCCACCAATATCGAACATAGACTAGGTTTTCATGCAATTCATAAAGTTCTCAAAGTTATTTAGGGCTAACTTGAAAACGTGGAATGCATTACTCCACAAGCAAAACGTTTACGGACGGACGGACAGACAAGGGATCGCATAAGCTCAGTAACTAATGGTCACCAGAGGAAAAACGATAACCGCGTAGATAAGACTCTTCTTGCGCGCACACTCGAGTTACGTACCAAATCAGAAATGCCATGTCACGTAGCAATCTATGCAGACGGATAACTCAAAATTGCCAGGCAAAATAATGAAAAGCTAGACTGTTACAGAACGAAGCAATGTTTCGATCATATTATACCACAAGTATAAAAAGTCTTTGAATACTTTTCCCATTTGATTATAGCCATTTTACGAGTAGAGATCAAACGCGAAGTTACGATGAAAGCAAGTCGCCCGAAAAAGAAGACTTCACACTTAAAGCAATTCAATGACACACATTATCTAACCATAACCACACGCCAACATTCCGCCACTGAGGTAAATTATGTTTGATGAAATGGAGGCTTGCCTAAGACGCAAGCACCACAAATGTTGTGTAAGGTGTACAGATTTGTAAGTCAAGAGCAGATAACATGCACAAAATAATTATAGAAGCGGGGTATAAAAACTTCTCCACTGTCTGGGTCACTCCTGATTGAAGGCAACATATACACTCAGTGCACCAGCACTGAAAAAGGCACACGTCACACAATTTGGGGTATCAGCATGGCAAAACCAACAACACGTCACACACTTAATAATATCGGCATGGCAAAAACAACAATACGTCACACACTTAAAAATATCAGCATGGCGAAAAGACAAGACGTCACAAAAGGACAAACATGGCAAAACTGCACACTAAGTGTATCAGCTTGGCAAAATCAACTACACGTCACATACTTGGTAATATCAGCATGGCAAAAAGACAACACGTCACACAGAGTACAAGCACAGCAAAACTGCAACACGTTACACATCTAATACATCAGCAGGACAAAATTTGCAACAAGTCACACCCTTAGTGAATCATCATGACAGAAACGACATATCACACACTTTGTGAATCTCCAAAAGGGCAATGCACACACTGTGTATCAACATGGCTAAACGAAAATGCACCAGACTACTGTTGTATCAACTTGGTAAAAACGCATCGTAACATAAATTCATTGTAGTATGTGGCAGGTCGACCTAGATGGCTAGTGATTTTAGGTCTACTGGATACCCAGAATAGATATGTTTTAATTTATAATATATGATATATATATATATATATAAAAATATATATATATATATATATATATATATATATGTGTGTGTGTGTGTGTGTGTGTGTGTATTCATATAACATGTATGAATAAATCATACATATATATATATATATATATATATATATATATATATATATATATATATATATATATATATATATATATATATGCAAAGGAAGGAATAACTTTATTTGCACGAACCTGACACAAGGTGTAGCCTAAGCAAAAAATACAATACAGAAACACTATAAATTATATACACATACATAAAATTTTCACATACATCTTATGCAGACACATGCATGTATCAATCTACCGACAGTCAGGTGCACACCAATGTGATATTGATATACAACAAACCTACATTCAAATATAATATTAATAAACCTCATGTTGAAGAAACAGACCAGGTTATTACCATCTCCTGTGGTCACAATGGAAATATGTGTTTTCATCACTTGGTTGAAAGAAATAGGAATATATGTCAGGTACACTATGAAAGTCTGAATATAGTTTATCTTTGAGCACCTGCAGTTTGTCACAATACAACATAGAATGAATTTCATCCTGAATATCACTTGAGTTACAGAGTTTACAAATACGTTGCTCAACAAAGGTTTTAGGTCTCGTGTACATCCCACTTTCTATTGCCAAAGTATGTGCACTTTTTCTCAATTTGCTTAGATTTCTTCTTTGGTTTATTGGTAGGTTTGATTGTAAGTGAAAGTCCATCACAAAGATATATTTGGATTTACAATAGGTACGTAGTTTATGGGAATTATCATTACCATCACCATTTATCAATTTAGAAACAGTCTTTCTTATATAGATTGACGCCGATCTTTTATAACACTATAATACTAATAGGATGATCTACATTCGCACCTCCAAGATTATACAAGGACTTACGAATTCCAACAATGTTTAGTGTTTCTTTGATGATATGTTTTACCCAACAGTTATTTCCATTCAATGATAACATGTAGTTTTTCTAAGAGTGATTTGTGTACCATGAAGTTCTGGCTGCAGTTCTGGACATGTATCCAATACTTTACTGACCTCCAGGTAGATTCTATTATTGTTGGAAAGCTTCCTACTACAGCCCGGGCAGCAGCATTTAAAGTCTTTTTGAGCACATCTGTGTGTGCTTGTACAAAATGATATATAACTTTTCAGAATAACGTGCGTCACAAGGCAAATAACAATTTTCAGTATTTGTTTTTTTTCATGCAAAAAACAAACAAACAAAAGGTGTTCCTGTGTGATACCAAAGCAATTGGTTGAGCGGTTGCGGAAGAGAAGATTCTTTGAGATTTGTCCAAAAAGAACCAAAAAATCATAAAAAGTCCAAAAAACACTGGAGCATGACCATGTGAACAAACTTGGTAGAGACCCACACAAGGCACATCCCCATCAAGTTGGAAGTGAATCTGACTCGGGGTTTTAGAGAAGAAGTCGGAGATGTGATTTGTGGACGGTTAACGGACGACGGACGACTGACCATCCTAAGACCCTTAGCCTGACCAGCAGATTAGCTGAGCTTAAAAATGCACCCAGTTTGTTTGAAGTACACATGCCAAAATGTATTTTGTGTGTTGGAATCACGACAGCTCCCTAGGCAAGAAGTGAACCTAGGCGTGACAACAAAGGGATCTACCTATGAGATTTCATGATTCAACAAAACGCCGGCGAGAATGTAGAGGCAGTTGTATCAACGGAGTGTTTGCCACGAGCACAACAACAAAAGTAATTTTAACGCTTTATTGGCAAATGCAAAGTGCATTTCATTTGAAGCCACATAAAATTTAATAAAATGACAGAAGAAAACACAGATATATATTTTTTTTGAAAGTTCTAACATACATCTTTTCTGTCCACTACAAACCAGAGTGTGGCGGCCACATTGTAAACGCTTTTTATACGTTCTTATGTATATAAGACAAAGGCATCCCCGTTGACACGCGCTGCGAGTGGTTGGGGGCAGGGTGCATTGCGCGCACTTGGCAAAGCAACTGTTTCACGCGACCGTGTTTATTAGCGTATCTAGACAAAGCTGCTCGGATATTGGACGGCATTTTGAACATAATCATGGCTACAATTTGATTCATATAAGTAGTGTATTGTGGAACATTGTCAGCAAAGGTTTGATTTCCATGGAAGAAAATGATGTTTTACTTTTGAAACATTTAAAATATCGCCTGCACTCATACTGGATGCACAAGTGGGTCGAGCCCGAAATCCATGTGAATTCCCAGCCATGAAAATTCGGCCTGCTATATCTCTGGCCTTTTTAGATATGATCGCGGTTTAAGATGATTCTGGGAAAGTAACACATACGCCACAACAAATAGCGAAAAAATATGAAAAAAAAAACCATAATGCCAAGCATAACTCTTGACATTTTTCAATATTGACATCTGAGCCAAAGGCCATAAAGTAAGTTGTCCATGAGAACATGGTTATTGTTTCCTTACTTATATATGCAGTGGTAGAGATGGGAACAGCTCAGCCGTCGGCTCAGTCGACTAGTTTAAACAAGAGGACTGTGACAGTCCTAGGCTCAGCTGACATGTACACATACCCTTGCGATCTTTTTTTTTATTTACCCCCCCCCCCCGGCAAAAACAAAGAAATTCGTAAAAAGGTAAAAAAAAAAAAAAAAAAAAAAACAACAACAAACAATGGATCATGACCATTTCAACAAATCTGGTAGAGACCTACCCAAGGTACATTGGCACCACGTTTGAAGTCAATCTGGTTGACGGTTTTGGGGTAGAAGTTGAAAATGTGAATCAGCATTGGAATTCTCATTGACTTGCATAGTAATCTATAGAAAAAGTGCAGTAATCGATAACTGCCAGAATTAAAAAAATCTTTAAACATCAGGTATCCACACCAGTTTCACCTAGTGAACAGCTTTGTTTGTCCCTTCCACACGGAACATATCCACCAAGTTTCAGCTTAATCTGAGTTACGGTTCTGGATGAGTCAAAAATAGCATGGACACACACAAAAAATAAGAAATATAATAAAATTGCAGCGCCATGTGGAGAACGAGTTGAAATCTATGCGTCTCTAGGAGTGTCCCTGTGTGATATCGAAGCAATCGGGTGACCGGTTTCGGAGATTTATGGGGGGGGGGGGTGTTTTTGTTTTGTTTTTGCTTTTTTTTTTTTTTTTTTTTTCTTTGTTTTTTTATGGTTTTTTGTTTTGTTTTGTTTTGACTTTTTTGGTTTACGATTTGCCACAAAAAAGAACCAAACAAATCATTTTAAAAATCCCAAAATCAATAGAGGGCGCCCATTTCAACAAGTCTGGTAAAAACCCACACAAAGTACATTGCCACTAAGTTTCAAGTCAATCTGGCAGACGGTTTTGGCGAAGAAGTCGAAAATGTGAATCAGCATTAGAATGGCCATTGACGTACATAGTACTTCATAGGAAAGGTGCATTTATCAATAAGTACCAGAATTAAAGAAAAAAAACGTGAAAAATCAGAAATCCACAGCAGTGCCACATGGTAAACAACTTTGTTTGATCCTTCCACAAGGAACAGATCCACCAAGTTTCAGCTTAATCTGAGTGACGGTTCTGGAGAGAAGTTGAAAATAGCAAAAACAAAAAAAAAAAAAAACTCTTACAAAATTAGAAAAAAATGCAGCGCCACCTGGTGAACAAATCAAATACTAGGAGTCCCCAGGAGTGTTCCTGTGTGATATCAAAAGAATCAGGGGAGCGGTTTCAGAAAAAAAAATATTTGCCCCCAAAAAGAACCAAAAAATCATTAAAAAAATCCAAAAATCACTGGGGCACGACCATTTACACAGACTTGATAGAAACTTACCCAAGGTACATTGCCACCAAGTGTGAAGTGAATCTGGCTGACGGTTTTGGAGAAGCTGATTGTTGACGACGAGGGACGAAGACCATCAGATAAGTTTAGCTACTGACAAGTCAGCTGAGCTAAAATGAGGTGAGTCGGCTAAACAATTCGACGAACATCTCAGCCGATGACTCGAGCCGACGGTTTGGGATTTTCCCCCAGAATATGTTATAATACATATAATGGCTTGGCATTGCTACAATTCCTGTGGCGAGCTTAAGATCAGGACAGAAAAATAGCCTCTTCTGTTGGAGTAAATGTTTGAATATCAGAATGAATACCCACTTATTTTGTTATAAGTATCATATACTTACCTTGTCAGTTGACAAAGTTTGGTGAAATTAAATTGCAGGTTTTTAAAGCATTTAGATCGAATTTCGTGCACTTAATTGTATTTACTTACATATAAAGATCCGAACCGGCTAAGCCGTCCAATAAAGACCTGAGCTGTCGGCTGGAGCCGGCTCATGTCAAATTTCAGCTGGCTCAAGCTTTTGCGAGCTGTTCCCATCTCTATAATGCACCGCTCATGACCGATTTAGAGGTTCATTCCATACAAAATAAGCTCTATTGCTCAATTGCATTATGCATGGATAAAATATAATCATATACAAAAACAAAACGAAACAAAACAAAAACATTGTGAATAGTCTGCACACATGGCATACAGAACAAAACTTTAAAAGAAACAAAAACATCTCATTTGTGTGACTACCAGGAATTTCGGTTTAAACATAAGCATATCACGCGAAATAACATAAAATATACTTTAACTGGTCTGTTTTATGTGTTTTTGTGCGCGGATTTATTTCCTTATATATAAATGCTAAAATTGGTCGACCCAAAGGATTAAATGAGAACGGCGTTTCCTTCTCGACGACACGGAAAAAGGATAATATGGCCTAGTCAATATATGTTGTTTGTGGATTTGTCTCATCTCCTGTCGCTTTTGGCAAAAACAGGAACCTGCCTATAACGTTACATATGAATTCTTCTGTAAGATATCAGGGATAAACGTAGCATTGATCGCAAAGAATTCTGGAATAATAATTTACAGTTCCACCAACCAAAATTAGACATCAAGAAGCGCGTGTTTTTAAGACATGCGCTTATTAGCTCGAAGCGCAGGGCATGATAACCAAAGGAAACCTGGCATAATTACAAGTAACAAAACGTATTATTTGCTGACTGAAAACGTGAAACATTGGTGTAAACAGTTGTCCGCGCGTACAATTAAGCATCAAAACACCTCCTGCCAATTATTGAACTGTACTGACCAACACAATACCACATAAAACAAGTAAATGAAATGCGATCTGTCTCAACTAACTATTCAATTACTGTATGCACCCTTTTTTCTCATTTCAACACTTTGACGTGACCACTGTAACTAGTTTCAGAAGAAGCGGTTGTGTTCTCTCACCGTAAAATACAAAAAGGTTCAATTAGCCGCATCCGCAATATCTGTGTTGACACTAGGCGCAGGATGTAACAGTAAATAAAGAATAATCTTTCCACAAAGTGTTTTCTTTCAATAAAGCATTATTTTTTTATTTAGTCACATGAAGAAATATATATTGTCTTCAGAAGGGTTTCCCTCGCACATTTAATCAAATCTGACAGAGGAAACGAAGCAATGAAGAAAAACAAAGTACAAGACAGTAAAAAATAGCGGCCGTTGTTGACGTTTTAAGTAGGAAGTGTTATGGCTTTGTCGTTTAATCATAGATTATTTCAGCAAAATCGTAAACAACATGACATTATGTAAATGTTATTCAATGAGTTTTTTGTTTTCGCCCGGCCAAACACCCAAGAGTTGGCAAGCTGAAAATTGCGGCTCAATGAGCAAAGAGAGGTCTGACACATTTATCACGGATGAACGGTAATGATTAAATTTCAAACGTTTTTACAGGTTTTTTTTCATAATAAAAGTTACATTTATTAATTGTACATGTCACAAATTCTTAAGTGACATCGCCTTCATTTATTGTGAACACCGAAGACTTTGCCATTCATTCGGATAATGCTCCAAAAGGAGGATCACATTAAGAGAAAGTACGCTTGACGTTTTGCAAATTTACGGGTGCGTATATTGCAGACACGGAAATCTCTGACCTTCCTGTCAGGATTGCTTTACATAGCAAAAGCCAACTTGCCACACGGGGTCACCGGCAGATTAAGAATGAGGTCAGAGAGTAGTAAGTTAGAAAGACACGTTAAAATGCTGTGGATATTAAGCTTTAGGGAATCTGTATTTACATCTGTTTCCATCCCAACTTGTTTGCGGCTATGAAAAATGCACATAAATTTCCCGCCACAACTGCGTAAATGGTTGTCTTAGTAACCATAGTCTCGCCTTGCGAGATAGGAGCCCCTGCCTGTGCCGGCAAGCGGGAAATAACTAATAAATTGGAAATATAGAACACTCAGTACAGGCAGATGGAAATTCATTCTTGTAACCAATTAACGAAGCACTTAATGATTATGACGCTGCTATTTGTAAACTTAAACTTCTTTAAATGACACTAATTATGTGAGATAGGGGTATCTAGCCCTTTCTGTGACAGTGCAAACACAGATAACATACACTGAGTGACGCATAAAAGTGATACATAGGTACACAGCGCAGGCAAGAATATCACCAAGTACTGCTCCGATGCGACATTTTCTGTATACTTGGAGGTAAGCATCTGGGGTGAATATAATGTTGGTAATATACAAAGTATTATTAAATTAATTGGATTGACTGTAAACTTCGTTGGTTCTTAAAATATCTCCCTTGTTATTAGCTATTGGAGCTGACTCTGTTTCTGTTGATCATTATAGGTACACGGCTTTGGACTGTTTTGACTTTCAACTCCTCGTGACCCTTTGCTCCCAAAGCAGACCAAGTTCCGTGCCACAGCTAAGTAGACATAACATGGAGCTTGGGTCTGCTTTGGAGGCAAGGTAGGTGACGTGTACTGCCAGGGCCACGATAGAGACGGTGAGAGAAAGTAAACGAAGGAGTGAAGAATGAAAAGATAGAAAACAAAAGCTAAAAGAAGAAAAGTTTTTTCATCCACTTCCCTTTCTTGGAGACAGAAATAACATACAAGAACAACAAAGAGAAGGATAAAGATGAAAATAACAACACTATAACACGAAAAGACAAACGGCAAAAATTGAAAAGAAAAAAATGCAAAAAAATGAAAATAGAAAAATGAAACGAAAACATAAACAGAAAAGGAGCAAAGAACAGTAAAAGGAAAGGAAAGAGACATCTCTGTTGACTTCTATTCGCTCTATACAAATGATTTTTTCATTAATTGCTATTTCCCTACTATTTCAGATTGTAAAAGTCTTTGCTTTTTCATGCGGGCTTGGGTTGTCTTGGGAAAATATGTACCTGCGATAAAGTGCCGCTGTCAGAAATACATGTCTTTATAATCCAGGTCTCAGAAACGTATTCTGATAGTTATCCACTGAGGACCCTATTTAATCTTTTCGGCTGATATAGCGCTTCTCGAAAATTATCCCTTGAACGTGTCTTGCTAAGAATAAAAATAAAGCAGTCAATGTTGCTTCATTTAAATTTCAGAGGTGGGTAGAGAGAGGAATGGACATGGACAGAATAGAACTTGGCTGACGGATTTCGCGTATTGCTGATAAAAGTTCAATGCATCCAAATCTCCATACGTTCCAGTTTGAAGTGAACAGGCAGATACATATTTTGATAAACGCATTTTCTGGTTTTGACAAAATATAGGTGGAAATTTTTTTGGGCATCTGAATTTGCGGAACACACACACACACACACACACACACACACATTATAACAAAGCTGTCCCTGTATGAAATTTTTACATGAGTGCTGAGTTAATATAAATAATATTATGAAAGAACGGAGCTCACCGAAATACTGCATGATGCGGGATCATCAAGAAAGTAACAAATGATATAACGGCATGACAATGTCATACAAATCCCAATTTTGACCCAAAAAGGGGGGGGGGACTGGATTCAATTATTTTTCAAATAAGCCTGTGTCGATTATACAGTTACTCTTCAGGCATAGCGACAATCACGCATGATAAACAAGAATATGAGTACATGTACATGGATACGATTTCTCACGGACATCATCAGAAGCTTTCAATCTACACACACAGACATATATATATATATATATATATATATATATATATATATATATATATATATATATACAAACACATACATACATGTCTTTATAAGTCTGCCTCTTTGGGTGTTACAATAATCGCGTACTACTGGCCATGTGTGCTTTTCAACCAACATCAACACCAAGATACGGATTTCCTCCTGTTGCCTACCGGGAACAAGAAAAGTGCTTTGGAGGTATACAAACCGAAGTTTTTCCAGAAAGCCAATTCTGGCCATGTGTAATCTTTAATTACTAAAGCGGAAATGTGCTTACCTTTTCGTCTGTTCTGCGTTTCAGAAATATCAATGTTCCGCAGTCTTAACTTGTCATGAGAGATGAACATTTCAACTAGACCCTGGACAGGAAACCCTGGATAAGGGGACTCCCCTCTGATCAAGAGGTGACAGTTGGAAACCATCTAGCAAAAGACGATTAAGCTCACTAATCAAACAACTTTTTTGAAATTTGAAATGCGTATTTAAAGAAATACGCATAATATCTGAAGTGTTATGTATAATACATGTATTTGAAGTAATACGCATAGTATCGTGTCTACTTTTGCTTTTTCTTAACGAAGGCAGCATTTTGTCAATTTCAACGTCAACTGTGATCTTGAGTGCAATATGCCATGTGGCATCACTTTTAATGATACATATGGTTAAATTGTCCTCAGACATCTGCACCTTTTCTGAGTTTCTCATGCTACACATTGGTCATGATCCACAGTACACCTCGGGTTATTTTAGTTTTCAATGTTTCCCAACTCCACCCAATATTACTCTGTGAAATTTCGCTGCAAATCACTCATGTATGAACCATTAGAGAAACTGCTCTCAGACATTTGGCTCGGCCCTCGGTATTTGTTCGCGATAATAAATAGCCGATATTAAAAATGTACCCGACAGAGTGGGGGTCGGGTTTGTGAACAGGGAAGAGTGTGATTATTTTGTATAGGTTGGTTAGTTCGACTACTTCACATACTTGAGCCTAAACAATAAAGCACGTTAAAAACATAGTGGATAGTGTGGGCGTCGGGTTTTGAGAATGAATGGGCAAAAGTGTAAATACTTTTTCCGTAAATGTTGGTTTGTTGGACTACTTCTGAGAGGTGAGTCGGAAGGTTTCCTCGGCGCACTAAGGGCGTGCCGCGCGAAAAGCGGACTAAGGACAACTGTTGCTTCATATAATATTATCCTTGTTTGCAACTAAAAAGAAACGATATGAAAGGATGAAAGAAAGAAAGAAAGAAAGAAAGAAAGAAAGAAAGAAAGAAAGAAAGAAAGAAAGAAAGAAAGAAAGAAAGAAAGAAAGAAAGAGACACCAAATACTTCCGATAACATAATCTTGGAATGAACATGTGCCTGTTGGTGGTAGGATACATGCTAAATGGCCTACTGGAAATTGAGGACCAGGCAGGAGCACACGGATCTGTGACGGTTAAACTCATTGCATTTCCTAATCCTGTTAACTCATCTAGTGCCAATTGCGACTCGAGCAAACTATCTAAAAGAAAATGCTCTGAATTATAATAGGGCTTCTAGATCCTTGTTCCTTGTAAAAATGCCTTTCATTCATTTGCCAGCATCCCTGTTGTAACATGGAATATAAGTCCAGGTCAACAGCTTGGCGCCCAAAACGCGCCGAGGAAAACTGCTGACTCAGTTTAAAATGTGGCACTGAGTCAAATAGTGATAATATCTATGCAAATTATTTTATAACAATGCAAAGACCCCTTTTCCCAATCCAGACAAGAAAGAAAACTACCTTGTCTTTGGGACAGGAAGCAGCAGAATTCATATTTACATAATGCACAAAGTAGGTAGCACATCAATGTTGATCATATGTACGAAAAGAGCGTACCTTAGCAATACCAGTTACAAAATCATCTGTATGACCTGTTCGGTCGGCTGTAAACTTCCTCGAAACTGGAACCTATGTTTGCGACATACGCCTACTGGCGTAAGTGACTATACCATAGCTCGACTTCGTTTTTAGTGTTTTTCTTCAGAAGAATTTCGGATTTTTTGTGAATGTCAGGATTGTTTGAGGAAGGTTTCTATTCAAAACAAAGAAGTAGATGTTTGCCTCTCTGATGGTTACAAAAAAGTCCATATAAGCTGGCAGCACCATCTGCTTTTTGGACCTGCCCAAACACAAGGTGAGGGCTGGTTTTCAAAGTACCTGCAAAGATCAAAGATGTGGTACTCACCTAGTGACATACTTTTGCAAAAAGATATATCCTTTAGTTCCATTACACGTGTGAGTCTAGTTTCATGTATATTTGTCAAAACACAAAACGTTATATTTGAGACACGAAAAACGCACCGACACAAAAACACAGACATGAGGACGGCAATGCGCATTGGGTCATTGGCTTGAAGGGGTAACAACAATATATGTAGACTTCTGCAAACATAATCGTTTAAACATTAAAAAATGTCTTGTAAAACCAAGTTGAAAGACAAAATAACAGCATTCCAATTTAAGAAAAAATTAGGACGAGGAAACTCAGTCCATAAACAACATCCCGTCGTGTATAACTGAATAAACACAGCACAAAGTTTTACAATATGTACACACTAGCAAAACAAAGCACCTGCTTGCGGGACATAAATTACATACCAGGTCATGAAACAATTTTAATCAAATCCAGCAAAAGTTCCAGAGAAAATGTTCAAGATCACTTGAACACTCGCACATTACCTTATCTGAGCCGTCAGAGAACTTTCAGAATGTAATGAATGTCAGTTGTCATCTTACATCCCACAAACATTAATGAACCTAAACTTTCAAACATAAGTCATCGCTCTAAGTTCATATTATCAAAATACACTGCAGTAAAATTCACCCACACACCCACAGCATGACAAAAGTGAACATATCAGTCAAAGGATAAGACTCCAATTGAAAGCACCATCATTTACAGTTTCAAATTCACAGTGTCAATATGTTTACTTTTCCAGGAAGTTTTGCACAAGATACCCTATTTATCGAATATTTATGAAAACTGTCACATTTAAAAGTATGCTGACCACAATGTGGCCGTTCAAAGACCCGGGTTAAAATTGAGTCCAAATGGATCCGGAAACAGAGTCAGGTCGTTCTCCTGCTCATGTCCGACCGTGGACCTACTGTCACATAGGAGGTCCATGGTCCGACCAACATACTCATAACTAGTCATATATCGTTAACTTCGCGCAAAGTGAAATCATTAAAAAGGTAGTGTGAAACGAATTTAAAATATTCATGTTACTCTAGAGGAAACTAGTGACAATAATCTTCAGCATTATTGTCATATCTCAGTTCAAATCACCGACGGATTCCAGTTTTGCTGTAATGTTCGTTTCACAAAATTGCCGGTCAACAATGGGAACATTTAAAACTAAAGAACAAAAGACCAGAGCTCTTTTCCTCGATTCAAAGCTATTACTTACATAACAGTGGGTTGTTAGGGTCCCGCATTCGTGAAAGAAACCTTAACCCTCTTAAATAGGTTTCCGCAATTGATATCTAAATTTAGGAGACAAGTTACACATATGCAACCTTTTGTAAACAAAATGATACAAAGGATTTAATGAAAATGTGTGGGCTATGGAAAACCGATGTGGGAAGCTATGTTTCCAAAATATTTCAACGGCACCTTGTAAATGGTGATCTGTCGCATGTCATTATGTCTGTGTGCCAAAAACAGACATTCTTTTTTTTTTGAAATTCAGAATTAGGAGTCCCTAGATTTGTTCCTGTGTGATATCAAAGCAATTTGGTGAGCGGTTTCGGAGACGATTTTTTAAGATTTGCAGGAGTAGGGTTGGTACTCGGATTTCACTTATTGCCAAATAACCTCAGGTGATGACTCATCAGTTTTGTGGTAAGTCGTGCTAAAGTGACGATGTAATGGGGTGACGTCACATAGATTGTATTAAAAAGGGGCTTTCAAGACATATGCGACAAGGAAACTTCGGGGTTTTTTGGAAGTGAAAGGTAAGCAAGAAAATTTGCTATCCAAATAAGAACAAAGGTAAACAAACAAACACCCAACAATGGACCTTAAACTCCATGGACTGGCCAAAATACATGAATGATAGAAAGTGAGAGAGAGCTGAAGAGAGACTGTTATATCCTGCTATTACTCAAAGTGTGAAATTGGATAAGACAATAAAACAATTATCTTTGCCCCCCCCCCACGACATGTGCACTACCATTATGATATGAACAAGAAGAAGAAAAATTAGTTCGCGTCTGCAGCTATTGTCTTACCACTTAACCATGTTTTTTATGATAATGAAAGCGTTTGAATGCCTCAGGCATTACCACTAACAGAGTTGAATTAATTACCTTTGCATAGGTTGTACTTTTTTCTCCACTCTCCATATGATGGCATAAATGTTTTTTCATCTCAGCAGGGTGAAGTATTTTACTGCCCCCCCCCCCCACAACAGCGCAAATGATGCTATGATTTTACAATGCAAACATCAAACGACTGACCCAGCGGTAGGTTTTCTGTGTTTACATCCTCCTAATAGTTCTTTCTGTAGAACTGAACAACACTTACAACTGTCCCACGATAAAACAAAAATGACAAGAGAGAGTTTGCCACACGCTCCCATAATCACTGATCACTTCACTCTGCTCTCTCCCAAATGACAAAATCGGCTACCATTTCAAAGAGTTGCGCAATACAGATGCGCCTATAGCCTAATAAGCCTTAGTGTATATAATGACCATTCAGACATTACAATGAGTTGCTTTGGGGCATGAGGAGAAAGTCGAAAACAAAGTGTACTACAAACACATTTCCCTTCACATGATCATAACTTTATTGTTCTCGAATTACACAGAATCATTACGATGAGTAGAGTTCTAAGGTTGAGTTTTAATCTTTCTCTTCAACTTGGCTTTAATCTGAAAGTCCTCTGCCATGATGGGAGCTATAGCTGGTAATGTCTTCTTTCTTTTTCTAAAATTGTTTCCTGTCTTTTGTGGACGAGAAAATTTCGCACGGTTGATCGAAGGATCCAAACCCTGGTATATTGCTTTTCATCATCATAATGGAGACGTCCAAAATGTATTGTAAGGTCACAATAGAGTATATTTGTTGGTTGGCCCTCACTGTCCAATACGAAAGTACGTATATGTGGAACGGGATTCTGCACAACCCGGTTGAGTTGTTCTATGACAAAATATTTATCTGATGGTGATTCTCTTCGTAATATTCGTCTTAAACTGTTCCCGTCTGAAGTAAAGTCTGCAATGTCACAAAACACTAGCAATCGTCTGCTTGATCAATATGGATATCACTCACACAAACTTCCCAATATCTCGATAAATTTATTCCCTTTGGTAATTGCACATGAAAATCGTTTCCACGGTTTCCAGGGAATAACGGTTGACTGTTATCGCTACTCAACAGTATGTAAAAGTCCATGATCTTACAGCATAACGAGACGACCTGCTAATAGTTGTTTTTCAGTCTATAGGTTCCATATTATTGCTATCAATCTTTTCATACTCCACTTTCCTTTTCTTGTTATTTTTAACTTAACCGACAGATGTTTTCTTACAAGTGGGGCAATACACGAATAAATAAGTGGTCATCTTTGGATCTGCTTTCAATATAGTTTCACAATGTTCACACGTAAGCCACAAGGCCATGGTATTTGGCGGTAAATAAGTATCAACAGTCTCGCAATGCTCACATGCAATTAGCTCAAGGGCAACTTTTGTCTCTGGACACAGGACGCAAGGTATATTAGGGTGTGGTCACACGCCTTTCCATTCATACACACATAAATGAGCCAATGCTTAGTTATTCCGGATGAGCGATTTATCTATATCACTGTTATGAGCTAGGCTTTTGAGAAATTTTTTCCATTGTTGACAAGCTTCACTTGTCTCATCGTCAGGGCTTTGTAACCATTTCATATACAGCAGCGCGTCGTTCTTTGTCATAGGGTGTTGATGTGTCCCACCATCCTCATCATCGTTATCACTTGCTGAAACACCAGATATGGACGCAAGGGATTTCATATGATCATCCGATAATTTTGCAGGTGGAGATGTGTGTGTGACATAGTATTTGCCGTCAGTCGATCATGGTCGGGAGTTGTCGGTTTCATATCAATCACCAAGTATCTGTATGATTTTGAGGTTGCTTCTTTGCACATGCCCATCATATACTTTGGCTTGTCTGGGAAAATGCATTGACTCATTGTCTTGATCGTTTGCAAATCCATAAGCATTCTGCCTGAAATTAAATACTGACATTTTCGGTGCCTGGTCAGTGTGCGTGGCTCGTAGAAATTTTGCAAGAGTACAATAACACTCAAATTGCGATGGCGGCTTCTTTTGGTGAATAAATCTGTCATTCTTTCATCTTTGCTAATATTGTTCATCAGATCATCAAATACAATTGTGTCTTGTGTTCGGATCCAGAAAGCTCTGTCTTGGTCCAATTTGAATTTATACCTCGGATGAATTCTAAATTTGGAACACTGTCTTGCATCTCACTATACAAGGGCTGCCAATGTGTGTAACAAAAAGTTTTCTCTCGGGTGGAGGTTCAATGGTCTGGTTGGCTTTCTGGAAAAGTTGATTTAGGTATACATTTTTGCCAAAACCAGTACGGGCCACCACAGTCATCGTAAAAGGGTGTTAAATATGACATGTGTTTCCGTATCAGTCAGTGCTCATTTTTGCCTCTAAAAGAATCGCCAAATATCCCTCCTTGAGCTGCCTTATGTCCCTCTGAGAGGAGCTCTTGGCTTCCAAGATCTTCTGTATTGCTTGAACTGAGAACTGCCTGCTTCAGCCATTTTTGCCTTTGCTCACAATCTAAACCATGTTTATCACTAAGGTTTGCATATAGATGTAGTAAATGTTATATCCCACAAATAGGACGTTGTTTTTCTGTGTCTCCCCATATTGAATACAATCTTCTATGCGTTAACTCACTTCTACTTATAACTTTGGGCACAAACCTGCACAGACCTGTTTTGACCTGCATAGACCTGCATAGACCTTCATAGACCTGCAAACACACAGACACACACACAAACACACACACACACACACACACACACACACACATTTGATGTTAGTAAAAACAGACACTTGTAGTATGACATTTCCATAACTTTATTTCTCTTTCTACAATTAATAATATTTCCTTATGAAATGGAATATTATATCATCGTTCCTTATCTTGTTTCTCTCATGCATCTCTTCATACAATTTTTCAGCAATCCCAAACTTAGTTGGTGATTATTTATTGTAGGTATATGTTACGAGTATAGTCCACTTCGATGACCTCTGGGAAAATGGCATAGATCAACTGTTGTCGGCAGTGGTTGCGCAAATCTGGTCTCCAATTTGATGTTACCTTTTCAACTCATAGGCATGACATCTTTCATCTCCTTGGCTGGATCGATGTTGAACAGATAAAGACATTACCAATAAGAATAATTATCTCATTCGATGTAATTTGCATCGTTGGTATTCCATATACCAGTCCCCATGAACAAAGCCAGGTAAGAGCCCATGTATAGATTGTTTGCATAGCCTGGTTCCAGTGCTATTCTCTGGTATGGAACACCATCCACAGTCACTCGCAGGTAATTCAGGTATGTTTAAAATGAAAGGTCTGAAAGTGTAACTTCCGCTCACAGTGTCAGAAGGCGATGAACCAATTACAATTTGTGCAGGTACATTACCCTGGAATAAGTTGTCCAGTTGAATGTGTGGAGTACCGGGGGGGGGGGGGGTACTCCCATGTAGGATTGTATTGGGTATGTGCCACGGGAAAGGCCCTGTTTTAATTAATCCCTTTATTAGAAAAGCCCCTGAAAATGTACACAGCTGGATTAGGATAGGGGTAACAATTATTTCAGTGAACTGGAGTTATAGGATATAATTAGTAAGTTCTTTGGGGGTAATATTTGAGGGGAGTAAGAATATGCTAAAACGTGTAATGTTGGTCTCCAGAATGCAACAGGATGCACTAATGCAGTACTCCATTCAACACATTACAGGATTAAGAAAGGGTACCTTTTTACATCTGGTGTAGGATTAAGATAGTGTATTGTATAAAAATGTCCATGGCACACACACACCCGGATGTTGAGTATGTGCCCCCCCCCAATACCTAGTGCTACAGTATGCGTCATGAGGTCTGACTTCGTGATGGGATACTTGGCTGTGGTATTTTGTAGACTTCCACTGATTCTCATGAAGGGTGTGTGGGGCCAAACTGATGGTATATATACACAATTTCACTGTTTGAATATCCACTTTGTATTTCTGTGAGCCCACTCTCATCAGACGGAATGTATTTGGACTGGGTGTCAATTTGACAATGACTAAAATCTCATTGAGTTATAGATGAGGTTGTTGAAACGTGCCAGAATATAGGGGCACTGTCATATCCACCATTTGACTATTTTTGTGTAGGTATTCCGTACTATCAATTCGAAATTCAGACCAGCCAGTGCGTCTGTTTGATTTATGTATTCTGCATTGTCTTTAGAATACAGCATAGTTTTCTAGTTGACTTTCCTTTGCATCACCAGCATAATTCAACACCGTGTCCAGGTATGCCTTGTACATATTCGATGTCCTCCACTCACCAGTCTGTTTTGCTAGTATACTTGAACCTCGGACCATTGACTGTGTAAATTCAAGTTAACAAGACTTTCTTTATCCACAGCACTTACAAGAGAATCATCATTCTTGGTGATGTGGCATTTCGCATATAGGCAAACTTTTTAAAATCAATCATGTCGGTCCCCATATTGTCTATAAAGAATTCTTCTGGGTTTCCATCTTGCAGTGGGGCCAATTGAAGTTTCTCTATCCAATAAATTCTCTGTGTGGCTTACATTTCCGGCAGCCTGTCAAAATTTATGAAGGCCATCTTATCCTCAAGTCTCCATCATTGTGCTACCTGCTTTTATCCTACTGGTAGAATTTGTTTCTTCTTGTTCCTGTCATAATAATAGAGTACATGTAATCCCTTCATGGGGGGGGCAAAGACAATTGTTCTATTTTCTTATTCAATTTCACACTTTGAATAATAGCATGATGCAGCAGTCTCTCTCTCTCTCTCTCTCTCTCTCTCTCTCTCTCTCTCTCTCTCTCTCTCTCTCTCTCTCTCTCTCTCTCTCTCTCTCTCTCTCTAGCAATGATGTATTTAACATGGTCCATGGGTATATAAATCCATAGATTGTTTGTTTATTGACGTATGTTTATTTTGAGATAGCAAACTTTCTTGCTTATCTTTCACTTCCAAAAAAAGGAAGTTTGTTTGTAACAAATGTCTAGAAAGCTCCCTTCGAATCCAATCTATGTGACATCACCCCTCACACCGTGACTCCAGCAGGACTTGTCACAAAACTGATTAGTCCTCCCCTGAGGCTATATAAAACCATAGGTAAAACCAAATTGAGGTCCCTACTACTATTTGTCAAAAAAAAATCATTCGTAAAAAATAGGAAAATCACTGGAGTGTGACCATTTGAACTATCTTGGTAGAGACTGATCCAGTGTGCATTGCCACCAAGTTTGAACTGAATCTGGTTCATGATTTTAGAGAAGTTGAAACGTGATCATTTGAACAAACTGGTAGAGACACACCAAAAGTAGTGTAAATCCCAACCAAATTTGAAGGTTTTGCAAAAGAAGTCGAAAATGTGAATTGTGGACAGACAGTCAAGCCCCCTAAAAGCTCAGCTGACTGACAAGTCAGCTGTGCTACTAAGAAGGGTTACAAGGACCATGCCAGAGCTGGGATTAACTTTTAACAGCTGAAATTCCCGTCACAGTAAGCGGCTCGCCAACATCAGAAGCAATACACAACTCTACAACCTACAGCTGAGTTGTATTCATCTTCAATTCTTCTACCCACCACGAGAAGTACTCAAGGTTCCATATGATGCCGTGACCAGGATCTAAGGACTAGGTGAGTGGAGTTTTAATTCACTGACAGCAAAGCGTTCATTTAGAAGTGTGCCAAAACTTTAATCTAAATTATATTATCACTCAACATAACAATCCATTACTGTACGTATGTGGAGCTGTTTTCCGAGGGTAACGACATTATTACTTTTATACATGATCCAGTTATGAATCTATTCTCAGAAAAAATATGCATATTATGATTGTCATCTCTTGGGTAAAGAAAATGTTACCATGTTAGCCACCCTCTATTTATATAGTAATCACTCTGCTGATAGGTATATAATCATACATGAGAGTATTAGATTGTATAAACTTGGAATCAGATGTGTTGAATGGACCTGTGTTGGGTAAACTCAGATAGGAGTGCAAAATTTCATGTTGAAAAAACTTATAACACAAAACTTACTGATTCCCTTAAAACACTGTTATTTTTGCTCTTCTACAATTCGAGAAAACATGGGTGTGGCATTCCTGAATGTATTTCTATTCTTTTGTATGTGACACCCTTGTACTTTGTATGACACTCCTCTAAAAAGTAATCTAGATTTGAGTATGGCAACAAAAGAGGTCTGTGAAGAGACCAATAAAATTGAAATGCCAGAGGCAAATAGAAGTGCCCCCAGAACACAAGAGGATCCCCATGTGGACTAAAATTTTGTACTCATGTAGTTAATTAGTGCCAATTCTGGTCACTGATGTTAGAAATATGAATGCAGGGTTTTGCTAACAAATTATGCCGTTTGATGAGGAAAGTAGCCATATGTTCAAACGTTGGTTGTGGGATATGGCCAAGGTAGCTATCACACTAAGTCACAATGAGAGAATGTCAGTAATGGCGGTGCAGCTGCTTAGTATGCTTCATGCATACTCAGACAAAATCCTACAATGACTTTTCTCCAGAATTTAAGGAAAGTTTGATGACACAACTCAGTGATCTGTGACATGACCCGGGTCTATCAATAACTTTCAAACTGAGGTAAAGGCCTGGAAAAAGAAGTTAAGCCTTCTGTGAAAGAATAACTGAGTTATCTGAGTAAACTTTCAATACTTTAGATTTGGACCATCAACTAGTTCACTGACCACAAATCGATTGCTTTGTCCAGGGAGTGTAGGATAACAAAGTAGCACATAAAGAATAGACACCTGAACAAAGTAGCACATAAAGAATAGACACCTGAACAAAGTAGCACATAAAGAATAGACACCTGAACAAAGTAGCACATAAAGAATAGACACCAGAACAAAGTAGCACATAAAGAATAGACACCTGCTCAGCTAAATTTGATGTGGCTGTCAAAATGGCTGCTAGTCAGCAATTAACAAATAAGACATTCTACATTACCTGTTCAGAAGAGTGCACAGAGGAACATCTGGAGATAAATTGGGTACATACCTTTCCATCCCAACTAACAAAACTTAAAAGATATACATGTGTCAAAGTTAAGGGGTGTGATAGCAAGTATGTCTGAAACATCAGCCCAAAATTGGAAGAAAACGAGAACCTTATCATCAAGGAGAGGAAAATTCTGATGGATGGCCCATCTGTTCATATTGTGAAAAGGAAAACCATGTTTACAAGAGGGTCTGGCCCAGAACATGCCAGTAAAATGCTCAAAATACCAAACTAAGTATAACCAGAGTAACTAACAAACCCCGGTGTTGAAGACAGGACACCACACTGGGGCAGTTTAATGTAAAATGTACACTTGAACCATTCCACTGACCTTTGCAAACCCTTGGCCATGGGCAATACTGGACACAGGAGTGGATGTGTCTGTGATTTCTGAGGATGTGTTACACAAGGCACCAACAAGATGTTAGGAAGATATTAATTCATTCCATACCAGTCCCTGATTATTCCATATATTTACGTAGATTTAAGACGACAATTGCATATTTAAATTCTTCATGGAAAAAAGCTTTTGTTCAGGTACCAACATGCCTATAGTCTTAAGTCAGTGGTTCTGGCAATGCCTGGTGAGTCATGCTGCAGTTGCCGCAAGGGCAGCTGCAGCATGACTTGCCAGGCAATGCTAGAACCACTGACCAAGGCCAGTGCCATAGTTTGGAATGAGTTAAATTAGTGATTTATCAGACATGTCAGGGCACAAATTACAATTACAGGTTTAGCTCACCAGAGGTTTAACACTATACCAACACAATGGAGAGTCCGATTTTGAAATTTTATGAGTTATATCAAGTAAAAACATTTAGGGAGTGATTTTCGGGCTATTTCCAAGATGCATTTAGATTTTGAACAAAGGACCTTAAAATCAGGTACACATTTTGAAGTGTTGAGAAGGCAATAAGATTCAGCCAAATTGCTGTAGTGCAAGCTGCATAGTGAATCATTAATGTTTGTCCAGGTAGAACTATTATGTACTTGTTGCCCATCTTAATAAGTTATGTATTCAACATCAAAGATACAAAGCCACGTGTTATTTGTTTGGTTTAAACATACTTTATTTGGAAAAGTGACTGGAAAGCAGGCAAGGCCTATATTAATCCCTCTTGTGCCATTTGTTTCTGTTGTGGGGCATCCATTGGGATCTTGGGGGAATGGGAACCCAATTCAGGTACAAGGTTGCCATGTGAACTGGGTTCAGAACCCAAGCCAAATATTTCCTCCCAAGTCGAGTCACGATTTTCCGCAAATGATAAGGTACAGTGGCAGTGTTTAGTTTAATTTAAACAAATCTACTTTGACTGGATAGCCTTATAGAAGCATACTGATCCTGAGGATCTCCAGTACATATAAAGACTCACAAGGTATGTACAAGACACAATAAATAGTACAAGACGAAAATGAAGATACAATTTGATGCAAATAAAGGCTACAGATTATTCTGGAAAAAGTCAATTATAAGGATTAAATACAAGGGTATAGTCTGCCCCAGGAGCATGTGAAATAGGAATCGTAATTGAAGCCTTCGAGTTTCAGGATGCATAAGTGAGCAGCTTCAAAACAGTCAGACACCAGCCCACAATGCTGGTAATTTATCAATATTTAGTAATCACACTATACAATTCCAATACATATTACCACTGCCTGGTAATTATGCATTCATTATCACTGTGGTTTCATGTAACCTGAGAAAAGTAGTCAAAGTGAACATTTTTATTACTCAGAATCCTTCATGTCAATCTGAAGTACTTTTCAACCATCCATTCTGCCAAGTAGAACATATTTTGGAGTACACTGCACAACACCTTCAATTAAAAAGGCATTTTAAGGCACTATTTTTATTCTATGTGTGGAAGAGACTGCATGTTTTGATCAAGTTCAGGAAAAGTATCAAGCATAAACAAGTTGTGGTGTCTGCAAATTATTGCCAGATATGGTGCCTTCACATTAGACATCTGGCCTTTTCACCGAACAAGCCCGAACTCTCGGCCAGCCCTGCTAATTAAAGTCTCATTAGCACTTGCTTAGCCAGTCCTGGTAATTCAAGTAGTGTCACTGGGTCAGCCTTACTGCTACACAATATATTTTGGGTTGGGTGTTTCCTGGAAATCCTATATGCTAGAGCATGGAACCAGGAATGCAAGACTTGACCTCTTTTGATGATAAACCGTGCTCTTTATATCAGGGTTTATTGCAAAAAGCACAATTGTACTGTCATCTAGTGGCAAGATACCTACAAGCTGTAAGGAATTACCATAAAAAGTAATTTACTGAATACTGAAATCATCATAGAATTACCACAAATAGGTAAGATTACCAGCATTGTAGGCTGGTGCCTGACTGTTCCATTCGATAGGTTAGTTGGGGTTTCTTTTCAGAAAACAAGATACAGGACATCACTTCTTCCCAAATACGTGATAAGAGTGGGATTTACTCCAGGAGCCAGATGGTGACGCACAGTATTCAACACTTTCGATCTGTATTTCACATACCGGGGCGGGGGGGGGGGGGGGTAAAACAGTGTTTTCCAACCAATGGATATTATGTTGATAACAAGAGGCCCGCCATTGATGTAAAGGCTACACCCTGGTATTACAAAATCATAATCGTTACAGGCCTGATGACCAACAAATTTATGTCAAAGTCACTGACATTACATAACATATTTGCACTAGACATGATCTTTATATCCTATGCGTTTTACATGTTTAATTCAATTATTCTTCGAGATATGAAGTTTTATATCTGTCAAATCATTTTAAACAATAACTACCGTAAAATTATAGGGGTAGTACTATCATAAAAAGCCGATATTTTGACCTCCTCCACAACCCCACCAAATTTCATGAAGATCCATAGCAAGTTAAGGATCCTGGACTGGTCACAAGAATTTCAAACATTGACCCATATGTTGCATAATACCATGGATGGCGCCACCAATGTTGAGACCAAGTAGATTTCCACACACTTTAGAGGTCCTTAAAGTTATATGGGCTGAAGTCGCAAAATTTGGGGCGCCAGGCATTCACAAGATTGCTTCTATATTTCAACTGGCCATTTGACCTTGACCTTTTAACTCAAAGTAAAAAAAAAATGGTTGTTTTCAAAATTTGTGGCCGACGTCCAGCTTTCTATCTGTTGTTCGTTCGTTCAAATCGGGTTATAGCTTTTTTTTAAGTTATTGAAGAAAAACAATAAACGTGGACAAGCGCCAAACTCCATGACCTTTCAGGCAAGGTGACCCAAAAAGTTAGTCACCAAATACAGTTTTGTGCACAATGTTCTCAAGCGCAATTTATCTGGAGGCTGAATTCTCTTTGCCATCAATGCCCAAACTACACCCTGCTATTACAAAATCATCTCGTTCAACTTTACAGAACTGGTGATCTAACGGAAATAGGTCAAGGTCACGGAAATTACATGACCCATTAGCATTCGACATGATCTATATTTGTCTGACATTTCATTTGAAAACTGTTATACATAGAAACTCAAAATTTGGCATGATCATACGAGCATACATGAAATCCTGAGTTTTTGTAATGAGGTTCAGTGGTTTTGAAAATTATGCCAATTAGGGCCATTTGAAAATTTAAATCTTAAATATCTCCAAAAAGTAATATAGGTACAGAAAACCTATACAACCTCGATTAATATGTTTGTAACACTCCACATTTTTGTAATTTACACGTGACCTTTAATAGTCAAAGGTCAATGTCCTTTTGCTATTTCAAATTTTCATCTCGTCATAACTCGGTCGATTTTTATTTAATTTTGATCACGTTGAGCTGAAATGGTAGCTATTGTAACACTGCAATTTTTGTAAATTAGATGTGACCTGCAAAGGTCAACGATCAAGGTCATATTGACCTTTGACTAGAAAAAAAGTAAAAATTTAAAAAAATGTAAACAAGTAAGGACTGTTAAACTGCTGAAAAAATGGCATGCAAAGATGCGAGTCACACATTATAACATCTCGTAGGACTACAAACACCAAATCACCCAATTTAGATGCAGGACAATAACAATTTAATTTTGCAATATTATTAACATGATTAAGCACAGAAGCTGCAGATACAGCGAGTAAAAGCGGTGAAGAGAGGAGAAGATAAGTCACAAGATGGTACATTACCGTAAACATAACACTAACAGGTGAGGACATAATATTTACGCGACGAATAGGGGACTTCTGGTCCATTATCCGGTCCAAAATATATGCATTTACACTTAACGACATGCATAAACATATTTGTACGTATCTACACACACACACACACACACACACACACACACACATGTATATGTATATATATATATATATATATATATATATATATATATATATATGTATATATATATATATATATATAAACATATATATATATATGTTTATGTGAGTGTGTCCCTGTGTGTGCACACACATGCAAATATACACCCACATACATATATACATGCAATGATGATGAATATGTCTTCACGAACTTCAGCCTATTTGTTGATCACAGACAAGCGTATTTCCATTAATCAATGAAGGTATAAATCTGCCCGATTGAAAGATAAAATTTTGTGTCCATTCAAACATAATTTTGTTACTTACTTTCGATCAACTTTGCTTCCGCGTAGCAGAGTGAACGGACCAATGTTATAACTATCAATTGTAAGCATTTCTGTGGACAATTAAATTTGAGCATTCCAAAAATAATGGCAGGGAGTTTTGAACGGTGTACCACATGCACACTCAGGGGAACTTACACCTATTTTGTGCACCTAATCGAAGCAACATTCTCAAGAGTATTATCAATGAAACGGAAAGGAGAGTATGAACAATTTCGTTTCCTACAGTTGAGCATGATTTTATTTTTTCAGCAACTAAATATAACCAACCACTGCTTTGTCTATTTTATTGTATTTTCTCAGATACTTATTCATATTCCATCAATATAATTCAATACAGTCAGTAGGAAAATTGACTGTAAGAAAGAACGTAACATCGTCAGCATATAATTTCATATGAGATCTTACTATGTCAACAATGTCTTTGACATAGATTAGAAATATACGAGGTCCTAGCGACGATCCTTCTGGTACTACTGCTTCAAAACGGCTCCACATGGAAACATCCCCTTGCAAACAATCATTTGCGTTCGATTCCAAAAACAGTTTGGAAACAATTGAATAAAGGCCGAGAAATCCCGGCATTACGAAAGTAATGGCGAGTGCAAGGTAGTAAATTTTATACCATTATAATTTTTTTTTTTTTTTTTTTTTTTTTTTAATATTGCAGTATACTACCCTGACCTGCTTTGGGAAATTCACAGCCTTCACAATTTCCTGATTCAAAATTAGAAGCTGATTTATTTGGGGATCATCGGGCATAAAACCTGCGTTGTAGTGTAATTTCTAATATGATAAACACCTGTCTGTACACTGTTCAATCACAAACGTCACAATTGCAGTTTTTTCTTCAATGCCTTGGTGTTGGCCGAACATATAATGTATGCTTTGCGTATGTTCATGCTTTTCACTTCAATGAGCCAATGAAGTTTATTTTATTGGTTCTGGTATAGTTTACCTAGAACATCTCAATAGGGCTCTGTTACTTTTACAATTAGGTCAATGTAGTTCATATAAACAAATTAATCAAGAAGGGATCCAAGCTGAGTAAAAATGCTACTTTTTAGCAATTGGCCAGAACTTTTCAAGAAGATGATTCCCTTTCAAGTTTTTTTCCGAGAAATTGGACAAACACTTCGTTAGATACGAAATGGCCGGAAGGGTGACTTATTGAGCAAACTACAGACTGACGTAATGTGATTCCCTATCAAGTTTCAGCAAGGCTTGGTCCATTGTGTGACAAAACTACATATACATGAATCCACACGACTCCCTATATTAACCCTACTTCCTATACTAACCATGACATCATGTATGTTGATTACGATTTTGTAAGTGAACATCCTTGACAAAGACCAAGTCAAGGCATACTCCTACCAATTTTGCGGTAAATCCAGTCTGCTGTTTTTGAGAAGTCGAAAGTTACCGAAAAGCAAACACATATTTACTAAAATAAAAATTGCAAGATCACCTGTTGAAGAAACTAAGGCCTATACGTGGGCCAAATGCTGTCTCTTTGTCATTTCAAAGCAATTGCCCAAGCATTTCCACTACCAACTGAGCAAATTTGATAGGAACCTACCCTTGCAACATCCCAATCAAGTATGAGGGGGGTCCTGCCAGCAGTTAGTGAGAAGCCGATATTAGATTTACATTGTTGATGGACTATGATAGACGAGCATTCTATGGGCCAAGTTCACTGACACGTTAGGTGATTTGAAAATAAACACCCATAGAAAGCTGGGACGTACATTTTCGGGTAGAAACAGTAGTTTTGGGGTTTTTGTTGTTCAATTCGATGTAAGAAATGATCATACACATACACACACACATGTATATATATATATATATATATATATATATATATATATATATATATATATATATATATATATATATATATATATATAACCACATATGTGCTTGTTTTAGTATTTTTTACTGCTGTTGATGACTATCCATATCTTATATTTTCAGCACTTACTGCATTCATATCACTTCTAAAATAAACCCAGTTTAGCATCCTGATGACATGGATATCAGAAACGGGATATCTGGGAAGCCTTCTGCATGCAGTATCTTGTAATCCAAATTAATTTACAAAGCTAACCACTGCACTTGATAAAGACAATTTGTCAGTTGCTTTTTTTCTGGATCTATACCTTTTTACATTATTAGTCACAAACAAACTACATAGATAGATAGATAGATAGATAGATAGATAGATAGATAGATAGATGGATGGATGGATGGATGGATGGATGGATGGATGGACGGACGGACGGACGGACGGACGGACAGATAGACAGACAGACAGACAGACAGACAGACAGATAGATAGATAGATAGATAGATAGATAGATAGATAGATAGATAGTCTTTGTTGTCAACCGTAGGTTGATAGTACATAATACACGTCAGATATAAAATATTATCAAAATATATCAATACTGAAATCTATACGCATACATTTAAAATGCATCATTCGATAAATAATATCACATACTGATAGAGTCAGACAGTCTTGCATTGTCAAGGAATATTAGTCATCTTGACAATTGAAAAGGCATCAAGGAATGAAACTATTTTGTACCTATTGTCCCTGCATTGTGGTTATTCGTATTCATATTTAATTCGGTGGTCATATCTACATATTTTCTTTTCAGCGAGTAAGTTATGGGGTCTTTGAGATTTTAGTGTCATGCCATGACAGAATGAGTTGCACATTTGCTCTCTTCTATCCGACAGGGTCTCAAGGTGGAGTGTATCTAATGCCACATTATATGCTTGGGAGCGCAGTACAATTTTTAAAGCACGGTTCTGGATGGATTTTAGCAAATCTGAGAGAAGTTTCGGCTGGCTTGTTGACCAAAGCGGGCAAGCAAACTCGCAAACTAGTCTTTTTTTAGGCTTTGTAGGCTTTCACAATGTCTGTGCCACACAAACCAGCATATTTGAGCTGTCCTAGGTAAAACAGACGTTTTAAAGCCATCTCATTGACTTATCTTACGTGGGCATCCCATTTTAGGTCCCTACTTAGAATGACACCAAGAAGTTTTTTTTGACTGACTCGTTTGATTTCCGTTTCGTCCATAACCAGGCAAGGATCTGGATCTTTTCTAAAGGGATAAGCAGCTCTTTGGTCTTTGATGCATTAATGCCAAAGTCGTTTTGCTTTGACCAAACGAAATACCATCTTTACAGCTTGGCATTATTGATGGTTGTCCTTTTACAGCGATTTCCACAAAGGACATGTCATCTACAAACTTGACATTAGGGACTTCAGTCTTGAGGTCTGCGACCATCTGGATGAAGAGTTCCGGACCACTTAAGGTACCTTGGGGTATACCCCCATTGATGGGTACCCAGTCAGATTTCACTTTTCCCACTTTGACTCTCTGTTTGCGTTCGACTAGGAAGTTGTGGTACCATTTTGTGATGATGGGATGAGCGCCATTTTCCACTAGCTTTTCTAATACCTTGCCTTGGTGGATATTGTCAAACACTTTGCTAAAATCAATCCGAAGGAGTCGGGCATAGTTTTTGCTATTGTCCACTGCCTTGTAAATAGGATGGAGAATTTTCAATAATGCATGGGTCGTGGAGCTACCCCCTCATTGCCCCGAACTGGGAGGGATCAATGCCAGGGCACGACTCCCTAAGATGATGGATGCTTTTCCAGTTGCTTTGCAAGTATTGGGGTAAGCGATATTAACCGCAGGTCTATTTCACGGTTGTTCAATGGGTTTGTATTTGGCACAGGAATGACATCAGCACACTTCCAACACGAAGGCAAATGCCCCTCTCTTAGGGAGCTATTAAAGATTGCACATATAGGTTTAGCTATAATGTCCGTTATGTCTTTTAATATTCAATTGGGTATGTTATCAGGGCCCACAGCTTTTGATACTTTGAGGTTGGACAGATGTTTCTCAACCTCATCAAGGGTTTTAATAAACTCGTCAGGTATGGGTTCCTTGTTTGGAGGTGTTGTCACCAGTGGATGAAAGTACTTTAAAACTTAAGAGTATTGTGATGGTGAAACCATAAAAAGAGTAACAAATACCAAACTTTAAGAGATAATCCAGGTGTAAACATCACATTGCTTGTAAATCGTCTAAATATGTTTTGCAAGTATCCTGGCGTATCTCCATTTACTGCTTTATGAACAAGTATATATCTGTGCATAATTTGTCTATTGTTTAGCGATGGCCATCAAACTTTTAAAAACATATCGTTTCTGTGAGTTCGAGGCCCCGAAGCCGTCAAAAAGCGGGCTGATCTGTTTTGTTGTTTCTGCAACGGATCCATGTTTTGATCGGGGCAGGTCCCATAATATCAGCGCAATCAAAGTGGGGAAGAACAATGGAGTTGAATAATTGGAATAATGTATCAATGGGAACAATTTTACGCAATGATTGGAGCACCCTACTTTGCGGGCATTTTTGCCAAAGGTTACTGGTGTGAATGTTCCATTTTAGATGTTCCTCAATATGTAGTCCTATGTGTCATCTATTCATACGCTGATGTTATTAAACTTTGACAAATTTTGCTGGGTGCCGATGAGGAGCAGTTCACATTTGGTATTAAAATTACCTTGTTCAGCATAAAATAAGGTTATAAATTTTCCATGTCTTCATTTAACACACATTCCATTTTCTTGGGAGTCTTAAGGCTTTGTCCCATACACAATCTATGATCAGAATACATATTTGTTGTATATTTCTGAGGGATGTCTGGTAAATAATTCACGTATAGAAGCAGATGTGGCCCAAAGATGCTACTTTGAGGTACACCAGGGGTGACTGGTAATGGGTCTGACTGAATACCTTCGACAGTTTGTGTCCTTCCATGCAGTTATCATGAGAACCACTGTAGTTATGTTTGACTTATGTTATAACCTTAGAGTTTTTTGCAACAGTGTTTCGAAATTCACAGAATCAAAGGCCTTGCGAAGGTCTACAAAAATAGCACCAGTGATCTCTCCATAAGTTTAACAGAACAGGTAAGATGGATATTGGTCTGTAATTATTTGTTTCATTGGAGGATCTACATTTAAAAGAAGACATAACTTTCGCTCTTTGCCAAACTGATAAAAATTTGCCTTGGGATAATAACTGATTGATTATGTATGCAAGAGGCATAAATATGGCAGGGCTTGCCAGTTTCGGAAGTCTGTTGGATATACAATCAAGAGCAACAGACCTGTTGGTTGGCAAGCCTTGAAGCTATTTTGATAAAAATTCCGGGAATTACCTGAAGCAGAAGGTATATCCATGGATGGAAGAAACTTCAAAAATGGATGATCTCCATCATTACATCCAAGTGCAACAGGACAATTTGACACACGGAGACTTAATAATCAATAAACATGCATAAGCCTACTGCGATGCACTGATGCTTTTTTCATCCAGACATGTCTCTGGTGATAAACACCTGAATTACCCACTTCAGGTTGGCCACAGTCTAATCATGCAAATTTATGATTTTGACATATGCTCGAAACCAGCCATGTACAGTGAAGCATGACTTCCTGTAATCAGTCATTTTGTGTGATTTTATTTTACTCATGTTTTTAGGAACTGAATATGCTATACTGACTTGCCAAAATATGGGTTAGTTCTTTAATTACAAACAAGAAAAATAGTACACAGTTATACATTTTCAGTAGTTTATATAGTTCAGTCTAATCGATTTCTAGTTTTTTCTTGAATAATAATGGGGCACATAAGCTCGATTGGGTTTCAGTCTATCAGTAACATTAATTTGTAATTATGTGTATATATCATTTTATATACTCTTGTGACGATGTATAAATACAAGATACAAAAAGAGCAGTTGTGTGATAGACTCTTGTCAAACAAAACCAAAAATACACCACGTAAATAATTTATTTTTCATGTTATGCTGCTTAAATGGTGATTTAAAACTTTCAATGTTCCAAGATTGGTCCTCACAAGACTCCATCACCCAATAAGATTTCCCATATATTTCCACTAAGGCAAGCTTTTTTGTATGTGCAAGAAAACTTCAGTACCCTGTCAAAGCTTGTGCTGTCGAATTATTTCGTATCTAATCTAAGCTTAAAAATAATCGGTGCTGGGACAGATTTTAACTGCATTTTCAGCCTGCGCCAATAGAAAATATTTAAGTGGGCTCCACACAGATTGTGCTCATAAACAATAAATCCCCTGCTAGATATTTTTTTCTTTTTTGAAAGCGTAACATGAACTTTTAATTAACGTGTGACCTCCACTCACGATTTGGCTAATACTCATAGACCACCATTATGTATTGTCTGCATTTACACGTTTTGCAGTCATACTGCCATCTGGTGTTACATGATATGGCATTTTAGAAAAGTACTCAATCTTTAATAATTTGAGAGCCTAGCCCAAGCGTGATGATACTGTTATTGGTAAACGTTAAGGTTTGCATTGAAACATGTTCACCAATTATTATCTTTAATGTACAAGTCACTGTATTTGTGATTGGATTTCTGGTAATAGCCTCTACATTAACATCGGTTTGGCTATATAATTTCTAATAAATCAAATTGAACTATTACGCCAATGATCTAGCCGCACACATGTAGCCTTTCCGAGGGGCAAAAGGTTAAGGGCGCAAGTGGTCGCAGGGCGAAGAGACTACTTGCGCGCTCAATCTTTTGCCCCTAGGAAAAGCCACATGTTTGCGGCTAGCCGGTGAACTGCAATTGATAGGGACTCTTCTTACTCGAATAAAATGGACGTCAATTTCCGTGATTTCTAATAAACCAATTAACATCATTAAGCTCATGGGCATGAGGTTTTGTGCACCAAGTTTGAGCGAGCTGATTATTCATTTCTTGTGAACCGTTCTTGTAGAATATATAAACGTGGGAGTGTGGGCACCTGGTGGCAACGGCAAAAAACTTTCAAAGTTAGCGGCTTCAGGTCATGTGACTCCAATCACTGGTGTCACCGTGTGAAAGTCATAGGTAAAATCAGACCTTGTGATGTCATTAATATTGATAGCGGATTGGTCAAGAATGATAAAAATTCAAACTTTTATCATTGGGTATAAAATGGAGTACAAATCCTGGAGCAGCACTTGTTCACCTATTTTCTCTCTTCGATTTATTTTTCATTTAAACATATCCATTAATCCTAGATGGCCCTATGGTGCAATAAAATTTATCCACTGAATTTCCAGACAAGGAGAGACGCGCAGTATACATGCAAAACGTACAAGACATTACACAACATGTTACCGATAGATAATGTACGTAACACAAGTATCTTCGAAGAAGCGAAAGACCTATATAGCGTTCGTATTTACACACAAAAAAGGGGTAGTACAACCCTGTGTTGAAGCTGCCACATTTGAGCTTATAAGTCAAGGCAACATAGAAAAGTGGCTGTTAGTCACTATACTATTGTATTCACCTGGATATTAATTTGTTACATGGCCCTACCACTGAAACATTACACTTATCAAGTCAACTTGGAGCCGAGACCTTTTATTTGGACTCAAGTCCAAGTGATAATTATTTTGCAGGCACCGTCAATTTTCAAACTTGACATTATATGACATTTGTAATTTGGAGGCAACATGAATGCGCCACTGTCATACGATTATACCGTTTGGCAATATACTAAGATAGTCGTTTAGCTCCCTGAATTATATAGCCTTAAAAAGACACAAATATTACCATCAGACTTTCAGCTACACAGTCCCTTGATAGCCAGGCACCTAAATGTCATCGGTGCGTACATACACTTTACCAGAAAAACAATCATTACTGTGTTCAGAGAATTTTTGTCATTTTCGTGTTTTATCCTGTACAAAGTATAGCCTTGTAATCATATTTGACGGAGCTGAATTTCCAAACTCACTGGCCACATACCAGCAACGCTGTCATATATGCAACAGGATTAACTACACGCGTAATATTTCTAGGAAATCAGAGCTCACATTTTTATTTTATTACCACACAAATCAGGCAAGTACAAAAAAAGAATTGATTAACTACTGGCAATCAATATATATAGCAATGTACAACTTAACTGGAAATGTATAGTCAGGATAACCCCCGTTAAAGACAAACACCCGCATTCACGAGGGCTACCTAGGAAGACATATCAATGCAGCACAGTTGTCGAGAAATAAGGAAAAATATACATTTACATGAGACTGTTTAAAAGTTATCTGTTATATACATAACAATTTATAATAGTACAAACGTCTGGGTATTTCTGGATCATCTGATGTTTTGCGTACTTGGAAAAACATTGTAATCAATGGGTGTGCAGTTTGTCTTTGATCAATAGTGCTGTATTTTTAAGAGAAATGGGATGAAAAATCTTACACTATGAGAACTTCTGTCCCTGTTTGGAATAGGAAGTTGAGGTAGATGTTTGTTCCTAATTTGGTAAGTGTGGACCACACATGATGAGGCATAAAGATTATGGCAATATATAGGTAATTGGTTCTGAACATATTTATAAAAGAATTTCAGAGCCTTCACTTTAAGTATATCTTGAATTATTAAGATATCTAGTAATTTGAAGAATGTGTGTGTGAGCGATGTTTTTCTAAAATTATTTTCTAAAGATCTCTCTCTCTCTCTCTTTTGTCTAGCTCATGTCAAGAAATGTCTAGAGTTACAAACTTGCCATCATATGGTAATCGTGAATTTGGACATGTCTAGAATCGTCACAGTTTATATTTTCTGGTACTTCTCTCACAGTGTAACATTGTTATATTTTTCCACAGCCCTCATAATATCTTGAAAATTATGAAATGCTCCAATTCACCTTCGGCTCCTGGAGAAAATACTATGATTGGGTTACGATTTTGTTTCCATGCCGGTCAACGAAAGACCAAATTCCCTCCTCTTTGAACTGTTGCTGAAGCCCGGACCTGTGATGTAGACAAGCTATGCTGGTCACCATCCCCTTATTCTTTAGTTCAAGAACGGAATATCACCTGTGGCGCTCCTAAAATACATCTTTTATATTATCAAATTCTCCTGTGCCCAAATTATGTTAGTCACAGAGTAAGGTACAGCACTCAGTAGCCCTCGAAAGTCCATTTATCAGCTTCAGTTGCCCTCGGCCCATTGTCTCAAATGATTGTAGAATTATGCGTTTCCAGACTGAATTACCTGTAATCGAACTTTTTTAGTTTAAATGACTTTAGAAGTGTTTCTTTGCTACGCAAACTAAATTGTCCGTTATGGTACGATCTGTGTCGAATGATTGTGAAATTATGATTGTACTTTCATACTATAAATTATTTGCATAATCGTGGGGGGTGGTTTGGGGGAGGGAACTGAATTGCCTGCTGTTCTTTCATAATTTGAAATGACATTGAAGTTATATTTCTGCAGACTCAACTGCCTGTAATCGTACATTTATAAGTTAAATTGTTGTGGAAATTTGTAAGCTAGTTTGTCGGTAATGGAACTTCAGTTGTGTAATATGATTGTACAGTTATGTGTATGCACACTGAGTTGTCGGTAGCTGTACGTTCATAGTTTTAAATGATTGTTTACTCTTGTTCTGTGAAAATGCAATAGTTTAACTGACTTTTTACTTAACAATTTCCCTGTAATTGGACTCTCATAATTTCAACCAGTTGTAGAATTAGAAACTCCAGTACAGGTAGCCCATTGAGGATAACGTTGGGATCACGAGTTGTTGGATTTTCGTGAATGAATGATTCTTTATTTGCTGCACCTCAACTTACAGATGGAGGCATTTTGCCAAATACAATACACAACAACAAAATATGTAAAAGAAAAAGAAAAAAGAAAGAGGAAAAGTCGTGTTTTTGCGAGGTTGTGCGAAGCGAAAACATGTAAGTCCAACAACAAGTGATCCCAAGATCCCTAGTGGGCCACCCAAACTGGATTTTCTTCCTCCTATGTCTAAAAAGAGCAAATACGCACCAAATCAAAGTTCTATCGGATATATATATATATATATATGTATGTATGTATGTATGTGTGTGTGTGTGTGTGTGTGTGTGTGTGTGTGTGTGTGTGTGTGTGTGTGTGTGTGTGTGTGTGTGTGTGTGTGTGTGTGTGTGTGTGTGTGTGTGTGTGTGTGTGTGTGAAAACGAGGCCATTTTGAACGTGGAAGGAGTCAGCATTTTATTAAATGTACCATGGTCTCTCGTTGGGTTGTCTACCACCTGAAACCAATGATTGACAAATCAAATAAAAGATTACAATTAAAACTTTATCCTTCATACCTATTAGGATAACCCATTCAGAATAAGCTTCGGACATAGGATAATAATGTTTATGCGAGCTGAAGAGCCTGTAATAGTACTTTGATAGTCTTGTGTGATGTATTAGCAAATATTGTGCTTTATAAACTGAACAGCCTCTAATTGTACTTTTATAGTTTCAAATCATTGTAGAATTATGCCTTTCTAGGCTGCATTGCCCATATTTGATCTGTCATATTCCAAATGACAATTGAGTTACATTACTGCAAATCTTTTCTGTATCTGTACTTCCTTCATTAAAAGTGTAGAACGTAATAAAGTAAAAACTTTAAGATTCCTCACCTATATGTAAACTTCCTGTCAAATTTTTGGGCCGCATGTAAAACCTCACAAATTAATTCTTACCGGGCTACGTTAAAAAACTAAGAGAGCAGCTTTGTGGAGGTATACTCTGGACGTATGATGTCATCATTCTTACATTTATGTTAGAGATCTAAAATAACAGCTTTCTAATGGTACACTCTTGGCGTATAGCAAGCACCCTTGTTTTGCCACGTAGAGTTGACATGAGGAAATAATATCCAATTTTCCTGCAAAACTTCGGCGACAAATACGATATGAAAGGGAAAGAATAAGAATATTTGAAACTCTCGAAAACGAATTCATTCGGCCACAAAGCCTTTATTATAGCCTATATGTATACAGAATGGGGCTTTGAAATGAACCATTCACCTGATACTTTGAAAGTACTGATGCAAGGTGGAGGTAGGGAGGGGGGCATCTCCCAATTACGTCGTTGTCAAAGACGTTATCGAATGGAGATACTTCCTAGTTCCAGAATCATGCTTTTCTGCACAAGAAAAAAAATAACAGTTGCATAAGCTCACTCTTCACATGTATCGTTATATGCCAATAGTCTGTGACTGACCAGGGACGTGCTATAGCACGTCCCTGCACTGACGAAGGCCGCTGTCTCTTCATGTACACATGCATAGAGTTATAGGTAGTGTTCCCATCGGTACCGCCAACACAAATTAGCATGTAATATCATAAAATTTCTGTATAATGCCTACTGTGTCGTGCTACAAACAGAGCAGTAGCACTGTCATTCATGAATGTCACCAAAATTATACAGTTATATTGATATTATTTCAACATTACACCTATTCTTTTACTCAGCACCAATTTACATTACAACTATTGTGTCAGTCACTCAGCACTAGAAAAATCATGAAATATAGATCAATATTCTTATACTACACCTACTCTATGTTCAGCGTTAGAAAAGAATGAAATTAAACCTAGAGACGTTCTGCAGTAAACCTATTCTTTGACTTATCGCCAGTCTTCATTACAAATATACTGTGATTCTGCACCCGTGTAAAATCTCAGTATTTCTATATCACACCTATTCTATAGCTCATATATATATATATATATATATATATATATATGTATGTATATATATATATATATTATATATATATACATATATACATATATTGACATAAACCTAATTACAGTTATAGTCCATTACACAGTGATATATATATATACATATATATATATACATATATATATATTTGCCTCTTATCAAATTTATAAAATATGTGTTTGCATAGCCGAAGGACCCCATTGGTTTACTATTGGTTGCGTAACATATATGACATGCAATGCAAGACCGAATGTCTAACTTGAACATGTACATATATTTGTATCTCTCTTTTTATTTTTTTATTTATTTATTTTTTGTCCCATATTTTGGAGTGGAACTTCATGCATGTGTCGCTAAGTAATGGGCTATACCTGTAATTAGGTTTATGCCAATCGAGAGAGAGAGAGAGAGAGAGAGAGAGAGAGAGAGAGAGAGAGAGAGAGAGAGAGAGAGAGAGAGAGAGAGAGAGAGAGAGAGAGAGAGAGAGAGAGAGAGAGAGAGAGAGAGAGAGAGAGAGACCCGTGTATTTGTTCCGTTCCTATGTGGTTTGTTCACTCCTGGAGATATCATCATGATCATAGCACCATGGCTCACTGTGTGGCCTTCACAACATTCAAATTTGGCGGGTACAATTAAAGGTGATCATCAGTAAGTAGTCCGTTGACATGCAAAGTGAGAGAATCAGCTGCTTGAGGAAACATTCATTTATTTCACTTGTTTGTCTGCGCATCACTGTTTTCATGAAAGTCGAATATATCAACATCAACTGTATCTTACCTTAATTTTCATGGTCTGTGTCATTGAATTTTGTGCAATTTTCAAAGCGCCGTCGCAGAATGTGTATGCAGCAATAGGTTGGTGTATGCCTGACCCCTTATCTGTAGTTTGTGGTTTTTTAGAAGTGTGGCATGTGGCCAAACCACAAGTGTCATCACGCGCTTAATGGTATGGCACACTTGTGAGGCAATGCAAGTAAGTAATAATAGTCAGGCCATTGGGGGATTCCCTCTGGTAAACCTCTAAAAATAGAACGGTGGTACTCCAGGTCACCTTGACATAAAAGCGACTTGACGAGAAGTTTACTTTTATATCATAATCATAATATTAGTACTCGATATGGACATAACAGACGTAATTTTCCTGCCAAATTTGGCCAGAATCCACAGCATACGACTTGTAATTTGCATATTATGTCTACATGTGAAGGACATAGATCTATTAACAACTAAGCATCGCCCGTTGTACTGCACGAGGTCTGTTTTTGCATGACTCTTGAGCATAACCCGAGGCCTGTTTATGACATAATACGCGGTTTTAAATTTGTTGTTGGTCGATATTTAAAACAAGCCAAGCTCAAAACCATTTTCGAAATTGTAATGGAAGGGTTACTGATATGGCGCGACATGATTATATGGCATTTATGTGTCCCGACTGGAGTTGATCATGCTCTCCACACACACACACACACACACATACACACGTGCATGCATATTCAAGTGTTGCTCATTGTTCACATACAAATAAAACTTACACATTAAATGCACCAAAAATGTCAAATAACCTAGCTTTATGGCCCAATAAAATTGAAAGCATACATGGTTAAAATATAAATGTATTGCACACACACAGTGTACAAAGAGTTTTAAAAAATGTTAAAAAAAAAAAAAAGAAAAGAAAAAAAAGTTATTTATATGAAACACATACATACTCAGAACTGTTACCTCTAAACATGTGCGAATAAGCCATAATACAAACTGATATTCCAACCTTGCTCAAATCCAGTTATTGAAGTTCCAGCTATTTATACATGCATTTGATGCTTATGTGTACATGTATTATGGACATTAACAAAGTATTGAAAACTATATCCTTGAATAAACATTGCAATATCTCTTAGGTTTGATGCAAATGGCTTTCGCGCCTGATGTTAAACACTATCCTGGTACCATTAGCAGATTTATGTGTTTGATTTAAACAGAACAGATGTTTAGTTGACTGAAATTATTACGGTTCCAATTTTCATTGTCGAACGTGTTATTAATGACCCGTAAAATAAACGATATATATATATATATATATATATATATATATATATATATATATATATATATATATATATAGGCAAATTCGTGCATTCAACCAGCATACACGATAAAAACCTAGACGCGACTTTTTACACCACATTTTTCTTCAGAAAGCATGTCAAACTACATGTAAGCAGCACTTCACAAGCTTGGGAAAACTATCTATGGTGCACCTGCTGGAAGTCAGAAGTTCAATGGTCTCCAACACATGCCCGGGGGTGCATGCAAAAGAGCTATTGATGAATGTGAACTAAAACAGCCCTATGCCACTAAAAATAGAAAAAAAAACGAAATGTATTTACCCATGCATGTGTTCTACTGATCAAGTGTGAGTGCCAGTGTTCATTCTTCCCCTGTGGAAACATAACATGGGCAAGTAATGATACAATAACATGTCTCCACTGATATTGTCCTGTTTTGAAATTTTACAAAGATTTTTGTCATATTAGCGATACACGTTATAATATAATGTCATATGTTCATTCAGAGAAGCAGTAAAAGTGACTGATCTCTAGCTTACCTGGCGAAATTTTAATATGTGTTGACAACACCTTTTATTCTAATGTTTCCAAATTACAGTAGCAAGAGAATTCTAAATAGTGACATTTTAATCGAATTTTTAACTCGGGACAAACATATTAACTGCCGACCAGCTTTGGCCCCTGTCACTCAACAATAAAGTATCCGTATATACGGGCAGATCATTGCAACACACAGGGCAAAACGCATTGCTCTTGCAAAAGTTACTCCGAAATAGGCAACTGTCAAAAAGACACAATTGCATTCTGTAAACACACAATGAGCTTGATGTATGAAGGAGACAGCATTTGTTATGTTTGTGTGCCAACACAGACATATTGTTTTTCCAGGAATTCTCTATTTTTTTATTTCTTTCTTTCTTCTTGACAGGTAAATTTGTCCAACATTTCATTTGAAAAGTGTTACACGTACAAACTCCAAACTCTGCACAATTAGACTTCTATAGATGAAGTCTCGACTTTTTATAATGAGAGGTCATGCTTCTCAAAATTATGCAAATGAGGGCAAATTAAAGTTTTAAATCTTCAATATCTTATGTACTATAGTAGATATGGTTCCGAGTGTATAGGAGTTCGCTCATAGCAAGGCAAAGGTCATCTCAAATGTCAAGGTCATGTCAGGGTCAAAGGTCATGTCAAGGTTAAAGGTCAATTTTAGGCCAAAATGTAATTTTTGAGGTCAAGGTTCACTTCAGGTAGAGGTCATCTCAAGGTCAAAGGTCATTTCAAGGTCAAAGGCCACTTTCGATGGTGGCTTTCTTCTAGCCATGACCTGGTCAATTTTTATCCAATTTTGATCATGTTGGGCTCAAACTGTAGCTATTGTGGCACTGCACATTCTTGAAAATTACATATGACCTCTAAAGGTTAAAGGTCTAGGTCATTTGGACCTTTAAAAGTTCCATCCAGTCATATCTTGGCCAATTTCCATCCAATTCTAATCATGTTGGACTCAAATTGTAGGTATTGCAACACTGCATATTTTTATAAGAACATGTGACCTCAAAAGGTCGAGGTCATTTGGCCCTTTGAAAGTTTCATCTCGCGATAACTTGGTCAATTTTCATCCGATTTGGCTCATGTTGGGCTCAAATTGTTGGTATTGTAACACTGTGCAATATACATGTGACCTGTAAAGGTCATTGGTCAAGGTCAAGGTCATTTCAACTTTGAAATTTTCATCCAGCCATAAGCTTAGTGTAATGTAAAGTACCAAAGGATAAAAGTTGTGGCATTTAATATTTACAACTTTTGAAGGCACACAAACAGATTTGCTTTGAAGCAAACCTTCTTTTGTAGTTGTAGTTTTAGTAGTAGTAGTAGTATCAGTAGTAGTGGAAGCAGTAGTAATGATTTAGTAGTCGTAGTAGCAGTTTTTACAATTATATGTATCCATTATCGGGGCACCTTTCTCCACTAAGCCCCAACTTTGATGTGGCGGGCCGCTTGGTACGTCTTCAGTGTCTGATACAATATTCCTTTTCTGGAGCCCACCGCTACCAACAGCTGGTAATTTCAAGGGGGCGTATTTACATTTTGTGGTAATGTTCACACTGGAAAAGTCCCATTTGATATTTTACATTGCATTCTTTCGACAAATTAACCTTCATTTAACACTAATCACTCATATATTTTGGATACAACCTATCCAAAATATCCAATCGGGACTATCAACTTTCCCATAGCCTTGGCTACCATTTAAGAAATTATGGATTCCGCACCCAGTGGTTTGTAAATGAGGATAGTATTGGGACGACATTGAGGGGTTTATAATATATGATACCAAAAGCATATATTTTGCAAATATTTCAGAGTATCAAGAATGATATGATATATGCTATGGCTGCGATTTACTTTGATATCCAAATCACATGTAATTTGTACGACTGTCCGCCAATTCATCGCGCTTCGTTCAAAATGGTGCTCACCAACTGATTAGCAGGCTCAAGGTATCGAATCGCATTCGGATATGTAACTAACGATGATAACTGCTTCAGACAAAACCGGGCGGGCAAGTTAAAGTTAAGATAGCAAGTCATGTTCTGAAAGAACCTTCACGACCGTTTGCCCTCCTAACTCGGAGAACGGACACTGGAACCTAGCGAAATATGACGATAATGATCACCCATGCACCCTTGGACGAGAGGTCCAGGTCCATGGATCACCGAATAACCGAAGGTATGCTGTAGTATGTTTCACCTAACAAACGTGGCTATGCAACCGAGCGGTTTCTCCGTCTCAAGTTAATCTTCCAGAGAAGCTGATATAATATTGTTGTGTTTCAGTAGACGTTACTGCAAAATAACGGCACACAACGTCCACTTTCTCGATAAAATCTTTCACATGGGGCTACGCTGTTTCACCAAACATCCCTGGCTATGCAGGTATGCTGTTTCCCGGCCCGAGGTAACCCTCCAGACAAGTTAAAATAAAATGCTGCGTTTGAGCCGACTTAACTGCAAAATAACATCACTTTCTGGATGAAATCTTTCAGCCTTGGAACTTTTTTTTTTATGTGTCATAAAATTTATTTAGGGTCGCGCCTTTTCAGTAGGCTGCCGTCAAGTTAGCGGAATCACGCATGGTTTTTTAGGCCTTGGGTAACTTGAACATTTGGTGAAACATGTTCAAAATCGATGTTGTTTCCCCTTCTTCCTTTGGTGCCAATTTGTCATCTGGGCACAGCCGGAGGTGCAAGTATAGACGTAAAAACATGGTACTTTTCACGTACTTGTCAATACAATACAAAGAAGAGGGTTATGTGAACAGCCATGCTCAGATGACTTGGAGATTCATCACACTTGTGGCTCTGTGAACTTGGGATTGGATCAATGTCACCCACGTACTGAGTAAGTCTATGTTTATGGAAGAACACTACCATATTGAACATCAAAGTCCCAGTTCAAGTAGTTCTCAAGTGAGGGTGAAGAGTAAAAGTCATGTCTGTTGCACTTTGATCTCAGAAATGAGGTCAAGGTCAGCCATATACTGTGTGAACATGACCTTCATAGAGAAGCATTAACATGTGCAACATGAAGGAGGTAACTCAAAATAGATCTCAAGTTATCAAGTGAACAGTAAATTTCATGTCAGTTGTCCTGTGACTATGGGTATGAGGTCAAGGTCACTCATGTACTGTCTGAGTGTCGCCCTGAAAGAGAATCATAACCTTGTAAAACACCAAGGTCAAGGATGAAATAGTACTCAAGTTATCACCGTAAGAGTTAATACATCTACGTGACCCTGTGACCTTGACAATGAGGCCAAGGTTACCCATATACTGTGTAACTCCAACTGTCATGCTCTCAAGAGTTCCTACGCAAATTTGAATCAATTGGCTAAGAGGTTTTTGAGGAGATTTTTTTTTACGATTTGGCTAAAAATGAAGATAAAAAATCGTTAAAAAAATCCACAAATCACTGAAGCGTCACCATTTGAACAAGGTTAGGAGAGACCCACCCATAAAATTATATTCACAGTAAATGTGTTACATCTTCCCATAAAATACGTGTATGCATTGAAAATGTGACTATTTCTGAACAAGAATAACATACAATGTCATCATAATATGATTGCCAGTGCACATATACTTCTTACCATTTGTTCATTATTGTTGAATAAAATAAGTTTCATACATAAAACGTTGTCTTCATTGTCTTTTGTTCCTCATTATGGAGTGCTATCTGATATTTTGTTCATTAAAAAATCATGCAATAAATCATATTGAAAACATTAACAAAAACACGTATCTCTTTGAATTAATGTTAGATTAATTCCTGTTGGTTTGAATGTATTTCATTAAGGGAAAATAAAAAGACAGTTTGGGGACAGGAAAATCCTATAAAGAGCCCCCAGGATTTGTTGCACTATAGGCTGTCTTTGTTTTTAGAATTAAATTACTGAATCAAGGCAAGTTTACTTGAGCCAACTCTCCGTCCCCTGCCACTTCAGAGAAACAAAAATATTGCCAATTCCTATGCCACTGCTTCATGTAATTGTTACCATGCAGGTTCTTTTTTTTTCTTTGATTTAGTCTAGTAGAATTGTTGTGGGAGTGGTGAAAGAGGTCTGAATGTTGAATGTTTGAACTATGATAATTAGAAAAAAACACTAATCCCGGCCTTGATGTTCTAATAGTATACCCAGTAATTGTTAATTAATGTACAATCCTCCCTAGGTTTACTTTAATTTGTGTGGAAATGTTATTTCCAGTCAAAAATGCATAGCCTTAAAATTCTGTGGAGCAAGCAGTGCGTTCTGGTTGCAATTTTTACATGGCCGCCACCTTAGAACTTGGCCTATTACAGACGCTGTAGTACCATGGTGTAGTCTGATCTCAAAGAAAGACTCAGGAGTTTTGCTATCTCATTTTTCTTTAGAAGGGCTCCCGAAGTCAATTTTGGTTGTAGTAGACGTGGCGTGTCGTCAGAAGAGCAATGGGTGTTGATTAATTTGCAAGAAGTCATTTGATCTCAATACTTAGTAAATAGTGTGGACAGTTTTGGAGATTAAACACTGGTTGAAATCTGTCATTTTAATCAAAACCTTATGTATGACCCATACTCACACAGTGTTTTACAAGCAAGTGTCTTACCTTTGTTGACAAACCCATTCCCAGCGCTTGACGACTGGTATTTGTGAATAATTTGGTCACATGGTCAGCACCAGGATCAGTCCATTTTATGCCATTTTAAAGGGGTACATGAAGGACTGTAAAACGTGTACATACCTTATATTTCAATAAATGCGCTTATACTCATGCTATGATATTTTTACACACCCCAAAACACCAATTACAAGACAGCTGAACCATTTGAACACTTTTTATTACAAATTAAAGGACCCTTCCTTCTTGTAGGCGTATTTCAGTATGATGCACATCATGCAATAGGTAATCATCACTACTATCCCTGTAGATGTTCGACTGTGAGTAGTTTCCCTCCAGTTTACATCCTAAGGTCAATGTATACAGGCCTGTCAATTATTTTGGCACCATTTTGAAAAAGCTTATTTTTCATAGAAAGTATGCAAAAATCGGGCTAAATATTGTGGCACTAGTTATGAAAAATACCTCAGGTCCAAATTAGCCAGTACCGTCGGTAGCCGCTAAAGCGCCAGGGCCATTTCCCGGTGCACCTTGCGGCAGGTTAGGTCGTTTCATTATAGCAGCCATATTGCGCCATAGCTAAAGTTCAGGGATATGACATCGCAAAGTTGACTACGGAAGTATTTACAAGCTACAATGACAGTCTACAATTGCAAAGTTCCTGACAGTAAGCCACATCAAAGAAATCTGGGTAAATTGAATAAATACCCCTGGATGCAAGAGGTAGCTTTCCACAGTTTTCCTCCAAAGAAACATAGAAACGCCGAGAGTGGTTGAATATGGTGAAAAGACCAAAAGATTATGAACCACCAGGCAAATTTGACAGAATTGGTTCAAAACATTTTGTTAGGGATAAAGGTTCGACACCAGAACACCCAATGCCCACGTAATATCCGTAATAACAACTGGACGATTACAGAAAAACAACGCACAACAAACCGCTGGCAGAACCGTGTGAGACGGCCGAGGATCGAGTGACCTACCCAGCAATGAAGAAAGGCCAGTTGCCGAGTAGAAAGCGGGGGTGCGATCGCCGCGTTGCAGCGGCCCCACACAGTGCTAGCTAATTTGGACCAAATCTATTATATCCGCCTCGAGATTTTACCCACTGAATTTTGATTGGTTTATACAGACCAAGATGTTAGTACAGTGTAATATCTGAATGAAATGACATGACATGACGTGACAATCCAAGAAAAAAACCATCTAATAGTGCCAATGGCGGCCATGACAGTTTTTTTAATTGCAATGTTGTAACTGATTGCTTTGCACAAGAGAGATAGTACATAATTGGGTTCCAATACAAAAATCAATGAGTTGAGGTAAATGAGCACACCTTTTCTTTTGGTATCTATATTTGTTGTCATCAATTGTCATGCCATGAGGCCGTACGGTGGATGGCGGCCATGTTGGATTTGTGGAATGTGTTAAGATGATAGGCTCTTGCCAGACTCGCAGTGAGTACAGCCATCTCTCGGAAGTCAGATCTCAGAAGTAGTTTAATTGACAGCAATACATATCATTGACATATGCATGTAAATTGTCCTGCAAATTTCAGAGCTTTAAGTTTGAATAAATCTTCGACTTTGAGAATGTTAAGTGTTTAAAAAATTGGATCTGTATGGGCCTTATATCGATAAACCAGCTAAACAATGGATTTCGGTAACTTGAAACTTTGTGGTCACGTGAGGCCCGATGCTAGGATCTCAAGATTAAGATGGGGTAGAAATAGTGAATTATAGTAAGAGAGTGTTTACAGGTAAATACTTATTCAGTTTTTCTAAATACCTATCAATTCTGAAAGTTGATTGCCAATTTTGTTATTGTGTGGCAGCCAATTCAAAGTCTTGTGAATGCCTTAACCCAAAAAATCAAATTCGCACTTCATTTAAATTGAGGTATTTTTCGCTCACGGAAAAAGAATATTACATACTTCATTCAAGCTATATTCGAGGATAATTTGTTAACAGCTAGCCAGCCTTACACATTCGGGAATGCCTAATTCATGTTTTCTCACAAGTAACCATTCATGTTAGAGCTAAGCAAATAGTTAAAAATACAGAGAGAATTTACAAAGTTGTGTTGTCTGAATAAAAAAAATACAGTCACATTTTGATGAAGCAAAGTGAATGTCATTTGTGTAGATTATAAAAAGAAGATGTGCACGGATACATCCTTGAGGTGCTCCAGTTTGAAGTAAAAGAAGGCCTGAACATACGTTATCGAAAGATAAACTGTAAAACGTACCAGTAAGACTTTTGAGCCATTGTAAAGGAATTAATACCTTAATGTTTTAGATTATGTAGGATAGTATCGTGATTTAATGTATCGAAGGCCTTCGATAGATCTAAGTAAATGCTAATCGCTAATTTTCGAGAATCAAGGCAGGTAAGAAGTGTATTGACAAAGTCAAGAGCTGCTGATTCAGCTCTAAAGCCAGGTTGGCTTTTGCAGAAAACCAACCCACCAATCAACCTCAAGCACTCCTTAGCGGTTAGACTCAGTCAGGAATCATACCCAGGATTTGGCCCATGTCAAGTTGGGTTTTTACGTTTCCAGCCTCATTCTGACCAGTAAGTTGCTGCAGCAAAATGTAAACAACCACACACATCCTACATGGTGCCTTTCACCAGAGAGGGTAGACTGCCTATTTTAGAATTTAGCAGGTCGTATACTATATATATATATGTGTGTGTGTATGTCGATACAAAAATCACAAGGACTTAGGAGGCACAGGCATCCTGACATGATGAAGTGACAGATGTCGACTTTTATGTAGCCGAGTATGGGATAGACAGAGATGAAGGAGAAGTATTTGGAATTGGGTAAAAAATAAAACAATGTTCTACTGTCACCATCTTTTCGTCAACGTGTATGCACCCTTTCAATTATGTACAATTGAATAGGTTAATGTTGTCCTACTGGTGAGTAGTTAAGGACTACTGATCTGCTTATTTGTTGTGAAACTGGGTGGGATTGGGTGAGGCAGGGGACATCTGAATGGTATGTCCTGAAATTGTATCAGCATTCAGTTCAGCAGTAAAAAGATGGGGTGTTTGGCTGCATGACACATATGTATAAATACCACGAGAGGTCAGACGGGTAGAACAGCCCATTTCAGAGCATAGAAGAATGCTTCAGAAAGAGGTATCAATATACCAGTGAGTCAATTACTGACTACATCACCGTGCTGCTACCGGGGGATGAGTGGAAACACATCTGGGACACTTACATGCCTGCCACTGACAACTCGAGCTTGTCAGATTCATGCAAGAATGCCCTACTGTTACACTCCCTCAGAGTGGAAGGACGAAAATGCTTCCAAACAATTGCGAAATTACAAATTTATTCAGATGGTGCCATAGAGCTGCAGAAATCGATGCCTACACTAGAGAAGAATACAAAGATGCAATAACAAGAGGGCCAAATGCTACACGTTCTGACAGACGTCACAACGTTCCAGTGAGTCAATTACAGACCACATACTGCGTTGCGAAATTTAACTTCAACATGTGAGTTAGGTGCATTTTGCGATGACGCTGTTATTGACCAATTGACAGAGAAAATAAATAGCAACAAAACTCGTGAAAGACTCATTGCTGAAGATGTACTGATGCTTGAGCAAGCTATAGGCATAGCCATACATATTGAGGCAACCATACCTGATGCACATACAATCAAAGCTGACAATGCTGACCATGCCACTGCCCAAAGTGTGAACTCTATAAAACACAAAAAAAATATATCTTGGCAAAAAGGAAGGGTGACAGCAAAGCAAATCACCAAATGGCGGCAATAGTGTTAACGGTAATGGTGGGAATGGTGCTACCAATAACAATGGTGGATCTACCAAATGTTACAGGTGTGGATCCAGTGCAAACACAGCCAGGTTCCCATAATGTCCTGGTCTGATAGCTCGGTGCAGGTAATGCTACAAAGTAGGACACTTTTCCTCAGTCTGCTTTGCAAAACAAAGAGAAAACAAAATGCATAAAGTCAGTCACCAACGAGAAGATCCATACATGGTGCTAACGTTAAATGACACCGACAGGGAAAAAGTCCATGCCCCAAAACATACATTCTCATCAACAATGTGCCAATTAACATGCTATTGGACTCTGAGTGACCATACACAATCCTACCACGTGCCCTGTACAACAACCTTTTTAGTCATAACGAACTGAAGAAGAGGGGCATTTCACCTGGTGAATACAGGGGTAAACCCATAAATATACAAGCTTCCTTCACTGCCAATCTACAGTACATTGACAGAACTACAGACGAGAAAATATCTGTTGCAAAGAAAGGAACTGAAATTCTGGGCTGGCCAGCACAAAACAAATTACAGATTATTCTTGATTCAACACAGGAACAGCCAGTCCTGCAAACAAGACCACTTCTGCTCGATGAGTTTCCAGAGCTTTTCACTGATAAAACCACAACAGTGCAATACTTCAAGCATAAAATTAGGTCAAAGCAAGGAGCTACACCTGTTCAGCATCCAGTGTGGAATGTTGCCATGTCTGTATGTCCAGCACTTACTGCCGAGCTGAAGTGACTTGAAGAGGAAGAGATCATCAAGAAAATCAAAGTGTCAGAATGGATTTCTCCTTTGATTTTTGTCTGCAAACCAGATGTCAATTTGCATAACATGAACACAAAAACAGTGGTAGAACAGCATCCAATGCCAAATTTCCATGAAATGTTCACCACAGTGAAATGGATGAATCTGTATACAAAACTGGATCTCCGTTCTGCATACCATTTCATTCCTCTTACTGACCACTGCAAAGACATTACCACTTTCATTATGCCAGATGGCATTTACTGCTACACCAGAGTACCCTTTGGCCTAGTGTCAGCAAGTCCCGTGTATCAGCAAATGATGCACAAGATATTTAAAGATGTAGGAGGAGTTATTTTCTACTACCAAGTTGATTTCTTGATATATTCAAAGGACCAACAATCGCATAACGAAATCTTACACATGGTTTGTCAAAATTGACACACCATGGTGTATCTGTTCGCTTAGACAAATGCAAATTGTGTGTTACAGGAGTGGAATATTTGGGGCATGCATTACTCAAATATTCAACCAATACATGAGCTCACAAACACCATTGTAGATGCCCCAGTACCTGAGAACAAAGAGCAGTTACCTTCCTTTTTACATCCCTGTGAATTCATTTCCAAATTCATTAAACACTTTGCAACAAAAGTTTCACCGCTTTGTGAAATACTCAAAAGCCATGTTCTATATGCATGGAATGATACACATAGTCAAATCTTCAAAGAACTGAAACATGAAATTGCGACCCGACCAGTACTTGTGCATTTAATACAACAGGCAAGTATGAAATGATCTTTACGAGAGACAGCTTGAATTACGGATAGGGTAGATACTTCTGCCAACATTTCAAAGATGATGATGAGAAGATCATTGCCTTCATTTTGCACACCCTGCTGGATACTGAAAAAAGGAATGTACCATCAAAAATGAAATGCTCGGTTGCTACTTGGCCATGAAGCACTTGCATACATTCCTATGGGGAATACAGTTCATGCTCCAAACTGATCACAAGCTATTGATACACATCCTTACTAAGGGATCTGTATTGGCCTACACCTGCCCACGCATGAATAAGGGGTTTTCCATATGCTAGAGTACCACTTAACACCAAAGTTCCTTTCCAGCATACATAACGTCATCTCAGATTCCATGAGTTGCTTACCAGTACAGGCGGATCCTGTGGAGTATGCCCATGATGACCTGAATGATGAATCCATTGCACACATTCAAGATGGAGTCATTACCTGCAAAGAACTTGATGATGCCCTGGCAAAGGACAGTGACATTCAGAGTTCATTACGTTATGTTAACACAAAGTGGCCTTCACGAAATAATTCATTGGTAATTTACACATGTACCATAACATAAAAGACGAACTTTCAGTCACTGACGGCATACTGTACTGTAATGAACAACTGATCATCCCAGAATTATTGCAGTCACGCATGACCGACATTGCAGAATGGCCTTGATTAAAAGACACTTACCCCAATACCATTGGTGGCCTGGTATGGACAAACTCTTTGAAGGGACCATACATGATTGTTATGCCTGTGCAATAAGTGACAAAACTCAAAAGTGCCAGACGCACCAATGACCTAAGTACAATTTCCAGATAGAACATGGCAAACCCTCACACTAGACATTCAAGGACCATATGACAATATGCAATACAAATTTGTTGTAGTGTTTGTTGATTACTACTCGAAATGATGACAAGTAGCCTTCATGTTGGAAATAACTATCCACAAAATTATTCAATTTCTGGAAAGGGTGTTCAGGAAAGAAAAAAACCCAGAGAGACTGACCACAGATAATGATGTTCAGCTAATGTCACAGGCAATGACCAGTTTTCTTTGGAAACATGGTATCTCTCACAAAAAAAAAATCGTTGTACCACTCTAAAGCTAATGGACAGGTAGAAGTTAAGAACCACACCATCAAAGAGAGTATACAATTGACCAAAATGCAAGGTCTAAAAATGTAATCAATGCTACTCGTGCTCGTCTATTTGCTTACCATACAACCCAAAATTCGGGTTACGAGTAAAACTCTTTCAGTTGATAAGGGCAAAAATGCCCAAAACAAAGGTACAGATACTGTCACCTACTGGCAAAGACGTAAACAACCAAGAAATAAGAGAGAGAGAGAGAGAGAGAGAGAGAGAAAGAGAGAGAGGGTTGAGTCATAGCAAGAAGCACACAAAACTTATTATGATAACAAACCTGGTATCAAATCCAATCTACTTCAGAGAGGTGACAGATTAAGAATTAAATGTCCCGGACATGTACATAAGAATGAAATCAAATACTCTAGACCTTTTCAAGTTCAAAAAGCGCTTGGTTCATGTGTCATTTTAGAGGATGGCCAAAAATGGAATGTATCCAAATTAGTACAGGTATGAGATTAGACATACAATAAAGGTATGTTAGATGCACCTGCTGTGCATAATTTCACCAGATACCATTAATGTCCATATGGATGATGCAACTTTAGATACGGGTCCTCAGGCACAATTGGTAGAGCCAAATTATCTACAGCATGACCAAGGGTGTGGTAATGGTATTAGACACCCACCAAGGTGAAAGCAGGGCTACATGGTCAAGTACTGTTAAGTTTTCCAGCTAATTTTCTGCACACACACACACATTACTACAGGTGGTTTTTTTTTGGGGGGAGGACAATCTAGTCTATAAAATGTTGAGAATATACGAAGTGCTTAGACATGATCTGTGGAATGAGTATTACAAGTTTAATTCAATTCACAGATCTGAGCAGTAGATTATAACGAGTGTATTGCAAATGTAAAGACTTGTAGCTAAATGGAAACATAACTAATGTGGAATGAGTATCGCAAGTTTAAGTCAATTTACAGATTTGAGCAGTAGATTATAGTGAATGTATAGGAAATGTAAAGACTTGTAGCTACATGGAAACATGACTAATGTGGAATGAGTATTGCAAGTTTAAGTCAATTCACAGATCTGAGCAAGAGATTATAGTGAATGTATTATAAATGTAAATACTTGTAGCTGAATAGAAACATAACTGATTGGCATGTAAACAATTTGATTCACTCCAATGCTTATCTTAACAGAGGGAGATGTGTTGTGTTGCTTAGTTTATGTCCTTTAATGTATATTATCCTGTACCGGATGTGCCGGAAGTGGAACCCATAGACCACACGTGTACAGCCATACATGCTGACTTTACTGTCACATTAATAAACCCTGGTACGAAAACCTAGTTTTTGTTCTTGAATACCCACAATACAACATATTTTCTTTCCAGTGAAAATCATAGTTGCATAGAAAACCGCCATAATGTCATGCCGCCATTACTGTATTTGCCGCAATTTTGACAAGGTGTGATCTTATTGGCTGTTAGCAGTGTAGCTCTAGTCTCAGAAAACTCTGCGGTTGGTCAGAAAGCAAACTATCTTTCAAACAGCTGTGTTGCAAGAAACAGGAAAATATTTAGGGCTGATGTGTTTAATACAAAGTCAATCTGATATATATATATATATATATATATATATATATATATATATATATATATATATATATATATATATATATATATACATATATATATATACATACATACATACATACACACACATACATACTTACATACATACATATCAGGAATATTAATAAGCTGGTTCCTGTCTTACACTTAAATGACACATAATGTGTTAACATTTTCGCAGAAACGGAGGTGAAACGAGATCAGTTGTGGTATTACCAGTGTCAGAAAATACCCGTTCACATCTCCGCCTTTGAAGGTTATCTTGATTGACCATGTTCAAGTCGGATACTCGGGTGACTCATGGTTGTTCTAACCATACTGTACTCTTTAAAAAATGGATTTGAAAATGACACTTATATTAACATTCTTATTTTACAAATCACTGCACCTTCAATCGTTGCGTTCCCGTTCAGTTCTGACACCTTCAAGGCGCGAAAAGTTAGTGACGTCACAAACGCAACTCCGCTAGCTAACAGGGAATACGCCATGCTAGCGAACTGTGGCTGCGAAGTCTCACTTCGTTAACAGGATTAAAAGTGCATGCGGAAATATTAATTTTTGTCCTTGTTCCCGTCCAGGATGGGTCGGTGTCAGGATGGGTCGGTGTGTTGCTGCTACTTTTAGCAACACAAGTTCCGCAACCATTAGCTTATTTACAATCCCAGAAAAAACTGAAATTACGGAGCGCATAGACTGTCAAGATTTTCAGGGACAAGTGGCAAGACCTGTGAACCGATCTCACCTATGCAGCGAACATTTTATGGAAAGTGACTTTGATTCTTCAAATGTGACAATGTTTAGGATAAGTTTGGTGAAAGAAAATTAATGCTGTTGCCAGATGCGGTCCCATCGGTGTTCAAGAAAGCAGATGCTCGTTTGAACAGGGTATGGCCGTGGCTGATGTTACCAGGGCAGACCTGTCTGGGCACAGCCAGATTCCGCTGCCATCAGCGGCACGCGGGCCAATCTGTACCTACTGGGCCCCGGGTTGAGCTCAACTCTTCTTGGACTGACTGTACGTGGCCACTGTAATGTCTATGTCCAATTGCCACTGTTTGTTGAGAGGTGCTTAATCCCATGGCCAGATAACACTTGCCTGGATACGCCTCATCTACGCTGCTACCAAGACCAGTGGGCGGCTGGCCTCTGATCTCTTTCAGTCATGTACAATGTTTTGTGAGAGACCACAGTCAAGTTGCAATAATCGGGTGTAAAAAAAACCACTCATGTCATTGTATCTTTGTTAAAGATGTTTTATCTTATATCTTCATTAATGTGGACCCAGAAAATAGATCAGTCAGAGGAAAATATTAATACTAGTCACAGTGTTACATAATGCATACGACCTGATATAAACTAATAAAGGATCTAACATCACAAGCACATGCACTGATGTGGACTTACATGGCAATGTAAATTACTGCCCTCCAAGGCTGGCGAGGTTACTGCCGGGTTTTCTATAATTAATAATTTTATTTAAAGCACCATGTTTGGGGAAATTAAGACTGGTACATCGACATGCTAAAACATATGAGCCACAATTACATGATCATGACCACCACACACTGTTCCTGAGAGTAATGACCTTAAAACATTTATTAAAGTCTACATACTAGAATAACGATTTGATACCCGGGACGGCTACGGCCAGAAGGCACTGCCAGCGCACACCGAGCATGGGCAGCGGCATGACTCAGTGGACGACCGCACCAGCAACGAGATACTAAAATATATGGGACACAATTACATGATCATGACCATCACACAAATGCTCCTGAGACCGTATCTGTCGACCAGGTTTTGCATACCATCTATTATAGATATAAAGAGATCTGTCTGAGCATTATTACCCGGTCGGAAAAAGGCATATATACACAAGATATAACATTATCCATTGCACCACCCGGATCACAAAGTCCCACTGATACTATTCTATCAGAGTGGGTATCTACTTCCACAACGCCGTAGCCTTCGCGTATTTTAACAACTGCCACCCCCCCCCCCCCCAAATGGCCGGCTACCATATTCCGAATCTACATCAGTCATTCCCGATTTTGAAAACACATTAAAATTATACTTATTTAATGGAGGACACTTGCCTATTGCTTCCTGTATGATGCCGCATCCATGTGGGCAGATCCATGTTTCGGTGAGACATAAAATATCACATTTTTATAAGCTGTCACAAATAAAGTCAGCAGACTCTTTGAAGCCTTTGCAATTATAAGAATGTAGCTTAATCTCAAAGTTGATCACATTATTGCCAGTTTTACACATGTCAGTGTGCACTTGGGATGATTTCTCTGTGATTGCATGGTGACATTTTAGAATCTTAATGTATATTGAAAGCCATTCGTAAATGCAAACTTATATATAATCACCCACACAGATGGGAACTATCTCTTTTGCAACGTATTATCATTGCCCAGATGGCAAGTTGGGATCATCTGGCTGTCCCGTCGCTGCACTCTCTGCAGAATAGTGACGGCAAGGTTCTGGGCGTTCGGCTCATGTCTGTATGGCTGAATGGTCTTTTCCCCTGCTGTTACAGCTTTTCTTATTAATTCTTCTTCATCCTCATAACCCCACGTAAATAAGAAACTAATTCAGACTCTCCGGAATCACTATGCTGTGTTGTATCTGGCATGATTCTTGGGTAACTGAAGAAACCCTTGCTTATATTATAACTCATTTCCCCTGGCCAGTGGGTTGTGTTTGTGACGTCACCAAAACTTTCCCACATCGGCTCATGTTCGGAGAAAATTCTTTTGTTTTCAGGTCGCAAAAGTGGCGTACTTTTCGAGCTAAAAGACACTATTCCAAAGTGAAAATGAACTTCTGGTTTTCATATATCATATCTAACCACCCTAAACATCAACTTTCTAATATGTGGTACCCATTCAATCAAGATGACGTTTATATCTATCTCCAACGCCAGATTCAACAGCTTTTGAAACATTATAGCTTGCTGGTTATTGGCCACTGAAAAGCCTGGGTGGGCTATGCTCTTTCTGCCTTTTCTTTTGTAGTGACAGAACCCAATGCAAATGCACACACCAGTACCAATACTAATGATTGAATAATGTCAAAGTTACCCACTAGAAGTGGGAGGTGCCAGAGATGTATCTTTTGGGAAGCTGGGGTAGCGACCTTGTGACACTGATGGCCAGTTGCACACGTCTGGCTTAAGCTAGGATTGTCTCAATCCCGACTCAAGGTGGGCTTGAGCTGTATGTCCATTTCCACACGTCGGGTACTGATTCAAGCTGAGCTTCAAGCTAGACTTACTTCTGAACCTGCCTATGGGTTGGTTTGAATCCAGGTTCAACTCTTGAAACACGCGTTCTGTGGTATAAATTGTGTCAGTTCTTACGTGTTTCTTCGTTATCAAATATTATTAGGAATGAATGGTGCAGTGGGACTAAGGGATCCTATCACAACAACAACAACAACAACAACAACAACAACAACAAAAGTCTTCAAAAACATACTGGAAATAACTGTCTTGTTTATGGAGTATCATGAATTATTTCAAATATTATACTGTATTAGCAAACACTTTACCGAGCATCAATTTTGCAGATTTCACAAAAAATCAACATTTGACAGATTTTATTTTCTTGATTTACTTATATATTTTGGAAAAAAAGGGCGAGCACAAGAAATAATATTTGCTACTTCTTGGTTTCGCTACTTGCTACTACATGGAAATTTAGGATATTAAATAACTTGGGTAAATTTGTATTTATGTAGTAAGCAGCTAATCAGAAATCCACAAGCCAAAACTAACTTACCTACGTTCTTTCTTTCTCTGTCTTTGTTTCTTTCATTCTATATTTTTCATGCTTTCTTTCTTCTTTCCTTACTTTATTTCGTCTTTTTCTTTCTTTCATGCTTTTTTCTTTCTTTCTTCCTTCCTTTCTTTTTTTCGTCTCTTGCCATCTTTTATTTTTCTTTCTTCCTTTTTCTCTCATGCTTAATTTCTTTTTCTTTCTTTGTTTCTCTCTCTCTCAAATTTTCCTATCTTTCTTTCTCTGTATCTTTCTCTTATATTTCTTTCTACCTTCTTTTTTCTTTCTTTCTTTCTTTCTTTCTTTCTTTCTCTCCCTACTTTCCTACATTTCTTTCTTTCTACCTTTCTTTTTCTTTATTTCCAGTCTTTCTTTCTTACTTTCTTTCTTTCGCTCCCTACTTTCATACCTTTCTTTCTCTCTATCTTACTTTCCTTTTACCTTCCTTGTTCTTTCTTTCCAGTCTTTCTTTCTTTCTCTTTCTCCTTCTTTCTTCCTTCCTCTTTCTTTCTAGCTTCCTTTCTGCTTTCTATCTGTCCCTTCTTTCCTTCTTTTTTCTTTCTTTATTCATTTTTGTTACTAATTATTGACTAATTGATTAACTAGGCAGATTGGGAGTAAAACGAATTTCCAAGGGACTATTTATAGCAACGCGACTTTCAACTAGAAGAATAAATTGTTTTGTGGTTAATATCTGGGGTGTTTGCTCAAAAAACAACACATATAACCCCGAAAAAAACAAAAACAAAAAAAAAAACAAAAGCTCGTGGGTGTTCAGTAGTCGACATTCTTACCCCAACCAGCACGTTGAAATGTACAAAAGTATACAGAGGACCCATGAAAAAGATTAACAATACGTCTTAAAAGTAACCATCATCTACGTGTAAATTACTGTCTAAAAAGTTTAGATTGAAAATAATAAATACGCAGAATATACTTTTTTATCAATAGAAATTAAGATAAATTCAAAATCAGTGATACTGTAACTTTACTTCTTACAACACATGAACTCGTATTAGTCAGAGAAAGAGATGGAATGCATTCCCTGAAAATATTAACGAGGTTTAGTTTGGAGTTGATTATTTCACTGAATGCATGACCTCAAATTCTGTTACCTTGTATAATACATTACTTTGTATGGCATCCGCAATTGACAAAAAAGGCCAAAATATTCCACATTTGCAGCTGCTGCAGCAGTGAGCAAAATACCTGTGGGTTATGAAACATGCTTCACTTTTAGAACAATGGATAACATCACAAAATATTTCATAAACGCACATTAACAACATTTGTAAATGTTTACAATTAAGGTAAATTCTTTTACTCTTATAAATTATTATGGACTCTTTTATCAGTTTTAAGGAAAATTTGGATTCTCAAATATGAAATAGTAAATGCTAGTCCATCTAAAAACAAACAATCCTGACAATGGTTGGATCTTCAATTTAGACCCATATAATTTGGAAAGGAAAACATACCTACAAAAGATTATTTGGTTTCGATGTATTATGTATATGACATAACATAAGACATGCATGTTATTAGTCTAAAAACTGACAGCAGACCTTCAAATATCAAGATTGTTTGTCGTATCCATATTACATGTATTTTGCCGTGGCTTTGTTGGAAATATTAATCATAAATAAGTTGTGAAAATGTAAACTCCGTGAAAATTTAATACTTTCGATGAAACTGGATATTTTGTTGCCACATTGTGTTCATGTGTTTGACGATGTTTCAATGTTACATTAAGGCGTATTAGTCAAACAATTATAAAATTTATAAATTGTTTCAAAGCAAAATTGTCTTAATTGTGTTATGATGTAAGTAAGGTACATATGAACTGTTATGCAGTTACGTTTCCGTGTCAAGAAGGGTATATTTTGTTCTGCTCCTGCATGTAGCTTGTATCCAAATTCATATACGTATGAAAATATACATAACTATCTAAAGAAGTGCAGATGGATCAGAAATGATGGACTTATCTACAAATAGTGAAGAGAAGTTTCAAGAATTCGTTGAAGTTCAGCAAAACAAATTATTTTAACAATGACGTAGAATGAAACCAAGTTCAAGCCGAGATAACGTAAGCTGAGCTTGAGCACACCCTGTGCAAACCAGCTGGTCACATACAAACCTGGAATTATCCAAGGATAAACCCGAGATATGACAAGCCTGACTTCGTGAATCAAACTCCAGCTTGAGCCTTGGCTTAAGAAATACGTGCGCAACTGACCATCAGCAACACAGAGGATGCGGAGCCAGTTCATGTAGGAAGGCCTGCTGTCTCGCCAGCAGCAGGAGCTCCGATTTTGGGCTGCCGCTGAGTCAGATACCTTTTGTTTAGAGGCCACATAGTTTGGTTAGGATTCTTTTCGAGTTTGTGGAAGTTCTCTATGCAAGGGAATCCCCAAAATACTATTTAAAGTGATATGAGTGGTATGCTATAAACCATGTGTCTTTCTTCTTAAGGCTGTGCTGCCTGCATACACCCTTTGTTTGACCCAAAGTTGCCTGAAGAAAGATCGCCTAATCGTTGACATTGTTTTTACTAATTCCATAAATACTACCAAGAGTGATGACAGATACAGCATTCATATTTTTAATGAAATTATTACCACCTCTATAACCCACTATCAGGACAACCTACTCCCCTAAGCTCCATCTGTCGCTTGGCTGCTACTTAATACATAGCTTGGGGGTTACTTCAGTGTATGATACAATATTCCTATTTTGGGGCCTACCGCCACCAACAACTGGTAATTTCAAGCCATTATATTGACATTTTAGCTAATGCTCACACTGAAAAATGCCCATTATATATTTCATTCACATTTATTCTACAAATTAACCTTCTGTTAACACTAAACACACATATATATTTGACACTACCACTTCAAAATATCGAGACTGACCCACAAATTTGGCTGCCATTTTGGAAATCTGTGCATTCCGCACCCAATGGTTTGTAAATGAGGATAGTAGTATTCGGACGATTTTGGGGGTTTTTAATATATGAAACCAAAAGTATATATTTTTCAAATATTTCAGAACATCAATAATGATATTATATATGCTGTAGCCGATTTACTTTGATGTCCAAATCAACTGTATTGCTGCCCCGCAATGCATTGCGTCATGTTCAAAATGATACATGATTTGCTGGCTCAAAGTATGGTGTGGCATTTGGATTTGTAACTGACAATGATAACTGTTTCAGACTCAACCGAGCGTGCAGATTAACGTTTAGGTAGTAAGTCATGTTCGGATGGCCAGTTGCGTACGTATAGCTTAAGCCAAGGCTCAAGCTGGAGTTTGATTCACGAAGTCAGGCCTGTCATATGTCGGGTTTATTTTGGGATAATTCCAGGTTTGTATGTGACCAGCTGGGTTGCACAGGGTGTGCTCAAGCTCAGCTTATGTTATCTTGGCTTGAGCCTGGTTTCATTCCACGTCATTGCCAAAATGATTTGTTTTGCTGAATTTCCACGAATTCTTTGAACTTCTCTTCACTTTTTGTCAATAATAAGTACCTCATTTCTGATCCATCTGCACTTCTTAAGATAGTTATGTATACGTGTAAAAAGCTGGATACAAGCTGCTACATGTATGAGCAGAAAAATCTATACCCTTCTGGACACGAAAACCTATCTGCATACCAGTTCAGATGTACCTTACTTGCATCATCACAGAATTAAGACAATTTTGCTTTAAAACAATTTAAAAAATTTATGATTGTTTGGCAAAGACGCATTAATGTAACATTGAAACATCGTCAATACTAGTAAACAGATTTTTTCTCTGGAACGCATGAACACAATGTGGCGACAAAACATGCAGTTCCATGGAAAGTATTAAATTGTCTCGGAGTTTACATTTTCAAAACTTATTTATGATTAATATTTCCAAAATATCCATGGCTAAATAATATGGATACGACAAATAATCTTGATATTTGAAGGTCTCCGGTCAGTTCTCAAACTTATAACTTGAATGGTCTATGTTATTTCATATACATAATACATCCAAACCAAATAATCTTTTGTAGGTATGTTTTTCTTTCCAAATAATATGCGTCTAAATTCAAACTCCAAGCATTGTCAGGATTTTCTGTGTTTCGATGAGCTAGCATTTTATATTTCATATTTGAAAATCCAAATTTTCCTTAAAACTTATAAAAGAGTATAAGAATTTATAAGAGTAGAAGAATTTACCTTATTTGCCAGAATTGATAAAGCTGTTAATGTTCCTTTATGAAATATTCTGTAATGTTATCCATTGTTCTAAAAGTGAAGCATGTGTCATAACCCACAGTAATTGTGCTCACTGCTGCAGCAGCTGTAAATGTGGAATATTTTGAGCTTTTCCGTCAAATGCGCCTGCCAGACAAAGAAAATGTATTATACAAGTTAAGAGAAATTGAGGTCATGCTTTCATTGAAAAAATCAACTCCAAGCTAAAACTCGTTGATATTTTCAGGGAAAACAATCCATCTCTTTCTCTGACTAATACGAGTTCATATGTTGCAAGAAGTAAAGCTATAGTATCACTGAATTTGAGTTTGTCTTAATTTCCATTGACAAAAATATATTCTGTGTATTTATTATTTTCAATTTAAACTTTTTTCAAACGATTTATTTTCACGTAGATGATGCCCACTTTTAAGCAGTGTTCTGAATCTTTCTCATGGGTTCTCTCTGTATACTTTTGTATATTTCAACGCGTTGGTTGGGGTAAGAATGGCGACTATTAAACGCCCATGAATGTGGGTGGGGGTTTTTTGTTTTTTTGGGGGGATGGTTTTTTTTTTTTTTTTTTTTTTTTTTTTGTTTTTTTTTTTTTGCTTTGTTTTTGTTTTGTTTTGTTTTGTTTTTTTTTGTTTTTGGTTCTTTTGGGGTTTTTTTGTTTTGTTTTGTTTTTTTTAGCAAACACCGCACACAAAGCAATTTATCCCTCGAGTTTAAAGTCGCGTTATTATAAATCGCCCCTTGGAAATTCGTTATACTCCCAATCTGTCCAGTTATTCAATTAGTCAATAATTAGTAAAAAAAAATAATAAAGAAGAAAAAATAAAGGAAGGAAGGGACAGACAGAAAGAGAGGAAAGAAGCTAGAAAGAAAGAAAGAAAAGAGAAAGAAAGAAAGAAAGAAAGATAGAAAGAAAGAAAGAAAGTGAAAGAAAGAAAGAAAGCAAGCAAGCAAGCAATAAAGAAAGAAAGAAAGAAAGAAAGAAAGAAAGAAAGAAAGAAAGAAAGAAAGAAAGAAAGAAAGAAAGAAAGAAAGAAAGAAAGAAAGAAAGCAAGCAAGCAAGAAAGAAAGAAAGAAAGAACAAGGAAGGTAGAAACAAAGTAAGATAGACAGAAAGCAAGGTAGGAAAGTAGGGAGCGAGATAAAGTAAAAAAGAAAGAAAGACTGGAAAGAAAGGAAAAGGAAGGCAGGAGAATGATAGAGTGAGACAGAGAGAAAGGAAGACAGGGAAGTAGGTAGAGAAAGAAAGAAAGAAAAAACCGAAGGTTGAAAGAAAGATATAGTAAATTAGAGAGAAAGAAAGAAAAGTAGGGAGGGGTGGAGAAAGAAAGAAAGAATGAATGAATGAAAAAGAAATTAAGCCTGAGAGAGAAGAAAGAAAAAGACAAAATAAACAAAGGAAGGAAGAAAGAAAGAAAAAAGCATGAAAGAAAGACAGAAGGAAAGACAAAGACAGAATAAAAGAGAGAGAGAGAAAGAAAGAAAGAAAGAAAGAAAGAAAGAAAGAAAAAAGAAAGAAAGAAAAGAAAGAAAGAAAGAAAGAAAGAAAGAAAGAAAGAAAGAAAGAAAGAAAGAAAGAAAGAACAAGGAAGGTAGAAACAAAGTAAGATAGACAGAAAGCAAGGTAGGAAAGTAAGGAGCGAGATAAAGAAAAAAAGAAAGAAAGACTGGAAAGAAAGAAAAAGGAAGGCAGGAGAATGATAGAGTGAGACAGAGAGAAAGGAAGACAGGGAAGTAGGTAGAGAAAGAAAGAAAAAACCGAAGGTTGAAAGAAAGATATAGTAAATTAGAGAGAAAGAAAGAAAAGTAGGAAGAGGTGGAGAAAGAAAGAATGAATGAAAGAAAAAGAAATTAAGCCTGAGAGAGAAAAAGAAAGAAAAAGACGAAATAAACAAAGGAAGAAGAAAGAAAGAAAAAAGCATGAAAGAAAGACAGAATGAAAGAAGGAAAGACAAAGACAGAATAAAAGAGAGAGAGAAAGAAAGAAAGAAAGAAAGAAAGAAAAAAAGAAAGAAAGTAAGTCTGGGCTTCTGGATTCCTGATTGTCTGCTTACTACACACACACACACACACACACACACACACATGTTTATATATATATATATATATATATATATATATATATATATATATATATATATATATATATATATATATATATATATATATATATGAACGGCACATCACGGCCGCTTTCTCGATAATACTCTCAACCGGGGCTGTGGCTATGCTGTTTCACTGAACAACCATGCTATGCAGCTATGCAATTTCTCCGACCTAAGTTTACCTTCCACTCCAGAAAGGTTGAAATTAAATGCTGTGTTTTAGTTGACTTTGCTGCAAAATAATGACACACGACGGCAACTTTCTCGATAAAATCTTTCAACCAGGGTCGATCAAATATTATTATGAGAGAGCGGCTTGAAACTTTTTTTGCATTTTATTTTATGTTTCATAAAAGGTTATTTAGGATCGGGACTTGGCCTTTTAAGTTGGTTTGGTCGGGTTGTCGGAACCACACATATATTTTTGTTAGGCCCCAAGTAACTTGGACATTTAGTAAAACATGTTTAAAATGGATGTTCTTTCCCCTTTATCACATTACCTCCTTTAACGTCAGATAAATTTGTTGCCTGGGCACAGCCTTGTTATAGCTGATTCTTTAGGAAGTGTCTCTGATGCCGTTGTAACATGTCTTTAATGGCAGTATATTGTAGAGAACTGGCATGGTGCGTCTCGATACGTCAGGTAATCACTTCAACTGTCCACATTTCAGTCATGATTGTTGTTGTTGATAGGAGTCTAAGCGGTATCATCGGATTGTGTAAACCTGTCTGCCTTATCAGACAGGGATGGCGCTGTGTACAGGTTGAAATAGACAATTAAAAACATTGAAATGTTGCCGCGTTCCACTTGTGGTCAATCTTAGAACAAGGTGTAGTGAATGTGAATTGGTGACCGTGTTTTATGTGTATCTCTATGTGGCGAGAGTGATAATTCCCCACATCTTTCTACTCGTACAAATGCCATTTGTTTCGTTGAAGGGGAGCCAAAATATTAACCATCAATAGAGGTCACCATGGTCATTTATTAAGATGATTTACATATAATTTATCATATTTTGCGTTTCTGTGGCCTCTTATTTCCCATGAACGTATGCTTTGTCCTTGTCTCTTCTTTACACCACAATTGGCCGTTGTTTACTTTTTTCTTTGCTAACGTAATGATGGACATTAAATTGTCCTCTGGTCCATTTTCTTCAATCTTGAATATTGTTACAGGTACATGCGTGTCCACTGCATAATATTTGCAAGTCGATAAATAAATACAGTTAAGTCTGTGCCCAAACAAAAAATATTTCAGGTCGACCCCAATTTAACTAAACTTTCGGGTCTCAGTTCAAGGTTTCGTTTACCATTCTTGTTGCATATAATGCAACGGTGCTGCCATGAAGTGCTTCTTTCAGGCATTAGGCCTAATCATAGCGGGCATATGCGTTCACTTCACCAGAGATGGAGGCAACAATCACGCTAACATCGCTTAAAAAATGATAAAAATTGCATAATAACAATAATGATATCGACCTGATCTATGACAGTTACTGTCGAAAGACCGAATGTAAGCCAGTGAAAACTATTGCAACCAAACTTTACCTTAGTAACCGATACGGGATATTAATCCCCACCCCCACCCCCACCCCCACCCCCACCCCAAGCGTGGGCCTTGTCACCTGTAAACGATCACAAGCGGATACAGAAATACCGAAGGAAACCAGTTAATGTAATAAAAATTTGCGGGAATTAATTAATGTATATTTATTCCAAACATATATGACGGCTCCTTCTTATTTATATCAAGGTTTGTTTGTGTTTGAAGAACATGACAATGACTTTTTCAACATGTTAATTTACCCATGTTAGTAGTTTGGTAAGAGGAACGCACAGAGATCAGCCCGCACATGCGGGAATCCTAGGAAAGCCAAAAAGCAAAGAAAGGGTCACTATATGCACTTTTTGCCGAGAAACGCCGACAAAATTAGAACAAAAATCTTTTTGCCGAGAAATGTCGAAATCATCCTATTTGTCTGCTTTCTCTCGGCATTCCTCGGCATTTTTGCCGAGGAATGCCGAAAGCAAGCAGAAGTCCTCTGCACTGCTCTGCTAGCCTCGGCATTTCTCGACAAAAATGCCGAGACATGCCGAGGTGAAGATTTGCAAGAAGACCATCTCGACATTTCTCGGCACTTTTGCCGAGAAATGCCGAGGTGATGTCTGGACAGAGAAAAGTACCTTGGCTTTCCTCTGCATTTATTCCTAGAAAAGCCGAGGTAAGGACTGGAGTCTTCTATACTTCGGCATTTTTCAACATTTTAGGAAGAAACTATAAGAAGTATCGGTAGGCATATCTCAGGGTTCACACTGTAATGCAAAACAAGACTGAAATTATTGATTCATTGTAGAATATGAATGAGTATAAAATATCGTTCACAATATGTCACAAGTATCACTGATAGCTACAAATGAGTTGCATTTTCACCAAGTTCAAGAATACATGAGAAGTATGACAATGCATTTTTAAATTGAGATTCACACAAAAGTACTACATGCATGCACTCCACTCTCAGAATCTAAGGAAGGTAAAACCTCAAATAGATGATGCCTGCATCAATATATTTCACAATCCCTTGTGCAAGAAAAATGATGCAATCCAGAGTATTAATATTATGGTACTTTCTACATAAGACCACCCACCAACCCCCACCGCTACCCCACCGACCCCTTCCATCACCCCGCCAGGAAAATGTGGTTTTATAGGGTGGTTTTAAAATACCGGTACATTTAAGTGTCATGAAAGTAAAAAATTAAAAAGAAATTTCTCTTAGTGGAGGTCTTCGTTGCAGGTTCCACTGCACATGCATTGTAAAGCTATCCGCATTATACATGTTAAAAGCTTAAAAGAGGAACTTTGAAACTATCAATGATACTTTCATTCATATTGGCTCGTAGAGATCCACTGATTATCATGCGAAATAAATGATTGGCCCCTCCAGTTTGAAAGATTATTTTCTTCTCCTTACATTTGAACAGGTAGGCAATTCTCCACTTTAGCCTCATTTCTTTATCCCGTGGAAACTCATGCCCACTGCCCCTGATCCTATAGCCAGGTACACAACAATATCTACGCATCTTTGGGCAACAGTTTTCATCAAAAAACGAGTAAAGTAATCACAATGCGCCTGTCTGTTTACCACTGCACCCAATGCAAAGCCAACATGGCGCTGGCCAGGGAAGGATTGCTAGTACTGCAGCGCCATCTGAAGGCCAGGATTTTCACATGCCCTATTAGAGCCACTTTTCTATTTTTCTTGTGACATATCATTGTAAACGATATTTTCTTGCAAATTTTCACCAAGGCAAGCCTCGGTACTTTTGCCGAAAAACGCCGAGGCATGTCTCCGCATTTTTGCCCGAGAAATGCCGAGTCTGGCTAAAAAAACCAGTGCAGAGGACCACGGCATTTATAGCAAAGTGCCCAGGCCAAGAATGTCGACAGAAAGCAGACAAATAGGATTATCTCGTCATTTCTCGGTAAAAATGCCGAGAAAAGATGTTTCTACCATTTTTGTTCGGTATTTCTTGCAAAAAGAGCCGAGAGTGGCCTTTTCCCGGCGTTTTTGCTCTCCTAGTGGAACTTCCTGGTTTATTGATTCCGATCAAAGCAACATCGCAGTACGTGTTGATATGAAAGTACAGTGACGGTCAGTCACACGATTTGTTACCTTTGAGCAAGCTTTGTAGTTCTTCCCGCATTTACAGTACTGTGACTATAAATTAATTTTCAACTCTTCAACTGACGGTGACTATTTTCAAAATATCTTTTTAAATATTTTGGTGAAAAAGTACAAGTTGACATCAGAAAATTGTCATCAGTGCAAAAAAAAAGATATTCGCTCTGACACATGACAAGTGTATAAGTGTACAAACAAAACACTGCCCCTACACAGTTTAGTGTATCATTGAATGCATATTATATATACGTTTTGGCATGGCTTGATGAAGAAAGTGAAAGGCACCATTAAAAGTTATTCACCTATCACATTAACTGACCATTTGCTCAGGCAAACAAATTCACTTCTGTGGAGAGAATAATCGATGAAACGGTATTGTCTTCATCAAAGCACGTGAAAGGAAGTCTTAAATATTTTTAATCAATATCATTTGCATTATAAAATACTCGGTATGTGTGTGTCTGTGTTTGAGGGAGGAGTTTTTTGAGGGGAAGGGTGTTTTTTTCCTTTTCTTTTATTTGTTGTTTGTTTTATTCATTCACTTTTCGTAAAGGAATGGAGCGAGTTGCTATGTCAGCTCATTTTGAGGCCCTGTCAATAATCATTTCATCATCATCAAACCTGCACATCCGTGCTTCCTGAAATGTTCAATGATGATTTTCCGGAAACAGTCAAGTTTACACAAATCCTAGAGCCTTTCCAGAAAGCTACTTTTGTTTTGATAAGAGATTATGTAGCGTTAGGGCTTAAATTCCGCCATCGTATGACTGGGAAAAACCCATCTAATCACAATGTGTACCGGCATCCCGATAACCTATCTCTGGATACTGAACATGACAAAGTGTCAGCCACTCCAAATAAAAGGTGGCATGTGATGCGCAGATGAACCTCGGAGTATCCCGAAAAGTTTGGTGGGGTGGGGATTGCGGGTCGTTTTGTCCATAAGACTAGTACAACAGCGGAATGCAATGTTTACCTGGCAAAATTGATATATTATTTTATGCTTACAGGTACGTTACAAAGTAACGTCATCACCTTTTGCATCTCCCAAGCAACCTCCAAATTAAGTTCAAAGAAAAAGTTTAAAATGATCAGAGAAACGTAGTGTCATACAAAGCTCTGGTCCAACGATGATAGTTCCTGTGTGTGATATAAATTTTGAAGATGTCATTAATCTTTCTTGACAAATCACGATGACTTCCGCTTGGGCCCCACTCATCTGACCTGACAAAACGTTTTAAAAATTTAGTTTAAATATAAATTATCAAAGTATAATTTTGTCCATCATGAGGTGCACTTGTCGCACAACTTCAGGAAGTTGGTGTCGATTGTTCTCGAGGTGTGACGGTTACATCTTCCGCTTGGACGCCACTCATCAATACCATAAAAATAAATGTTTAAGGGCTTCTTGTTTTAAATAGGTTGCTGACCCATCATGAGGGACTGATGAAAAATTCGCCGGGGGAGGCTGTTGTCAGTTCTTCTTGCAAATTCGCGGTTGCGTCGTCACTCCAGTCTCCAAATAAACAGTTTTAAAATTATTTTTTAATATATTATATGATTATCATATCATATCATATCATATCATATCATATCATATCATATCACATCACATCACATCACATCACATCACATCACATCATATCATATATGCTGTTGAGTTTCAATAGTCACCTGGCCCAGCCTGAAGTGCATCTGTGATTAAAAAAATGTTGGGTGTGCAGTTAATAGTGGGTTAGATATCGCGTTTATGCCATCAGGATGAACGGCCAGACAGACGGACGGACGACGCAGAGGACCACTGTTCTCGCGCATTTTATGTGCCAAAGGTAAATGTAGCTATTTCAGTAGATAAAGAAAACGATCAGTATTCATTGGGTGGCTCGACCAACGTCTCATGTTTGCCATGCATATTGTCCAATTTCGTAGTTAACAGATTTAAAAGACACGGAAGGCGTTATTATGATTTAACGACACGGTATACACAAAAAACTCTCATTCATGTATTTATGAGCATTTTTATGAATTATGTCTGGGTTTGAACCCGGACATTTTGCTTTTTCAAGAATTCTTGATAATATGTCTGGGTCCCAACCCAGACATATTATTTCTCCTCGGATACATTACTTCTTTCTTTCTTTCCATAGGACCCAAATTTGTCCAGACTTTTTCTTGGACACTGTTTTTCTAAAAACCACCAAACTTACCATGGAGACTGACCTACCAGTGAAATTGTGCATATCGTTTGGAATAGTCATGATTTTTAAATTGTGCAAGTTAGGGGCAATTAAAATTTTTAAAGCACCATATCTTCCAAACTATTGCAGATAGACACAAAATTTCAACGCGCATGCATAGGTTTGTGACACCTGCCAATATAACGGACAGTAAATGAAAGTTGTAGAATTTTAAATTATGCTAATTAGGGGCATTGAAAATTTCAAGGTTGAATGTCTCCAAAACTATTATAAACACGACTGCCATTCCAACTTCATTTTATAGGTTTGCGGCAAAGCGGCATCCAATGAGCCATGAACCAAAGTTGTAGGATTTTAATTTATGCAAACTACAGGCATTCAAAAATTTCAAAGCTGAATATATCCAGCACTATTATAGAGAGGGGTGCCATTCCAACTTGATTTAACGGCCTTGTGGCAAAACCTCATCCAATGACCCATGAACCAAAGCTGTATGATTTTAATTTATTTAATACAAAGAGAAACTTAACAAACCTAATTCTGTAAGCTCATGTACCGTTTGAACACTATCAAGTCCGATATTCTAATGGCCAGTTGCACACGTCTGGCTTAAGCTAGAATTGTCTCAATCCCGACTCAAGGTGGGCTTGAGCTGTATGTTCGTTTCCACACGTCGGGTACTGATTCAAGCTGAGCTTCAAGCTAGACTTGCTTCTGAACCTGCCTATGGGTTGGTTTGAATCCAGGTTCAACTCTTGAAACACGCGTTCTGTGGTATAAATTGTGTCAGTTCTTACGTGTTTCTTCGTTATCAAATATTATTAGGAATGAATGGTGCAGTGGGACCAAGGGATCCTATCACAATAACAACAACAACAACAACAACAACAACAACAACAACAACAAAAGTCTTCAAAAACGTACTGGAAATAACTGTCTTGTTTATGGAGTATCATGAATTATTTCAAATATTATACTGTATTAGCAAACACTTTACCGAGCATCAATTTTGCAGATTTCACAAAAAATCAACATTTGACAGATTTTATTTTCTTGATTTACTTATATATTTTGGAAAAAAAAGGGCGAGCACAAGAGATAATAATTGCTACTTCTTGGTTTCGCTACTTGCTACTACATGGAAATTTAGGATATTAAATAACTTGGGTAAATTTGTATTTATGTAGTAAGCAGCTAATCAGAAATCCACAAGCCAAAACTAACTTACCTACTTTCTTTCTTTCTCTGTCTTTGTTTCTTTCATTCTATTTTTTTCATGCTTTCTTTCTTCTTTCCTTACTTTATTTCGTCTTTTTTCTTTCTCTCATGCTTTTTTCTTTCTTTCTTCCTTCCTTTCTTTTTTTCGTCTCTTGTCATCTTTTATTTTCTTTCTTCCTTTTTCTCTCATGCTTAATTTCTTTTTCTTTGTTTCATTCTTTGTTTGTCTCTCTCTCAAATTTTCCTATCTTTCTTTCTCTGTATCTTTCTCTTATATTTCTTTCTACCTTCTTTTTTCTTTCTTTCTTTCTTTCTTTCTCTCCCTACTTTCCTACATTTCTTTCTTTCTATCTTTCTTTCTACCTTTCTTTTTCTTTCTTTCCAGTCTTTCTTTCTTACTTTCTTTCTTTCGCTCCCTACTTTCATACCTTTCTTTCTCTCTATCTTACTTTCCTTTTACCTTCCTTGTTCTTTCTTTCCAGTCTTTCTTTCTTTCTCTTTCTCCTTCTTTCTTCCTTCCTCTTTCTTTCTAGCTTCCTTTCTGCTTTCTATCTGTCCCTTCTTTCCTTCTTTTTTCTTTCTTTATTCATTTTTGTTACTAATTATTGACTAATTGATTAACTAGGCAGATTGGGAGTAAAACGAATTTCCAAGGAACTATTTATAGCAACGCGACTTTAAACTAGAAGAATAAATTGCTTTGTGGTTAATATCTGGGGTGCTTGCTCAAAAAACAACACATATAACCCCCCCCCCCAAAAAAAAAAAAAAAAAAAAAAAAAAAAAAAAAAAAAAAGCTCGTGGGTGTTCAATAGTCGACATTCTTACCCCAACCAGCACGTTGAAATGTACAAAAGTATACAGAGGACCCATGAAAAAGATTAACAATACGTCTTAAAAGTAACCATCATCTACGTGTAAATTACTGTCTAAAAAGTTTAGATTGAAAATAATAAATACGCAAAATATACTTTTTTATCAACAGAAATTAAGATAAATTCAAAATCAGTGATACTGTAACTTTACTTCTTACAACACATGAACTCGTATTAGTCAGAGAAAGAGATGGAATACATTCCCTGAAAATATTAACGAGGTTTAGTTTGGAGTTGATTATTTCACTGAATGCATGACCTCAAATTCTGTTACCTTGTATAATACATTACTTTGTATGGCATCCGCAATTGACAAAAAAAAGGCCAAAATATTCCACATTTGCAGCTGCTGCAGCAGTGAGCACAATACCTGTGGGTTATGAAACATGCTTCACTTTTAGAACAATGGATAACATCACAAAATATTTCATAAACGCACATTAACAACATTTGTAAATGTTTACAATTAAGGTAAATTCTTTTACTCTTATAAATTATTATGGACTCTTTTATCAGTTTTAAGGAAAATTTGGATTCTCAAATATGAAATAGTAAATGCTAGTCCATCTAAAAACAAACAATCCTGACAATGGTTGGATCTTCAATTTAGACCCATATAATTTGGAAAGAAAAACATACCTACAAAAGATTATTTGGTTTCGATGTATTATGTATATGACATAACATAAGACATGCATGTTATAAGTCTAAAAACTGACAGCAGACCTTCAAATATCAAGATTGTTTGTCGTATCCATATTACAAGTATTTTGCCGCGGCTTTTTTGGAAATATTAATCATAAATAAGCTGTGAAAATGTAAACTCCGTGAAAATTTAATATTTTCGATGACACTGGATATTTTGTTGCCACATTGTGTTCATGTGTTTGACGATGTTTCAATGTTACATTAATGCGTATTAGTCAAACAATTATAAAATTTATAAATTGTTTCAAAGCAAAATTGTCTTAATTGTGTTATGATGTAAGTAAGGTACATATGAACTGTTATGCAGTTACGTTTCCGTGTCAAGAAGGGTATATTTTGTTCTGCTCCTGCATGTAGCTTGTATCCAAATTCATATACGTATGAAAATATACATAACTATCTAAAGAAGTGCAGATGGATCAGAAATGATGGACTTATCTACAAATAGTGAAGAGAAGTTTCAAGAATTCGTTGAAGTTCAGCAAAACAAATTATTTTAACAATGACGTAGAATGAAACCAAGTTCAAGCCGAGATAACGTAAGCTGAGCTTGAGCACACCCTGTGCAAACCAGCTGGTCACATACAAACCTGGAATTATCCAAGGATAAACCCGAGATATGACAAGCCTGACTTCGTGAATCAAACTCCAGCTTGAGCCTTGGCTTAAGAAATACGTGCGCAACTGACCATAAGAGCAAAGTCCTATTCCGTACCATTCACTGAAAAACTGCATGATTCTAAATCATAATAGCAAAATAAATTTATAAAAGAAACAAATCATATTCATAAGATTCAGAAGAAAGTTTTGGCATTATTAGCCTTTATAAAATCGGGTCATCAGCGGGGAACCAGCGCAAGACTTGTTTCGGTGCCATTAATCCCCGGACAAGTCAGTTTGCTAACTGGCGGCACCATATTTGCATTTCCAATACAAACATCCCGAGCTGATGTATTACGGAATAAAGCGAATATGATGCTCCTTTGTTATTAGGCCTACTTAAAAACGGAGCCCACATGACATAAATATAATGAAACTACACCTAACACTCATGATTAGGCCTACCAAAATTGAATAATAAAATAATAAACCCCACACTCCCCTACAGCGCTTGGTCTTAGAACAGAAATAGGCTAATACACAAAATATTGATTATGTTGAACAATGGCAAATTAGGTGAATACACAAAATATTGATTATGTGGAACAATGGCAAATTAGGTGAAAACACAAAATTTAAATCTTGAACAGCTTCAATGTTATTATAGATAGAGGTGTCATTCCAACTTGAATTTTTAGGTTTGTGACATAGCCGCACCCCACGAACCAAAATTGTAAAATTTAATTTATGCCAGTATGGCGAATACACAAAACGTAAATCTTAAATAACTTCAAAACTATTATACATAGCGGTGCCATCTTAACTTCAATTTGTGAGTTTGTGATATAGCCGCATCTAATGAACCATGAACCAAAATTGTAGAATTTTAATTTATGCACATAATAAAATTTAAATCTTGACTAGCTTCAAAACTATTATAGATAGAGTTGCCATTTCAACCATAATTTATACATTTGTGACCCCAATAAAACATGAACCAAAGTTGTAGGATTTTAAATTTATGCAAATAAGGTGAATACACAAAATATCAAACTTGCCTAACTTCAAAACTATCATATATAGAGGTACCATTACAACTTGAATTTGTAGGTTTGTGACATAACTGCATCCAATGCGCCATGAACCAAATTTGTAGCATTTTAATTCATCCAAATTAGGCTAATACACAAAATATTGATTATGTTGAACAATGGCAAAGTGTAGCATTTCAAACTGTTCTCATTTTGAACGCACCCAGACAGATTTGCTGTGAAACAAATCTTTTTTCCAGTTCTTCATTTCTTCTTTACGACCAGATTTGTCCGAATTTTTTCTCGGACACTATTATTCCGAAAACCACCAAACTTGCCGTGTAAATATTATAGATAGACCTAAAATTCTAACTTACACATGTAGGTTTAAGACATCTGGCAAATCCAATGGCATGCAAACAAAAGTTGGGGAATTTAATGTGTGCTAAATTCACAGAATTTCCCCGGAATACACGCCCCCCTTCTACTGCGTGTTACAAGCTGCTTGGATCTCCATGGTGCTGGGCAACCATTATGCATTCATCATAAATTACCTTGAACCTATCTCACAAGTAGCTTTCTAATCATGCATGCTAGGTGCATGGTTTGGAAGGTTTGGGTCTTGCAGCAACTGGGGGTGGGGGGACTCCCAACAATTGTGTAATGAGGTTCTCAATAAAATACAGAGACTATCTTTCTGTTCATGCAAGAGCAGATCTACTCCATGCTGCTATATGTATCAGGCAGGGTATAGTTCCTGCTATTGCTGGACAGAGTTGTCAGTGTAATGTGACTGAGACTGGTGTCCTTGCTGGTCTGTTTATGCCTGAGATTATAATGAGTCTGTTGAGTCCTGTCAATCCCAATGGACTACACTTCTGGGACTTCTGGGCAGAATAAGCCCGCTATGTGTACCTTCTGTTAAATATAGACTACATACAGTACTGAGTTGGCAAGACCCATCACAGTATGGTCTTCCAGTCCCGAATGACTGTTTTTACAACTTTGTGAATTTTGGAACAGTGTGTGGATTTGTGTCATCTCAATGGACTCTATCACGTCTTTGTTTTCTTGTAACCAGTGAGATGAAGCCTGTTCTCATAGCCAAGACAACGAATACTGAGACAGTAAGTGCTTGTCTCAGTTCACAGGTACATGTACATGTAGTTTTGTGATAGTCTCCATTAAAATTTGTTTATGTAATAAAGAAACAAAGACAGTTTTGTACTCCATGTATATACATCCCCGTGAATTATAATATGTACATACATTGTACATGTATATATGCATGTATGAATAATGTACATGTACATGCAGATGCACATATACTCATCCATACTGCCCAAGAGGGCTGACCCTCTCAGGATTGGGCACTTTTCTCTGGTCCCAAGGGTGCCCAACGTAGAGAGGTTTCACTGCACATTGTATAAGTAGACAGTGGAATTATGTGTCTGAGTAATTACCATTGACATTATTGGAGTTTTAAAATGTGAAATGTCTTTGATTCGCACATTTTAAGATGCTGCAAGTTTTTTATATATCCTTTTTATAAGAAAACACACTGCGGTACAACTGAAACTCTAGCTTTAGAACGCTTTGACTTCTTCATAAATGTATGACAAAAATCTCCCCAGGCTAACAAATTCTATGGGGGTATAGTAACTTGTATCAAGAAAGAAATCCGAGCAGGAGTAAAAAATATTACCTAACAATAGGTAAAAAATTTCATGGATCTGATTGAGCAAGATTTAACTTAAAATAGGACATTTTCCTCGCAGATGTTTACATTAGTCCACAGGGTTCCACGTTCTCCCGAAAACGAAATGATATTTTCGTTTTTCTAGAAGCTAATGTGGCAAGACTTTTGACACAAGGCAAATGTATAATCTGTGGAGACATGAACAGCAGAAGATTCTGACTTTGTTTTAAATGATAATACAAGAAATATGCCCGTGCCACATTTTTATATTTGCGATATGTATAATACTCGATTTAATCTTGATAAATCAAAACCTAATCTACACGGCCAAAAAACTTATTGAATTGTGCAGAACCTCTGGCCTCCGGTATTGAATGCTAGAGCTTTGGGAGATACATTAGGATACTTCACTTGTTACAACACTGGTACTGCCAGTGTTATTGATTACATGGCGGTGGACCAAGACATCCTGAAAGACTTCAGCTATTTTCATGTACATGGTATTAATAATGATAATTTAATGATTTATTGATGTGACTACCCCTTTACAACGGGAACACCGCGGGCAGGGCATGACCCGCGGTGCGTCCAAATATATACAAGTATAAAAAGAACACAATACGTCACTATACACACCAATCAAATAATAAAACAATTAGGTCGGGCTCAGGGAGTTGCTAAGTGACTCACGCCTGTAATGCCACGCTTCTGTTATAAACTTTTTACAGATAAAATCAAACAGTGACCCAACATTTTTTCCAAAGTCAAATGCTTGTTCGCCAAGTAAAAAACAAAGTTTTCTTATTTGTGAGGAACCCATGTATTTGTACCATACGTGCTCCATACCGCACTCTCTTAGACTATTTTCCAACATAAATATATATTTGACTCTAATATGGTTTGTTGTACTACATTTAAACATGAAATGCGGAAGATCCTCTTTTTCGCGGTGACACAAATTGCAAATTTCATGTGATAATCCCCATCTGGCGAGATCTTCATTCAACCCCCAAACAACCGACCCTGGCCAAAAATTTTAATCGGACTCCAGCAAATTTCCAAACTCATAAATGTATTTACTGCCAAAAGTAGAACCCTTAAACAACCGAAACCAGTACAAAGAACTTTTATCATCAATATCTTGAAAGAATTCTAACTTGTAACTTTCGAAACTTAATTTTCGATAAGGCTGCAGCCAGCCGTCATTTTTGCTTGTCAACGCACGGTCCATTCCTACATTAATCAGAATTTGGTGAATTTCATAAATATAAGGCCAGGGTGGTTTCGTTTGACCATCATAACTTCCCAAAAGTTCATTAAAAACTTGTTTACATAATCTGTTATCAGGCAAATCGTAATTTAGTCTGTGGTTATACTTGATTCGGATTCGATCTAAAATTAACTTAAGTGGTAACCATCCAAATTCTAAAACCGCTGAAACAGCCGGAGAGGACCTTACTCCCATCCCCAGGTATTAGTATAGCCTCTGTTCATTGTATGTTCTCCCCATACTTAACAAAGGGCTGTTACGACACTTTGTTAAAATTCCCCAGTTGATGCAAGAAAAAAGGTTTAAGTGGCAGGAAGGGGATGACTGATGTTTCAGAAATACTTTACTGTCTACTGGGATTCAAAATAAGTTACTCCAGATAAATCACCAACTTGGAACTTCAGATGCGGAGGTAAATGGCATGGCAGCAAATGTCACAGAATGACTGACCAACACTGCTCGTTGTGCTAAAATGTATTTCCAGGCCATAAACGATTTAAGCGTTCAACACAAAATAAGAAATGGTGTGACACAGTTTGTCAAGTGGTGTATAGAGATCAGAAAAAATCGCATCTACCCTTAGGGAACAACCTTACAATGTTCAACTGCTACATAATTTCAGGAATAAACGAAAGCAGTATAAAAGGTTACTGATCAAGAAAAAAAGCTTTTGAGAACAGATTCATACACCCATTGGAAAAGCTGGAAGAAAGAAATCCCACTGCATTTTGGAATTTGTACAACCAGTTGAGCAAACAAACTACCCCCCCCCCCCAAAAAAAACAAACAAAACAAAAAAAAAACATTGAACCCAATGTTTGGATTAATCATTTCAAGAAACTACCGAACAAAACAGACATGGAAGGTCTGTATGAATTCTTAAACTTGAAAAAAGATAAAATATTTAATGAATTAATTTTTTTCCATACAAGCACATAAAGCGATGTCGGCCATCAATGGCCTAAAACGCAGTAAAGCTCCAGACACAGATGGCATTCTCAATAAAAAGTTCAAAATGTGCCCTGGGTGTTGTGGCACCTTTAGGTACTAAGTTATTTAATAAAATATTATGCAGTGGTATATTCCCAGACCTTTGGAGGGAAAATATTCTTTTCCAGTACACAAAAAGGTGATGCCTACAACCCCTCAAACTACAAACGAGTAGCTCTACCTAGTCATTTCAGCCAATTTTTCTGTAGCATAATCAAAAACTCCACATTGTACCACTATTTTGAGATTAACCAGGTTATTTAGCAACATCAGATTGGGTTCAAAAAGCAGCAGAACAACAGACCACATCTTAACATTAAAAACTCTTGTTGATAAGTATATCCATGAGAAACCAGGTAACGAGATTATAAGTATGTTTTGTGGATTTTGAGTGTGCTTTCGATTCTGTATGGAGACATGCTCCACTCAACAAGTTGCTCATTTATAAGTGACGTTGGTGGAAATATACTAAATGTGCTGCTATCAATGTACAGTGATGTTCGGTGTGGTATTAGAAGTAACTTTGGTTTAACGGATGGTTTCTCCTCAAATGTAAGGGTGAAACAAGGATGTCTCCTCAGCCTTATATTATTTAATCCCTTTCTGGCTAATATGGTGCATATTTTTGATAATCAGTACGATCCTGTATTGCATGACCTAAAATTAAACTGTTTTATGTATGCTGACGACCTAGTTTTGCTGTCCAGCTCACCTGGTGGACTACAGAATTCCTTGAGTAACCAGTATTGTAATACGTGGAAACTTCCAGTAAATATATCCAAAACAAAAGGAATCATATTTTATAAGGCCGGCACATCAATTATTAAATCAACCGATTTCTACTTTGGAAATGACACTGTAGAAGTGGCCCAGAGGTACTCCTATCTAGGTATCAAGTTTGTGCCTCATGGGTGTTCATACATGCCATTAATAAGTTAAAGGACCAGGCAAACAAAGCACTGTTTAAACTGCGTCAATTTCCATTTAATAACAATGTTAAATTATCATTGAAATTATATAAGTAAATGTTATTCCCTATTGTCTCATACGGAAGTGACGTAATGAGTGCAATTCTAATCAATGGCCTGAATAATGAAAATCTCATGCAACTATGTGACAAAGCCATGCCTGAAATCGTACATACTAAATTTTGTAAATTTGTTTTGGGTGTACATAGAAAGGCAACAAATGCTGCCATAAATTAATGGCACCGAAACAAGTCTTGCGCTGGTTCCCCGCCGATGAACCGATTTTATAAAGGCTACTAAAGTCTTAAACTTCTATATATTTCAAATTTTATGAATATGATATGTTCTTTTCACAAATACATTTGTTATAATGATTTAGAACCATGCAGTTTTTTCAGTGTATGGTACGCAATAGGACTTTACTCTTAGAATAACGGACTTGATAGTGTTCAAAGCTCTGTAAACTTGGGATAGGATCAAGATCAATCATGTACGGAGTATGTCTGACCTTTATGAAAGAACACTAACATGTGCAACATCAAGGTATATTTAAATAGTTCTCCAGTTGTAGTGAAATGTAAAATTAATGTATGTTGCACTCTGACCTCACAAATGAGGTCACGGTCACTCACATACTATCTAAGCGTGACCTTCATAGAGAAACATTAACATGTGCAACAAGTCCTAACTCAAAATAGATCTCAATTTATCAACTGAACATTAAATTTCATGTCAGCTAACCCATGACCTTGGAAATAAAGTCAAGGTCAATCATGTACTGTATGAGTGTGGCCCTCAAGCTGAATCATACCCATGTAAAACAACCAAGTCCAGGCTGAAATAGTTCTCAAGTTATCATCTGTAGAGTTAAATACACCTACTATATATAATAAAGTGACCCTATCACCTTGACAATGGAGTCAGGGTCACCCATGTACTGTGTAACTCCCGCTTCCATGCCCTCAAATGTTCTTATGCAATTTTGGATCAATTGGCCAGCTGGTTTGGAGAAGATTGTTTAAGATTTCGCCAAAAAATGTACAAATAAATTCATTAAAAAATAAAAAATCACTTGGAGCATGACTCACGTTCAAGACTAACAACATCAAAAGAAACCCCATAAAACTTCCCTATTAGTGTTTCATAGTAACCGTGTCCCCATGATCCACTGTAACCTAGACACTGTATTAGCAGCTATAGTGCCACCTGTTGAACAAATTAACGTCCAGTGGTCCTGAGAAGTGTGTTCATGCAATTTCAAAGAAACTAGCCGGGAACTTTCGTAGAAGGTTTCTAAGATTTTACCCAAAAAATGATAAAATTTTAAAAAAACATGAAAAAGAAGTGAATCAGGGTGATGATTTTGGATAAGTCAAAAATCCGAATTTCCATTGCAATCCTCATTGACTTCCATATAATTAATAGGAATGTACGTATGTGCAAAACAATACATGGCACCCTCAATATCAAACTTGGGGATTCTCAAAAAACTTGAGAAAACAAAAAGTCCAGAAATTTATATAGGGCTAACTTGAAGACTGTGGACTGTATCATATTCACAGTCTCAAGTTTTGAGACAGACTTACAGGATGGACAGCCAGACAGTGATTGTGTAAGCTCTGAGACCTATGTCAGCAGACCTAAACATGAAAAAAAAAATGCACAAAAAAATCCAAAAATCACTGGCGCAAGACCATTTGAATAAAATTGGTAGAGACTTACCCAAGGTAAATCCCCACCAAGTATGAAGTGGATCCATTCTGGAGAGGTTAAAAACATGAATTGTTGATGAATGATGACTGGCTGGACAGAGGGATGGACAGTCAGCTGTCCTATAAACTGTCAGTTACAAATATGAGGAATAACTCTTTCTGTGCCAATCACGTCTTAAGTCGATCTGCTTAAGTCAGACCAGTCTGAATTATCATTACGATTCCAGATTCGTATTCCTCGTAAAAAGACCTTTCATTCAAGTACCAGTATTCCTATAGTTCTAGAGAGAATACCCCAGGTCAACAGCTTTTCTTGACATGCATTGGGGGCAGTGAGCCCAATGTGCGCCGAGAAAAGCTATAGACTCAATTAAAAATTTGGCACTCAAATGGTTAATTTGTTGGCCTAACCCAACGAAATCACAATTTTCCCACTAATGTTGGCTAGTAACCATGGGCCTCAGCTTCATCAGTACCATGATATAAGCCAATGTCACTTTGACCTTTTGTGTGACCTTTCACACAATCTGAAGTTCAAAGTTTACAACACCGCAAGAAACCCCCATCAGGGTTTTCCTGTTAATATTTAATACTACAGGTCTATCTTGATAATGGATCCATCATTATTGATGATATAAGCCAATATGTCAGTATGACACTTAACTTTGATCTCTCAAGGTCACTGAATGTCAAAACTAACAGCACTAACAGAAAACCCCATTGGTTTTGGTTATTAATGTGTTTCTAACCATGGACCTATGATCCACCTCTACCAATGTGTGGAAGATTTGCTCAGTCCACAACAACAAAAAATAAAATTCATTAGAAAAAGTCGAATAATCCAATAGAGAATGACAATACCTACGCAAAAAGAATTCCCAGATGTGCCGAGTATGTGTGCCAAATTCAAAGCAATAGTGCACAGGTAGCAGAGCTATAGCAAAACAATATTAACCCTTAAAGTGCTGGTTTAAGATCGAGTGAACAGCTTTCATCAGGACACTTTGCGCGAAAAGCTGTTGACTAAGACTGCTTTTTGCTTCAGACAAGGCTTGCTGGTATTTGAATGAAAGGTATCTTCATGAGGAATTTTACTCTTTTAACCACTATATGTTTAATGGTAATGAGAAAGCAACTATAGCAGTGATTAGCACTTTAAGGGTTAATGGTGCTGGCAGCAATGGAGCTGAAATCCTTCTGAACACTACATGCTTCCCCTCATGAGGCATGCAGAAATATCAGTGTTTATATCTCAACATGGATATAGCAGATCCACTCAATATGCACATATGACATGTAACCATATTCCATACTTTATTTGCTCAAAATATTGCTAAAATGTGGATACAATGTACTTCAGCAACTAAGAACAGTTGTATCATGTTGCATTGCTTGTCTTGACTACTGATAGTGCATGTTTTTTGTTCAACTCTCTGCTGAACATTACGTCAACAAAACAGTGTCCATTTCATTGGACTTTTACATCTCCAACCATCATTTAACCATCTGAAGCCTCAGAAAATAACCTCCTCATTAAACACATGCATCATCAAATGAAACACAAAACAAAAGTTTGTATTCACTCATTATTATGTGGGCTGTCGTTGCTAAATATTTAGCTACAAGGAGCTGCTACTCAGAAAAACATGTACAGGTACAGGCTCTGAAACATGTTCTGAGTAGTAATACACTGAAGACCCTTTAATTTATTTGGGCTAATACAGCCTATGTCAAAATTCTACACAGGAACGTGTGCAATATGGACAATAGGACTTCCAGGTGTATATAGGCTAGACAGTGACATGCTAGCTCATGGAGAGTAGACTTCAGACTGCGAAATAGGGTAATGACTACTGGGAAGTGGTTCTGGACAAAAGACACAAGCAAAAAACATGCTTCACAACTTTCAAACATTCTCAACTTTTCAAAATGTGTTTATTTACATAGTACATAGTTTTTGACCACAATATATGGCCAGAACAACTTATCTTGTCCATTGAAGTTTTATGAAAGTATAAGTGTTCCCCTATTTCATGAAATTGTGGCAGTTACAGCTCTAGTCACAATGCATCCAGGATGATTTATTTGATACTTGCACATAATTGCTGAGACTAGCTTAGATATTCATAAGAATATCTAAAAACAACCACTGATAACCCCACAGCTACAGTATCTGTGTGCTAAATGTATAGCTACATGTATGTTGTTTTCACATGAATTAAAACTGTTCTAATTGCCATTTCCCCATGCCACATGCTTTGAAGAGCAAAAAAAATATATTATAAAAAACATGTATGTCTATCTGTATAAATATACATATATATATATATATATATATATATATGTATATATATATATATATACATATACACACACATATATGTATACACATATGCATACATATATATATGTATATATATATATATATATATATATATATATATATATATATATACATATACACACACATATATGTATACACATATGCATACATATATATTATATAATTTCAATAATGTACATGTAACTGGATCTTAATAGACATATACTTTGGTACCTACAAGATGTAAGAATTTGTCTTATGTTAGTCGAGATACAAGATGGCAGCATTATCACAACAGACAGATGATGTACATGCTAAAAGGGCTAGTCTATGTAGATACAACAGCATGCAAGTTTTCCTCAGTAACATTACCAAAAGGGTCCATGTTCTCTTTTTTTTTTTGTCCTCCATAAAAGCATGCCACTTGTTCAAACCTTGACTCAGTACAACCACAGTATGCAACAAGACACCAACTCTGTCTTCTGAATGTACACTGAAAATTTAGTCATACCACCCATTTCTCTCCATAATACTAGCAAAAAGGGTCTTATTTGGCAAGTGGTGTCAACTTAAAAGACATGAAGTCTTTACATGCGAGCTTGTCTTTATAGCAGGTGCCAACTTTGGCCACATACGCAAACAAGAGTACCGTGTGCAGGAAGAAATAAATCCTATATTTCACACTTGCAGCAGAGACTACAATAATTTTACTCAGTATCGTATCAGTTAAGATTTTTAATGACTTTTTTCAGTAAGACCAACTAGACCCTATGAATGTTAGTGGTTACACAGGCCAGACCTCTTGGTAGATTGGGCAGATATGGGAAGTCTGATATTAACCCATACTCCTCTGAATACAGACACTGTCAACAACTTTCCTTGCTATAATTTGGGTCGCCGGTGCCCAACTTCCACCAAGGACAGTCATTGACCTACAGCATGCTGTTTTGATAGGTTTTATGTGTCTGTTTATAATGTTTTTTGTACATGGTAATGGTGAAAACATCAAGGCAGGCAACCTTTCCCATCTGGTGGTGTTTTGGTCAGGGTAAAAAACAGCGTGGGAGGGTTAACGTATCACGTGCCACCTAACTTCCTTGGACCTTTCCCATTTCAATTCCCTACAAGTATCCTGATGTAAAGTGTTGTCTATTTTGATGTTTAACTTAAATTTCTCATTAGTAAAAGAGATTTTTTTGGAGAAAATTGTAGATAAAAGCTGCCATGATGACACAGCCCAGCAGCTTTCATAAGCATTGCCTGCACAGACTGGTCTCATTCTGACCTTGAATGGATTAAATGTTGCAAACATTTATCCAGCATCACTGACAAAATATTAAATCAAATAAGAGAGCTGTGTGAACAGCCCATGCTGACCTAGACATTCATCACACTTGCAGCTCTGTGAACTTGGGATTGGATCAAGGTCATCCATGTACTGAGTAAGTCTGACCCTTATAGAAGAACACTAACATGTGCAACATCAAGGTTCCAGTTCAAGTAGTTCTCAAGTTATAATGAAGAGTAAAATTCATGTATGTTGCACTGTGACCCCAGAAACAAGGTCAAGGTCACTCATGAACTGTCTAAGCATGACTTTGACAGAGAAAACATTAACATGTGCAACATCAAGGTCCCAACTCAAAACAGATCTCAAGTGAACAGTAAATTTTGTGTCAGTTGTCCTGTGACATTGGGAATGAGGTCAAGGTCCAAACATCACTGGAGCATGACCATTAGCACAAATTATGTAGACACTTATAAAAAGTACATTCCTACCAAGTTTGGCATAAATCTGACAAAAATCATGTATGTTATAACCATTACAAGAAATTCCCGTGTTATACTTTCCTATTAAAACATTTTCACAGATTTTTGAAAAAAAAAACATAGAAAAATCCAAAAATCACTGCAGCATGACCATTTGAACAACCTTGGTTGAGACCCACCCAAGGTACATTGCCACCACGTTTAAAGTAAATCTGACAGACAGTTTCTTCAGAGAAGTCCCAAATGTGAATAACCATTAGAATGCCATTGACTTGCATGGTAAGCAATAGAAAAGGTGCATTTACTGATTGGTACCCAAATTGAAAAAACAATCGTTAAAAACCAGGAATCCACAGCAGTGCTACCTAGCAAACATCTGTCCTTGGCCCTTTCACAAGGAACATATCCATAAATTTTCAACTTAATTTGAGTGATGGTTCTGGACAAGTAACCAAAACATACAAAAATTCATTAAAAAATTGAAAAATTACAGCACTACCTGGTGAACAAATTAAGAACAAAGAGTCCCTAGGAGTGTTGTTATGTAATATCAATGCAATTGGGTGAGCGTTTGTGGAGAAGAATATTTTGTAAGATTTGTCCAAAAAAGAACAAAGAATTCATTAAAAGTCCAAAAACCACTGGAGTGTGACCATTTGAATAAACCTGGTAGAAACCCACCCAAGGCGCATTGCCACTAAGTTTGAAGTCAATCTGGATGACAGTTTTGGAGAAGTAAAAAATGTAAATTAGCCTCAGAATGCCCACAAGGACCATATCCACTATGCTTCAGCTTAATCTGAGTGAGGGTTTTGGAGAAGAAGTCAAAAATAGCAAAAAAACACAAAATATCATAAAAAATTAAGAAAAAAATGCAACACCACCTGGTGAACAATTCAGAACTAGGAGTCCCCAGGAGTGTCCCTGTGTGATATCAAAGCAATTTGGTGAGCGGTTTTTGGAGAAGCATTTTTAAGATTTGCCCCAAAGAAGAACAAAAAGATTCATAAAATCCAAAAATCATTGGAGCGTGACCATTTGAACAAATTGGTAGAGACCCACCCAAGGCACATCCCCATCAAGTTTGAAGTGAATCTGGCTGACGGGTTTGGAGAAGAGGTTGAAAATGTGAATTGTTGACAACGGATGGACGACGGACAACGGACAGAGGACAATAAGATAAGCTCAGCTGAGCTAAAAAATGTCAACAGTAATGCACATGAACAGTATGCATGTGTATAGCTAAGACCACCTGAGGTTACAACAAACTGAAAAACATTTATTTAAACATACAAGATACATATATACTGATACAACCATTGTCCAAAAGTTGTATAGATACAGCACCATCTATTCAATGCCCTGACTCGTATATTTTACATTTATATTTGCTACTTTGTGTGTTGTAAAAATGACATTATAGGAATATTAATCTGGTGTTAAACCAAAATATCTGGGTATGCAAGGCATGTTTCCACATACTGACACCAGATGGAGACACAATTTGCTTTTCATTAAATATGGGTTCCTGCTTTGCATTGTAAGCTTAACAATTTTGATCATCATAATTAAAATTCATGTTATAAATACATACAGTCTTCTTGTATATTATTCACTGTCTTACTACAGAATAAGAAATCAAACAACTCTGCACTTCAGAATCAGAATATACAAATTGACTTAGGGAAACACAGTAAATCAATCTACATATAACCATGGGGAATTCTTGGGACTCAAAGTGCTTTGGGTTCCCAGAATCCAGAAGAGAGAAAGAAAACGGAGTTCAAATACATGTAACAAAACCATAATAAGTCTACAACCAAACAGATTTTTCTTCTAAATTTGTTAATCAAACATATCATGACTACCAGGAAGTGGTTCCAGACAAAAAGACACAAATACAATACTGGTATCTGCATAGATCTGGGATCTTCAAAATTATGGGATGTTATTTGCTCCATGTTGAAATTTCTTTGTTGGCACTTAATTATAATTCCTGGCAAAAGAGGATTTTTTTTTTTTTTTTTTTTTTTTTTTTTTTTTTTTTTTCATTGAAAATGCCAGAACTAATAAGCCAACCCAGGGTGTAAAGATTCAGCCAATATCGGGATGGCTTGCAGGTATTAAAATTTAGAAATAGCCAGCCAAGACACTGGCTTGATATGCATTGAGTCTAGCTGTAGAAACCAATTACGGATGTCTACACACACCAACTTGTATACTATACATTAAGTTGCGTGTATTTATTTTTGTACATGTATATACTATCCAACAATTCAATCCTTTTCTCTTGAATTAACCCTTTCCAACTCAAACCACCCAAAAGTGCATGGTTGTAAAATGTTGTCTGCCTAAAAGGTTTTACTTACATTTTCCCATTACCAGAAAACATATTTACCGAGATTTGTACGCAAGACCATTTGTGACAACACAACCTTAATCAATAGCTTTCCTTGGTACGTGTTAGGCGTACTGTGCCTAACACACTCCAAGGGAAGCTATATGGACTCTGTCACTGACCAGGTTCCCTTGGCATACATTAGGCGTACTGTGCCCAACACACTCCGAGGGAAGCTATATGGACTCTGTCACTCTGACCAGGTTCCCTTGGCATACGTCAGGCGTACTGTGCCCAACACACTCCGAGGGAAGCTATATGGACTCTGTCACTCTGACCAGGTTCCCTTGGCATACGTTAGGCGTACTGTGTCCAACACACTCCAAGGGAAGCTATATGGACTCTGTCACTCTGACCAGGAATGGGTTACACCTGAATCAACAGCTTTGTTTGACATGAGCTGGGCCCACTAGGGGTAAACCTACACTAAGAAAAGCTGTTTACCTGCGACACATTATCTCGATGGGTCTCATCTACAATTCTTGTTGACAGGACGGGTTCATAGAGGCATTGCCTGCTCCCCCAATCATTTTTTCTTTTAAGAAAATAAGTTTAAACCAATTCTCATTATCCAAACTGCTTTTCATTATAACTTCCCCCAGCTATCCAATTTGATAGTACAAGCATCATATATAATACACATTGGTCATAATTATAAACAGATTGGATTTATGATCCAGACATGGCCAATATTTTAGTGGGTAGACTCATCTCTCCCAACAGTTACAACGGAAAACATGTTTCTTTGGCCCTATCCAGTACACATGGCCTGTCAATCAGGCAAGCAGGTCACATACCTGTGACAACTGGCATTATAATTTAATTCAGCTCTACCATTCTGTAGACTGGGAGCCAATATGTGAGGACATGAGAACAGTTACATCCTAATACAGTTATGTTGTCCATTCCAATGGTCACGTATTTCTGCAAGGCTGACGTATCTAAGACAGCATTTAGTTTCTATTCAATCAGAGAACAGAAAGTTGAAACAGAGACAAATTCCTTGTAACTAGTAAACATAAAGATTGATGCTTACCCCAACGTTCAACAGAACTTACTCTCTTCTGGCGAGTCAAGCTATGGACAAAACGGGTCTGGCATTTTGGTACATCATGTGTCTACTTTCATAAACACTTGTCTTGTCTTTCTACTGTTTTTCATTATACATAGTTGAAATTAGTCAAAAATACTGAAGCAGACGACATTTTACAGCCAGCCGCTTCTGGCCAGTTTCAGGAGGAAGGGGTTAATGTGCCAGATGATGTGCACGTGACAATATCCTTTGTGGATATAATCAAAGGAACTAACATAAGCAGAACATCACTGCTGTGTATGACCTGTCATATCTTTTGCGCGTTTGTGCTTTTCAAATGAGAAAGTTCAGCATACTTATAAATTATTTCAGTTTTTCTAATTATGCCAAAGTGTCATATTTAAATGATTATGAATCCACATGAACCATCCGTAACTGCTATGTCTGTAATTCCAACTAAACTCATATTCTGATTTGAAACACACTCGTTATTTGTACCGGTTATACCTCTATAATGTACTTATCTGTTAACTTTTTTTTCTTTTTTTTTTGGGTGGCACATATGATAGCGATCTTGTGAAGATCTTAATATGCATCTCCCAGACCAATATGGATTTGCATTTTAATTTACATCTGTATTACCATCTTATATTGCTACATTGTTACTTGTAACGATATTATTGTAATGCTTTGGTCGAATAAAAAAATTCCTGATTCCTGATACTACCAAGGTTTGCTACATGCATCCTGCAACAAAAATAAAATACTACCAGGAAATTCTGCTTCAGTGCTTAGTTCTAAGTTCTACTTAATGCATATTAGGAGACAAAAATAAATTTAAATGGTAGCCTTTATTTCATTTTATTTTAGGTTATGTTGATGCAAGTTCTAAGACTATTTCCACCTTTCCTAAGCCATTCATACTTGATCTTAAATTTAGTGTGCCCATTGGTTGGCTTGCCAACATCATATAGACCATGTTCTTCATGAATTGTGACACATAAATGTATGCTTTGAATGGCAATATTATCTTATCAGGAACTTCATAAGTGAAGATTTTACCCTTGCTGTGTCAACAACTTTCAAGTCAATGCAGCCACATATCCAGTATCTAGAGGCTATGCTATTGACCTTGAGAGTATCAATATGATCTCAAGTCCTTTACTTTAGTAAACTTATTCTAGAACAGTTCAATTTTAGGCTGAACCAAAGGCAAACTATGCACTCCTAATACAAAACTATCATATATATTAATACTGTAAATTCACTTACTTTTACTGTATTTTTATTTTCACATATTTCAATGACAGTCCAAAACTGTGAAGACAAAAACACAATAAATAGTAATGGTACAGAGGTTTAATATGAATTATGTTTAAATGGTGAAATCAAGACTTAAGTAAATGCTGCACATGCAAAAACTTGAAAAATGTTTATATTTAAGAATTGAATGCCCCCATTTTGAGGCACACGGACAAAATGACTGCAGGAGCTGTTGAGGCCATTTACTGCATCAGCCAATGCCGTGGCTCACGCATTATGGCCTCAACAGCCCTGTTAGTCATTTCGTCCACGTGTTTCGAAATGTGGGTGTTCAATACTTATATTTACATTTATCTGAATAAATATCAGTTTAAAATCTGCCAAAAAACTGTTAAAATCTTGCTAAATTCACTCACAACATCTCTGTTGTAGTTGGAGTAAACATGTCAGACAAAACAACCATAACAAATGAGGACATCTAACCGTAATAAAAAACACTCTCACTGATAATATATACTTCATCAGAGAAATATTTTATTCAATGTTAGGGCCGGGAGTTCTAACATGTAAACGTAGAAATTTTTTGTTTAAAATCATGTTTATGTTGTTGTTTACCATTATGTTCTTCTAGGGTTACGTCATGTTGACAAATTTAGTGCTGCATCAATGGATATATCAGTGCACAATGTGACTGATAATATTTATATTTGGGCCAAAATTTAACATCATAGATATAGGACTTTTCCTTCATGTCCTTCCCTCATGAACACAAGGGCATGAACTACAACAGGGAATCACACTGCACACCCATATATCCATTGATGCGGCACTACATTTGTCAACATGACAAGACCCCGGAAAAACAAAATGGTAAACAACAACATAACCATGATTTTAAACAAAAAATTACTACATTTACACATTAGAACTCTGTGCCAAAACATTGAATAAAATATTTCTCTCAAGAACTCTATTTTATGTGTTAGTGTCTTTGATTACCATTAGACATCATCATTTGTTATGGTTGTTCTGTCTAACATGTTTACTCCCACTACAATGTAGTTGTTGTGAGTGAATTTAGTAAGATTTTAGCAGTTTTTCTGGGGAGATTTTAAAATGATATTTATTCAGATAAGTGTAAATACAATATTGAACACCCACATTTCCTCCATGTGCCTCGAAATGCGAGAGTTCTAAAAAAAAAAAAACATAGTACATATGCACATGGACCAGATCCCCCACCAACATAATAACCAACAGCTTCAGTTGGTTCATGTACCCTTAACATTTAATTTCCTATTTGTCTCTGTGACATAAAGGTACATATTAGATTACACTTTCTGGGGGGTTTATGGGGGGGGGGGGAGAAGAGAGAAGATATTTTCGTCACACATCACTTTTTGTTTCAGTTTTCAAATCTTGTTTTGGAAATAATGGTTATTTAATTTTTTCTTTTAAAACTTGGTGTATTATCCAGACCCATCCCTGGTCATAATACAACTGAGTCAATGGCTTTCCTTGGCAGGGATTGGGCACAATGTGCCAATTTTAAAGAAAGCTCTTGACCTAGGGCATGTCATCATGAATAGTCTTACATACAAATCTCAGCAAAAATATATTCTAGTAATGAGAAACTGACATAAAAACTTCAAGGCAGATGGCATTTTACATGTACATCCAGATGCTTTGGGGCGATTTTAGTGGGAAAGGGTTAATCCACCACATGGAACTCACATTCACTTGATAAATAAGTACATGTAGTAACCAAAAACATGCATAACAGAAAGGTCTTCTAAGATTTTTAAAATACAGGTCTACTGAACTTAATATTTTACTACTTACAAAAAAAAATGTTGTTTACAGTTCTATTTGAATAATGTAATGATCCATTAATGCTAGATTCAAGACAAATATATACATGTAAACTCATATAAAAATATATACTTTATTATGTACTTTTATGTTTATAAGAGAACACATATTTTTAATTATTGCTTTCACACTGAACATCCATACAGGATATAAATTAACATAGCACTTTTAATATTTATGTAATTATATACCTTAAATAAACGTGCTAACATATGCTCTCGTATGTTATGCATTGACTTCATAATGCCTTCTGTCTTTTTAATTTAGATATTAATTTGAGTACCAGTGACTATTGGCTTTTATTACATCCATAATTTAAAGGATATGTCTTTTCAACCAGTTTGAAATAAACACAAATCAGTTATATAACAGAGAACAGTACTAATCATTTCAAGTATTATTATCTGTGTCTTTCTGAAACTTGTGCATTAACTGCTGGGAAAAAAATCCACAAAAGACATGTTCAAAAGTATCAACATTAGGTTAAAAACAAAGCAAAATTAAAATATAGACTTCTGGTACCCTTCAGAAATTAAGACAAAACACATTATAGTTAACAGGTTTCTCTCGCACCTCAACGGAAGCTTTTATTTAACAGTGCCATAACTAAGACAACCACAACCATGATAATGGACAGGTGACAATGACCATGCACAAATAGACCCACATGGACACAATTCGCCCATCTAAGTAATAAACATTTTCTGATAATGGCCATGTCGTAAAATGTATGAACTTAACGAGATCTGTTCATGTTCATCAACATGAGAATGTCACAATCTTTCCACACACCTTGCACCATAAATCAAAATAATATTCCATGCTGCCACAATATTTATGTGCAGTAAATGTGTACAGTGTAGTTTAAACCTTCATGTTCCAGTTATCAAAATTATACTTTACACCATTAGATAAAACATACTTTCGCCCCATCAGACATTCCATTTCAAATGAATTTAAATACCTGACCTTTGGTCCTGCTCAGTTTTGTAATCATTCTTAGCAGCTTTACATTAAGGAAAAAGTCGCAAAACTCCTGTAACCAGAGCATGTTGTTTGCGATGGGTTGACGTGTCCCTCACAAGTCATTTTTCCATAAATGTAATGCCTCTTTACCACGGCACCACAAAATTCAACAATTAAACGTGTAAAAAAGTGCTACCAGAGAATATCTGATAAACATACAGACATTGACTCAAAATCAAAGATATATGTAAATCCAACTCTGCTCAATAAACACAAAATGCTCAAAAATGTCTGAATATATTTTAGCACATACAGGTGACAACAAATAGGTGCATTTATTTACAGGATCAGAACTGCTACTGTCTGTGTGTGGCTGACAATAACTTCTTATGTTAGGACTTCACATACACATTTTGAACATGTTTGAACATTTTTCAAGACAATATTGACAAGCATCTTAAACACAGGATGGAGGCTTAGACGAGCCAGCGAGCTGCTGGCTCCCTGCCTCGTCAATTTACCCCCTAGACTACAACTTTACTTTAACAGTAGCAGGGGCAATCATACTCATATGCAAGCTGGTCTAAATGTATTTATTATTAAACTGAGGACCACAGTTGTTCATGCAGGAGTTCCCTCAGCTGCTACTGTTTTATTATTGCCACTTCGGTTGTGCCTTCTCACTGGGCAGAAAAACTAAATTTTGCATTGCATCAAAGCAAAGTAAAAATTCAAAAATTATCAATACAAAGTGAACTTTCAATTTACATTTAAATCAAAAGCAAAAATCAAGGAAAAATATTCACCCTTACCTGGCCAGAATAAGACTGAGTCAACAGCTTTCCTTGGTTCAGGTTGGCAGCATTTGATTCATCCAACTCACACCAAGGAAAACTACTGACCCCATCCTGAATGGTCTTACCCACAATCCCCGGCAAAATATATCCTTTATTTACAGGGAATTTAAGTAAAAATATTAAATCAGACAAAAAATTGTATCTGAATGCTTTGAGTGGAAAAGGGTAAGTATTACACGAAAATGCTTCATATCCCAGAAAATATACCTGGCATGTGCACTAAGCCAAACCAAAACAGGGTATTTTATGTACACTTGATGACAGGACAGCACTCCATTATGAAGGAAGGGATCTAGAAATTTACAATGTTTTTTTATTGATTTAATTGGTAGGGGCAACAACAAACAGGGCATTAAAACTGACATGTTGCATTTACCATACTTATATAAGTATTTGGTGCCAAAGAACGATGCAAAACATAGTGCTCATCAGATGGACTTGCAAACACATTTGTTTGTTGTTGTTTTTCTTTCACCCCACATTTATCCCATGGCAAACCCAACTGACCACTGAGATTCTGGGAATTTTGATAATACAAAACACCATTTATATTCCAAATCCCCAAAGTAAAAATAATAATATAATAGGAAGTGAAACAAATAGTACCAGCAACAATATGCCACATAAACATTGTTTTGTAATAATCTTATACACAATCACAAACTTAGGTGAACTTATAGGCATTCTTGAAAATTTGATCATGTTTATAAAATGTCAAAATTTCTTTAAATATACACTGAAATTCGACATGAGTCGCTCCCGCAGCCTGCCGACAATTTGACTGCAGTTGCCTCCTGCCATGAAAGAGTTAAATTTCATCACATGATAACTGTTCTGCCATCAAAAAAAACAAAAAAAACAAAGTGGCATAAATAGAACATAAACAAACATGTCCATCCCTGTCTGACCCTGGGATAAAACCAAAATTGAAGATGGTCAGGATTTTTCTTCTTAAAAGTTTGGCCTTAGTGCAGTGTATCACTATCACAACGAACATGAAATATTGTTTCTGACACCATTGGCCTGCACCCAGTGTACAAGTATCACAATGAGTGTAGCAGGCAAGGCATGTCCCTGTTACTTTCCTCAAAACTATATCTTTATATAATTACTTTCATCCACTTTCTTCGGTGCTCACCCGTCATCAAAATCCACAAAAATGTGGCCAAGTATAATGTACACGTGCACATGCCATTGTGGGTTATATTCTGTCAAGTAGGTTATTCATAGCCTCCCCCCTTGAATTGAGTCGCAGCTGATAACTTTCCTTGGCGAGGGTTCGGCACTTCAATGCCCAACCATCACTAAGGGCAGCTGTTGATCTAGAGCATGTTATCTTGATAGGCCTCATCCACAATTTTCATCCAAATTATTTTTCGTTACTGTTGAATTAAGTCCAAAACAGTGATGCACATGACATTTGGCCACTGGTTGCTTTTGGCCATTTAACGTTGAAAACTGTAATAAAAAAAAAAAAAATAAGGTTGCCTTCAAAAGACTGCATCATTTCCAATATATTACTCTAGGCCATCAACTGTATCGTTAATCCACTGAAACACGATAAACAAGACATCTGCTGCTCACCCAACCTGTCCATGGTTATCATAATATTCCATATAACTTTGAACAGTTATTCCCCATGGTTAATCCATATCCACATTATTTGCAATTAATATTTTTTTTTGAAAAAAGCACATTATGCCTGTGTGAGACATGGTTCCATAGAAATGTCTTAGAAACCAGTTTACATATGCCAGTACGTACATCGAATGTCTATTACAGTTTGGCAATCCATCAAACAAGATTGACATAAAGACAATAAAAATCAGCAGCATGTTTGCATAATACTGGAGTCAGGAACTTGCTCTGATTGCTGTTCTCTTCTAGCAATTGCATGTTTTTCCAAAAAGCCCCAAAGCCCTAGAGTTCTTGAGCTTTGTCTGAAACTTTAGGAGTTGAAATGGTGTTTTATTATATTAAATTGAAGGCTATGCCTTTAATTTGACAATTTGTGTTAGTTTTAGTGATCCCTACCCTTTCCCTGGAAAACCCTTAATTCAGTGGAGTGCTTTTGCAACCAAACATCCTGATGTTACACACCTCTGTAGTTGATGGTGTCCCTGTCATTTCCAGGTGTTAAATGTAGTTGATGGTGTCCCTGTCATTTCCAGGTGTTAAATGTCCATCAGTATGACGTGGTGTGACCTTGGGCCACCAGTAAACTTCAGAACCTGTGAAGCGAAAGTAAATTTACCCAAATTGATGCTTTGCTTCCTGTCTATGGCCTTCTTCAACAGGTTAACCAATGTTTCTTGCAGCAGGATTTTCAACATCTGAAATCCTTCGACAACACAGGTGGGATCAACTTCACCCTTTTACTCCACTGGCTGTCTTCGCCAATGCTTTAGCTAATGCTATTCCACAAATACGCAACATCTAGCCTAGTGAAGCCACATTTGGGTCTATCACAACACTCATTCAACCACTGCCTCTCCAAATTGTTTTTCCCAACAGTGCAACACTGTATCCACTGTAGAAATCCACAAGACACAGTTATTGTATGTCCCTATCCACATTGGTTTCACATTAGACACTAAAAATTGCCATCACAACATTACATTACCATGAAGCTCTAGCACTGGCTGCAAATCCACCGCACACCACGCTGTGGCACCACTGCAATCGTGCTGCACATGCGCTGCAACTACACTGTACATCCATCCATTGTAAGCCTAGCTTTGCCAGCTGCCAAGCTTAATCTTCTATTCCACCACATTGCTATCCTCTCCCATCACTGTTTGGTGATCAACCAGAGAGAGTGGAAACAAATGTAAAGCTGATAAGATTTTATGTTGTCATAGCACCTCCCAGCCATGATGTACAGTTGATGTATTTCTCCACCCATGATACACTCGGCTTTCAGCTGTTCCCGCATCGCCACTGCATGCGGATGTGGCTCTTCCATCTGTGCTTTGATCTTCTTGAACTATTATCACTCAACTCATTTTCGTGCAATGGACAGTAGTTTACGTTAGGGGTGAGGAAAGAAGATTACCAAAGGCGAGAAACAGATGGAACTGGTGTCATTCAGAACCATACATGTATATGGATCTATTTCCCGCTACACCAGTTTTATACCCCTGGTATATCTCCATTTGTTGGTGGCCCATCATCAAATGGTAGACTGAGGTCCTCAAGCCTGCAACACAATCATGAGACGTCAAGCAAACGCAACAAAAATGAACTCATTTAGCACTAGTAAAGGTCTTGGCTGGCGCTTTTTCCATTACCTAACAAGCTCCAGTATGACTTGCCATTCAGTGACCCCCGCCCCTACCAAAAGAACAAGACATATTTGTAAAACATAGATGTCCCCCTATCGTCATTATATCCACCCTCATTATCCTGTTGATAGTACACAGTGGGGCAGTCATGACCTTGGGAGTAGATGCAGAAACCAAATTCACTAAAGTGGCCTTGTGACCTTGGCAGTTGGGTCAAGGTCACCCTTCTTTGAAGCTGATCTAGCCCTAATAGAACACTATAAACATCTACAAAATAAAAGCTTTGGCTCAAAAAATTTTGCAGTTATTAAGCAGAAACCAAATTCAGTAATGTGCCTCTGTGATCCTGGGAAATTAGTCAGGGTCACCCATTTCAGAAATTGACCTCGCTCTTATGCAAGGCTATATTCCTATGTGATATGAAAGCCCTAGCTCAAAAACACCTTTAGTTACCATGACGAAACCAAGTTCACTAATAGGATTCTAGGTGGTGACCTTGGGAATTTGGTCAAGGTCATCGATCACCCAAGCTGACCAAGCCCTAATTGAGGCCTATTACCATGTCAATTCTGAAGTCATAACTGAAATTCTGAGTTACAATGCAGTACCTAAGTTCACTAAGTGGCCTTGCAACCTTTGAATTTTGGTCAAGGTACCCATCTTCAAACTTGACCTAGCCCTGGATAAGGACTATAATCCTGTCCAATATACAGATCCTACCATAAAAACTTTTCTAGTTATTGTGCAGAAACCAAACCTTACTATAGTACCTCCATGACCTAGGAAATAGGGTCATGGTCAACCACCTTCATACTTCACATAGCCCTTATATAGGAGTATAATATACCTGGGCACTATCAAAGTCCTATCTCAAAAAGTTCTTGAGTTACAGTGCCGAAACCACAGTCTCTCTACCAACTGACCGACCAACATGAGCAAAGCTATAGGCCCTGTCTTCTTCGGGGGGGGGCATAGCAGGAATTTTGCAGTTGCATAAGAGCTCTTTAAAGAATACCATCACCATTTAATTTCAGGGAAAAAAATCAAACACCTGCAGAAGATGAGTTTATTAAGAAGGTAAGTGAAAGGTGTAGCTCCAACATGTTGTGCCTTCAGTTTGCAAAACACATTGTAACAACATTATGTGCCAAACAAGATGGCTACTTACATATACTACTGCACCTTAAAAGTGCAAAAGTAGCTGTATCTACCTTACAAATATTTCTGTTCATCAGAATCTTTGATCTTCAATAGAAATTCTACAATATGTGTACAATAAAGTTGACTTACATCTTGAGGAGTGTGGTGTTTTCCTGCACCAAGTCCTTAACTTCTGAGGATTCAGCTTTCAGAGAAGCCAGGCTAAAAAACAAAAGTACAGCATGAGATGGTACCAGTGCAAGCGTGTCTTTCCACACCATGTTTATTTCTATTGTAAGTTGAACTTAAAAACTAAAAGGTAATGTGTTGTTGTTCTACTTGGATTTTTTTTTTTAATTATTTAAACACAATTTCAACAAACTTCAGTTTCAAGTAACCTTCAACATTGATTAATGAAAATGTTACACATGTATATTGTTATAAGCTATTGTTCCTTAGTAATCTTTCATGGGATTCATATAAACAGCTAATTAAAGCATGTCTGAGCAGAGTCAAGCTCAAACAATCATTCGTTATTTCACAGATACACCAGGTACACTTCAAAAGACAAATTAGCAGATTTTATGAGCAACACTTGAAAATTCTGGCATATTGATCATCTGATACATTGATGCTTAACTATTAGTATATTACAGTTTTGGGACACATAATAGTCTGAGATGTCTTTGAATACAGAGGTCTGATAAATCAGTGTCTGTTAAATCTACTTTCTAAAGTATATCCATTTCATACAAATTGCAACATACATTTTTTTTTTCAAAATAGGGCAGGTGAATGAAGTGATGGGCTCAAAACTGTAATAAAAAAGCCACTTAACTCAAGCAAAGATTGGCAAAAATTAATTTAAGATCAGCAAATCATGTTGCAACAAATTCCTACTTTTCACAAAACCGGTATCAAAAGCTACATACTCGTCACTCAGCTTGCGCATCATGCCACGGTTATTCCTGCCGCTGTCTCTCCTCCTGGGGGAGGTGGGGGCGTCCTCCTCCATGGCTGACGCCAGGGACATGCCCTTAACTGGGCCCGGCTTCAGGGTACATATGAAATCCTCCATGAATTTGTCATAGCAATTCATCTCCTGAAGATAAAATTACACACAGCTATTAAACACATGTAATTTGTTCGTCAAGGTGATGTGTATATTTTACTGTTGCACAGTTACAGTTTGCCATGCTTCAAAAAATAAATCAGCAAGGAGAGAGATATCCATGATCTGTTTATTCTATTCTGGCTTTTATTTACACATCATGTAAATATCATCCTATAGCATACTTAATCCAATAAAAGCTGCTGAAGGTAAACATGAAATTATCAATGCCTCACATTCAAGGAAAACATGAACATGCAATCTTAATTCTACATAAGCATACTTAAAATCTGAGAATGGTACAGGATGAGTTAAAGTGACTCGTCATAAATCATGTGATCCCATCCTGCAGTTGACTCACCTTGTCCAGTTTCTGTGCTATTGCCATGTGTTGTTCGGACAGTGTACTCACTTGACCTTCTAACCTCAGCAACCTTGACCTTGTCTCACATGCAAGCCTAAAAAAACAAACAAACTTGCTGCTACAGAAACTGAAACGGAAACTGACTTCTTTTTTTTTTCTCAGTCATCACCACTCCCTTACCAGATGAAATATACCCTACAATGTAGCTGAATCATCTGAGAAATGAGCATAGGGATTTTTTAGGCACCTATTTCACAATTCTGTGCAGAACTGAAGAACATGAATTTCAAATCACTACAGAAAATTAAAATACTCTGTGAAATGTGACTATAATTG
>OZ026622.1:75501025-75547025 GCA_964020975.1 Hermodice carunculata | reverse complement strand
TTTTCTTTCTTTTTTTGAAGAACCAATCCGTAGAAACATTTTCACAAAAGATGCAATGGATGCAGATGTACAGAAGGAGGTGTGCAGATACCTGAAAGGGGAACAGACAGGGAAGGTGGGCGAAAAAAACCGACGCAAGTCCAGCAGCTCTGCTCTTTCAACTGGTTCCAACAGCCTGCTGGTGTATCAGCTGGCATACCCACTGCCGATGGCTCTGAGTCAGACTGATGCAAAGTGTATTCACAGAAATTCACGACCAGCAATGTCACATAATTGTCAATAAACACATGAACAAATAATTATGCATTTGGTTGTTTATTAATTAAATGGTTATAAATGTACAAGGTACTGTGGTAAGCAAAATTCAGGTTAAAGGACAAGATTTTGCAGCATGCTATTGAGTATGTCATCAGTCTTAAGGTTAAAATACAATATTTTGAAATAAAACTGATTTTATTCATTATTTGTGCAGAGCTGTGTATGTATATTCCTCGGGCAATGATAATTTTTCACCAGTTATATGAATGGGAAGCATTTTGGTTGCTGAAATTAGAAATTGCTGCTGCTGAATGTTTTACTATTAGAATATACAGCTAATTCTAGATTTGCAACACTTATTTATAGCCTTATGATTAGCGGTATGGGCAAGCAAGCCAAAATATATATATATATATATATATATATATATATATATATATATATATATATATATATATATATATGTATATATATATATATACATTCCCCCCCCCCCAATTAAACAGAAAAGACGAATCCTGCAGGCCATGCATAGATGATGGGGGCTGCCAGAGGCCCACCGATGGCCAATTGGTGACTTGCCATGAGCTTAACTATATAATTGGCTGCATTTTTCCAAGAATCTATATATATATTTATATATATATATATATATATATATATATATATATATATATATATATATATATATATATTCCTGGGGGACATGCATGGATGATGGGGGCTGCCGCCAGAGTGCCACCAGAGGTCCACTGATGGCCACTAGGTGCTTTGCCATCTGCGGACCGCCAGGAAACTGATGGGCAAGACTCTGGCGGGCCGCTGGGGGCTGCCACGGGGGACCGCCGGATGTGCCACCCGAGGACCGCCAGAGGACCACCATTGGCTTGCAGGCTGGGATGTTACTGGGTAAGTCATGGGGTATTCTAATGGTATATCGATTGATGATTGATAGCCATCGTACTATGCTCAATGGGTGGAGGTATCAAATGAATGTTGACAAAGTAATTGTAAGATAGATGATATAGCTAACAAGAACAAACAGTTCTATCACAAGTACTGAAATAAACTCTGACACCTAGAAATATATTTGTGTATATGGCTCCTTGCATTCCCGACTAGTTTCGGTGACTAATTCACCTTCTTCAGTGGAAAGGAGCGTAGTTTTATTAAAATAGGATCCAGATCTATCATACCTCTTTTGTGGCTAAATTAGAGTGTTGCCGATTCTCCTACTCTCTTCAAAGTAACTGGAAAAAGTTAGTCTCAGTTTTTGTTGGTAGGACTCCAGGAGTAGTTTTTGCAACAGGAGAAACAAAAGCCAGTTTTTCATTTCAACTACTACGAGTAGCACATTTTGGTAATTCTATTTTTATTCTCTCTTTCTCTACGCCACAGGTCTGTGTCACATGTACATGCAGGACTGTGGCAAAAAACTGTCAAAAGTGGAGAGCCACAACATTAACTTATCATTATTTTTTATAATTTATTACTATGTTAGATTATCCAATTTGGTTGTAAGAGGTAGCAACCTTTTACCATATGTTTACTTGAAGAGTGCGGGGGACAATTTAACATAACATGTTTTAAGTGACTGTCCATAATTGCCATTGTCTATAAATAAAACATGTCACAACACCCACTCCCAAAACCATGCAAGTACATGTAGTAACAGCTAGGGTAGCCACAGGTCAGTTAAAAACTTTTTTTTTTTGAAGGTCAGGGAAAAGTCAGGGAAATTAGAATTTTGAGGAAAAGGTCATGGTAAAGTCAGAGAAATTTGACCTTGCTAAGCTAAATATTAATTGCACAACAAATCGAGAAAACTCTGCAGCTTCTGGGAGCCTAGGCAGCCCCCAGACCCCCGGCCTTCACATCTCATGGCAACCAGAAACTTGAAATAGGTGACTTGAAGCATTGAAACTGGTTTGTGGCTTAAGGTCAAAATTCAGGTGTAATTTAAAAATTGTTTTAAATCAATAAAATTTATACATTTGAGTCAGGAATTAATTTTAATTGGTCAGTGAAAAGTCAGGGGAATTTCAAAGTTGGGCATCTGTGGCTACCCTGTGTAATTCCCCAAATCACATCATTATATTTTATGCATGCGAAGCACAGCAATATTTAGTCAGGATTCTAATCACGCACGAGTCAATAAATTTCATCAACTATGGATATGAAAGCATGAATGTGGCCATACATGATTTCTTGGATTATGATCTAGCATGATTTTATTTACCTTGCATGCATGTACACAAAATAAAATTGTGTTCTTAATGTCCCTTCTGGTGCAGTATTTACAACTTATCCAATAATACATAATCAAGTACAAGAGTTACAGGCACAGTGAAGTGTGTTGATTATATTTTTTATGCATTCAGCCACTTCTGTTCATACAAGAGAAGATTACTGACTCAAATATTTATCAGCCAATCAAATCAGTCAATTAGTTTAATAAACACTATCACAACTCGAAATTTCGTAATTGCCCATTTTCTTTTAACCAGATGATCACACATGTCGTCATCCAGTTTCTGGAGGACAAAGAAGTGTCTGTGTGTACAGCGGATAAACTGTCCACTGTAGAAGGTTTGGCGGTGACGACCACTGTTGGTGCCACTCGTATGGCACCATACAAAGACAAGAAAGAATAATTTGGCAAAATCATGCATATTACTGGTAAGTTTAGTCATTTTTACTATCCTCCAAATAACCTGAGTATGTGCTAATATTAGGCTTAACACTGACCATGCAGGACTCAATTAACTGCCACCGGGTACTACCGCTGATACTGGCAGTATTACCCTATTTAATTGAAGTAGCAGTGTACTGGATAAGTTTGCAACAAGTGTCCTTGTATAACTATTCAAAGCCAAAGCCCCCACCCCCACCGCACAGACTTTGTTCTCCAACTGATGTATGGGCAGTGACTTTCGGACATGTTTTTTCCACGATATTGAGCATACAGGTTTAGACTTCATTTCACTCATGTTATAATGAAAGTTTAACCACAAGATGGTCATTTTTTAAGGCCCACTGGGCACCCTGGGGTATTGCCTTATATCAAATGATTTTGATGCTCTCAACTTCCAGGAATTCTCCAACTGGTGCTTGTGTTCCTGCTTTTGAAAATAAGTCCTGTTAAGCCACTATCCCATCTTTGTAGAAGCCCTCATAAGAGTTGCAAAATTTTAAGAATACATATATTGTGTATCTTCAGATGACAGACAACTGGCGCTGAAGGAGAAAGAAAAGTTGAGACAAAAGAAGCAGTCAAAGAATAAGACAGGAAGGTAGGCTTACAGTCTTGACTTTTAAGATGACCTTGTGCATTACATTTGATTTTTGTGATTTTATATTATTTGCTATAGCATATTACCCATGAAGTACTGAGTTAAATGACAGACTCCATGCAGATCTATCTGTTTGGGACACTTATCTATAGATCTAAGTGTCAGAAGAGCCCCCAAGGAAAAATGCATGTCAGTTAATCTAGACCAAAGTTGGCATGGGGTGAAGGTACTTAATGATCTGTGGAGATGAGCTTGGTGGTACTTCCAACTGTTCAAGAAAAGGTTTTGTTAGAGCTTTCAGTTTTTAATAGCTTTTGCTGTTGAGAACCTGAACACAAAACTTTAGGTATGATCAGTATTTTGAGGTTTAACTTTGTGTTATTTATGTTGAAGAATTAATAGATTAATTCCAATTTTAAATTTGAAATTGTCATAATTCTAGATATGTTAAAGTTTATTAGCTAGCCAGGTGTACAGGCATATTTTACAAAGGCAATTTATCACAATCACACCCTGATAAAAACACTTGCACATCTTGGATTTCAGCAACTTTTTTTATTTCATGCTTGACCTAATTCTGCACTATCATGCTAGTACTTGTTGAATAAAATTAATATGTAAAGTGACCTTACAATGAAGTAAAAGGTTCATGCATGAAATCAAATGGGAATGTTTACCATGCAGGAAAATGTGTAGAACTACAGTAAATATACAAGTTTAAATACCATGTTATCAATATCTTATTCTTTGCATAGAAATAGCCCAAGAAGATGTAAAAGACATGAAGAATGAATTGGAAAAAGGCAAGTACAGAAATTGGAGCTTTGAATTTAGTTATGTGTAATATCATTTTTCTATGTACTAGTTTGTCAGATAATATGGTGTCAAATGTATATCCGCAGTATCTTTGGTTTTGAAAATGTGCGACAAATTGTGAAGACTCTGACTGGCTTTATATGTCAAAGTGCCAGATTGTATATCATCAATATGGCCGTTTTGCTACATTAAGAGTTGTCTCAGCAAATCCTACTCGTAAAATAAATTTGAAGATATTTTGTATGTGCCACACGTTTTTTCTTGTGCAGGGACACCTTCCTCTTAGCATTATTTATCTACTACAGCTAGTTAATTTTAAGCCACTTGCTACTTTTGCATCATGAGAAATTATTAAAATTTTCTAAATATAGCTATTTATGCAAATTTGGTTTCAAAACTTTTTTTTTTATAAGAAGGAGCCATTTTGTTGTATTAATAAAGTTTTTACATTAGGTTGGGTTAATGCCCCTTTCAATATTTTGTAATGTAATTTATATAATGGTATAGAAATTCAGCTTGCCTCTAGTATGTTGATACTTTATTTGTAATGGTCTGTGCAGTGTTCTTTCTGATTAATATTTATTTTTGGTACTGGTCTGCTCAGGTGGATTTAATAGATTGTAATATTTTGCTGGTCAGACAGTTGTTGCAACTTTTACCAGAGCACTGTCTCGATCTTCCTACAAAACTATTAGTAATCTAGAAATATATGTAGTCTGTCTTACAGAAGTGCATGTTGATGTAGCGTATAAGAATCTAATCTCATTGTATTTCATATGTAGCCCAAGGAGAAATACAGACATTGCAGACAAAATTGGAAGAAGGGAAGAACATTAGTAATCAGCCTGAAGACCTGAGATATTCTGTTGACAGAAGGTGAAGTAACAGTACCTTTAAGGCACTTTTGCCAGCTGATCATTTGGAAACAAATGTGACCATCATCCAGAAGATGCCACATATAATTTTCTTTTACCTTAAGACAGATATTTTCCTTCAAATATTTGAGCTGTATGAACCAACAATTATTCAAAATTTATATCACAGTTTGAAAACTCATACATAGTGGTAAAACAATGCACCCAAGTAACAATACATTACATATTGCTACATACTTCATGGTTTTTAAGATGTATCATGATATTTCAATGCTTTATATCTGCTCCAGTAATGCTTGGTATCCCCGTTTAAAACTATTAAAGTCATATTGATGGTGTGTTTCTCTACAGGACTTTAAGCAGTTCATTTCCCAGTTGCAACAAGACTACTTTTTGTTCAGATCAGCATCAAGGAGGCAAAAATACAGAAACACTGCAAAGCTCCAATTTTGTTAGGCAGATATGCTGCAACAGTTTAAAGTAGAGGTAAAAAATATTTATCATAATTCTTTGAGTCTGTCAATTGATTCTTGCATCATATTGAGGCACCAATGTAGTCAAGAATCATTTAACCCCTTCATACATATACATGTATATCTCATCAGTGTTTTAAGTAGGCAAAATTTTAGGTTGTTATTAATACATGTATCTTAATTCTGGAGTAAAGACCGAAGTTTCAGTGTATCATATGCTCATGAAAAAGAACCATGACTATTTGAAACATTCCTTTTCAAAGAGCATTTTACAATTTAAAGAAGCAAAATACCCCACATGGAGATTACTGAAAAGTACTCTTCATACATGTATACGAGTTTATTACCATATTATGAATACTTCACTTATGTGTACTGTATTCTCTACATTGGCATAGTCCAAAACGATGTCAAGGAAAAGGAGGATGAATTGAAAAAAGGCAAGAACCAAACTTATGGCTTAGACCTCAATTTCATGTAATATTCATCTCTGTACCATTGTGTAAAATCATATTCTGTAATTTTTAAAGGTGGATCTGTTAGACTCTCACTTTTATAAATTCTTACAGATGTATGAGAGTGTGAAGACTGTTTGACTGGCTTTATGTAAGAGTGACAAACAGCATTTAATCTATATGGCCTATGTGCCGCATTAACGGCTGTCAACAAGTACTATTTTGTAAAATTAAATTGAATATCTTATCCTGATCTGCCATGCCTTAAACTGTGTATTGACTTTTATCATCTTGCAATCTCTCTTTTTTTTTATTTTTTACTACACAAGAGGACATAATATATTAATTTCTTTTTATGTGTATAGTTATGAAGGAGTGAGATGAATACAAAGAGCAGGCACAAGGCAAGAGGATAGCATGAATGCTACAGAAACTGGTGCGTATTTTTTAAGGAAAATTAATTCATGTACCAGATATTTTGTGTAAACAGCAAGACATTAAGCCACTAATTGGAGACCTATAACAATGATAATAGATGTTTATATTCTGACAAGATCAAGCTCAATAAATGTAAAGGGGCTGGGTGTTTGTCTCAAAACTTAATTAAAATAAGTAATTATCACCTTAAACAAGGTCTAACTTGGAAATAATTGTTTACAATCATAGTATTTCTCTTATTCTTTGAAAGCTCCCGTGCAAGGACCGCAACCTTAACTTGCAATGCCATATTATGTGCCGTCAAGTTTTTTTTTTTTATGGCATAACTGTTCACACTTTACATGTGTCGGCATTATCCAGATGTCCACAAAAACAGGTTTTACTGTGTTGAATTTCAAAGTGTCCAATGCAAGGACTTTTTTGTAGTGCCGATCAGATGTGCAAATAACCAATATTTAAACCGAGTCTTGATATCCTGCAGTATTAAATGCATTTCAGTCTAATATTTTTCCACCCTAATCGGTTTGTAATTATTAACAGAATTGATATTATGGAACGTTTTTGTGTGAACATTGGGTATTGCTCTGCTTAAAATGTTGACTTTCAATCAACCATTTGTACAGCTGGATGCGTGCCAGCATTTGTGTTTTTCTTCAATGTAAATTGCGCTTTTATTTTATATATTCCTTTAATTTTGTATTTTTTTTATAGTTGGTTTCAATTGTGTCCATCTACTTTTTTCAGTGTTGTGTAAAGATAAGTTTAAAATTTGGCATTTCTATGGTGGTGGTGTGAAGTGATGAAATGTATTTATCAGAGGTTGACATTTGTGAAATTGGCTGAAATTTCCTCATTGATCATTGAGAACAGTCAATTGATGATTGAGTATGATCGGTTCAGCAGCTTTACAAAAAAACTGCACATTTTGACATGTAACCCACCTTTTGATTGCCTTGTAGAGTAGAATATTAGAAATTGCTTTTTTTTTTGTTCCTGCATGTCCGTAATCTACTGTCTGTCTTTGCCAAAGCCTTTAGTGACAGCCAAAGTTTTATATGCTGGTTTTATTCTGTTGCACCTGCAATTTCTTGCTTGGGATTAAACTTGATTATAATCAGAAGTCTAGTGTTCCTTGAAAGCACTTGACTTCTTACAAATTCCTATCTGTTTTCGATTAAACTCAATCAGGTCATCACTAGTTGACATTAAGGATTTTTTATATCTGACCCAGTCGCATGATGTTTAAAATTTGGACAGTTATTAGGTTCATTTTTACTTCTTGTTGACAACAGAACTTGCCTTCATGTCAAGCTATGGTTCATTGACAGTGCATCGTAGATGCTCCAAGGCATATTCTAATCCAGCACGGTATATCCCTGGTCTCCCACTGAAAGAATTTCCAGGGCAGTTAAGAATTTTTCATAACATCAGACATGAGTATAGATTTACATTTTGAATATTAAAGCATAATTTTTGCAGAATATACTGTGCACATTATGAATTCTTCACATTTACCATGGTGCACTCAATTTTGTTAAAACTTTCAGGAGCAATTTTTCGAATTATAACTTACATGTGCCTTCCTGTCGTAACATTGACATGTGTTGCATTAATTTGAAAGTGGAAATGGTTAAAATGTTGTTTTCCCATATTAATTACAGAGATCAAGTAAAACATGATGAATTTCAAGAGCTATGAGTGATAATGGCACAATACTATAATGATGTAGATACTTTTTTTAACTTAGTAGATCGGTCATGGGATATAACCTGTGTAATTTATACATGCATGTCTCTGGATCATATTTTCATGATAAGAGATATGCTTAGGGGCAGAGATGTCTGTTGTGCTTTGCTATTGCACATTATGATAGTTAATTTAAAAGTTATATATGTACACAGCGACTGGCCTTCTTAACTGCCGACTTCTGTCTGAGCACTGCAAATGAGTTTGAAGACCAGCTGTATGCAGACCTTGCCGTGCAATTTTTTATGTTTGCCTTTACAGTGGTCCCTCTCTTATAAGGCCCCCGTCACCAAAGGGCACCCCTCTTGAAAGGCCAGCATTCTTATGGAGAAAGTATGGTATTTCCATTATATTCTCCCCCTTTAGGAAAACCACCCCTCTTATAAGGCCACTTTTTGACAGCATTTGGGGTGGACCTATAAGGGGTGGACCTATAAGAGGGGGACCACTGTAATTTACACACTACCTTTGGTGATGGCACAAGGTCTTTCCCATTAATATATCATTTGTATGCTTCTGTCCTATGAATGTAAATTTTGTAGTTTTTCGATACCCAGTGGATGCCGATACTTGAAAGTGGCTCAGAGGTTTGGTTTAATATGCGGGAATCTTACTGTGCAACCATGGAAAAACATTTGATTGGAAATTCATAACGTTGACTTTTAGTGTCCGTACCCACACAACTACAGCACTTTATGCCAAGACCAGAAAATTACCACTGGTACTCAGACATCACATTAATGCTGTACAAAGTATTGGGTAAAAGTGTTAGAATTAAATGATGAACACCCCATTAAACACGTATATATTACCATACTTGGTCTTGACCTTGTGGGTCAACATAATTGGTGCACAAAAGTAAGAGATTTACTAAAGGAACTGGGCTATTTCATATTTGGAGTGATCAAAAGGCTGTACACAGTGACATTTTTATAAGATATTTGGAAAATATTGCTCTGGGTCTGTAATTTTGCACTTTTCACCAAGAAATTTCGACTATTTTGGACAATCTCCCCCAAGAAAGTTTAATGGTTTCAGCTATTTTTTGTTTAATACAATTTCCGCAACATTTGAGCGACTAATCTCCTTATCTGAAGTCATCAAATGTTGACAGCTAAGAGATAAGAAGTTCTATTTAATTATTACCTTTATCTATTCTGTGGAGTTTTTTTATACCCCCAGAAAAAAGGGGGCTGCTTTGGACCACCAGTTCTTGCCAGAAGGCTAGTGTGCACTTCTTCATTTTTTTCTTTTTTTTCTTTAATAGTCTGTATAACAGGTATAGTATGTTTAATCATCATTGACTTGTGTAACTTTATTGTAAGTGCCCTGCCCCATCACAATTTTGATCAGAATAATATCTGAATTTTATTATAAACAGACACAAGTGCCATATTCAAACAAAATCATTCATCAAAATTTTGAGAATTTGTAGCAGACAAGAATATGTGCAGATATGTATGCAAACATGGGCTGCGGTTTAGTTGTATTTTCTCCATGCTCAATATTTTATGAATGTAACATCACATTACATTGGTCCAGCATGTACAAAGAATCCCCTTAATGTTACAGGTGTCATACCAAAACCTCACATTAAGTCATGTTTTGCAGATGATTGAACTGAAGAAAGGAACAGGGGTGTATATATATATATATATATATATATATATATATATATATATATATATATATCCAAACCACAAGTTTCTTTTGAAGGCAGAAGGAAGTGTTAAAAGCTTCCTTTCAACCCTGGTGTCCATATTTTGGTTCAAGCAAGACCTGCAAGAAAGTGGTCTCACCGACCGAACTAATGGAAAACTATTAGATCCGGATAAAGTGAGTGCAATGGTTGGTAAGTGTACTACCTAATCCTGGGTCTTTTCATGTTGTGGAGATAAATCTCACCTTTTACAGTGAGTAAAACTTGCACACAGACTATGAGCTTGTTGAACAAAGACGACTTTTTGGTGCATCAAAAAAGGAAAGTGAGATTTGGTGTCCCCAACTGAAGGACTAGATACTGTAAATTGTTTTATTTTCAAGTGTATAAATTTTCACTTTTTTCCATGCTGGAAATTTCACTGAATTTTTAAATTCACATCTTGGAGAGAAAGCCCGGTTAATCCTATGTTAAATTACTTGTTCACTGTGGTTTTATATTGATGGTTTTGTTCCATTAGCAAAATATATGAAAATATAAATGCAGTGAAAGAAAGTCAATTTACAGTAAGTCTTTTTTCACATTTAGAGAGAGAGAGAGAGAGAGATAGAGAGAGAGAGAGAGAGAAATTATGTGTAGTCAAAAAAGTGGATGGTTCACATAATTGAACCCATTCAAGTGTATCACAAATATTTTCAATCCATCAGTCCTGAATGGACAATTTGCATATTTCAACCAAACTTGTAGTAGCTTTGGCTATAGATTCTTTTCTAGTATGGACAAGAAGGCATTACTTCGTTCTCATGAAGAAACATTGCTAGTGAATACGCAATGTAACTTTTCAAACCAATTGGCAGCCATCAGTCAGTCTCATTCACTTGACTTAAATAATTAAGGATTCCAAAATAATTTTAATGAAAATAATTGCCAAAGCAACCTACCATTTGTTGTGTCTCATTACTCAATGGCATTCTGTGTTGTAAAAGCTGTTGGTTTTAAGTTCAGTAAAATGACATTTACAGTCCATACATGACATCATCAATCAGGTATGTAAGACAAATTTCACAAAGAATTAAACATTCCCACCCCCATCCTCACTGCCCACCAACATGCAATTTTTGTATACCCTAAATACACCAATTTTTTTCAATACAGGTTATACATGCCACAGGTTCCCAGGTAAAACACCTGCAGACATCCGTGCAGAGATTGGCCACAAGTGCACAGAAGCCTTGAGATCCTCAAAGAGGAAGCTCCAGTGGGAGGCAAATAAGGCAGGGAGTGCGAAGCCCGGACCATCAGGGAGTGCCAACCCTGGACCATCAGACTCGTCCAGGATCAAAAAGGCAAAAAAATCAAAAGCGACATATACCATCTCACACTCTGACAGTGAGGACGAAAGTCCAAGTCATAAAGGGCACCCAAATATGGGACAAAAACAGCCCCAAAGTGTCAGTGTGGTACCGTTTGTGCCACAGAAAAAGTATTTTTCTTCAGATAATGAAAGTGAATAATTTACTCTTTCCCTGTATTCTTCCTTAATTGTTCAACAGATGGTTCTGTGATTTTTCTGTATTTTTTTTTTTACGATTGGCAAGGGGATATGTACATGTTAGCAACAGTGATCATGGTCTGAAAAAGATGTGACCTTTATATCATAGTTTACTGTACCAGGCCACTTCAGTCTGTGCATTTAAGGTAAGCTGACCACAGGACTGTCACAGTCCTCTTGTTTCTTTAAGGTGGCATAAGTGAAGCTCTCACAATATGAAACTGTGTGTTCGTATAGGTTAACGTAAATTTATCTACATATGTTCACCAACTTAAATGTCTCATGAAGTATTTGCGTAATGTCACTCCTTTGTGATTTTGGGGTCATGTGGTTAACATCTCTCACTAAATAGCACTGTATATATGTAGATCTGAACCAATTTCTCTAAATATTGTACAATTATTATTTGATGAAACATGATAATCTGTTTCATTACTTCGCTTGATTTGTCTGGGCAAGTTTGTTATCACATGTTTCTATCCAGATAATTATGGCCCCACCACTGATGGTGCATACAGGGGTATATAAGGACATAGACAGTCGTGTCTATCTGACAAGAAACATGTTTAAGATACCATGATAACATTTGTATAGTAGATGCATAAGATGATCGCATTGTGCAAGGACTCCAAAGTGTGCATGTTTCAGATCATTTTTAGCACAGCTGACTTGTGAGGTTATGTGGTGGTCAAGCATCCTTTGTTTGTCCATCTGTTTGTTGGCATCCACAAATCATATTTTCAACTCCTCAAAAACCAGTGGCCAGATGAAACTTGGTGGGAATGTTGCTTGGGTGCACCTCTACAAAGTTTTTTCAAATGCTCACAGTCCAGTTATTTTTGGATTTTTTTAATTAATTTTTTTGTTCATTTTTTGGCCAGAAGTGTTTTCACTAGTTTTGACTTCTTTAAAACCATCACTTAGATTTTGCTTAAACTTGGTGAAAATGTTCGTTGTAGAAAGGCCAACCATATATGTTTACAAACTGGCGTTGCAGTGAATCCCTGATTTTTAATTAATTTTTCAATTCGGATATGGTCCTTTTACCGTGCAAGTGAATTGGGATTGCAGTGGTAATTCACATTTTTTGACTTCTGCAAAACCAACAACAAGATTCACTTAAAACTTGGTTGGTCTGTACCCAGTTTGTTCAAACAGTCATGCTCCAGTGATTTCCGGAATTTTTATGATTTTTGGGGTTCACTTCTTGCCCAAATCTTCAAAAATCTTCTACCCCCTAACTACTCGGCCATTTGATTCAAAATTGCATAGAAGTACTTGCAGGAGTTACACAACACATGGGTTACCTTGACCTCATTCTCAAGGTCATGAGGTCACTTAGGTGTACACACATACTTATTTCATTAAAACGATATCAAAGGTCCATGTGTGCTTATGCGGCTGACGTTTTTTGATATTGGTTCATGTTCAACTGTTGATTACATGCACTGTGCCCTTCAGGGTATTGTAAAGTTAATGACAGTTCTGTGGGTACCCATTGTGCAATCAGGCCAGAAATCAAAACAATGTCCTCCTGCCTGACCTTCAGTTCACCAGCTAGTTTTGTTCTTGGAAAAAACTCCAATGATTTTATGTGTTTGTAATTTGTTCAGCTTATCCAAAAGCTTCATGTAACTAAACGGTGCCTGTTTTATTTCAGGTAAATGTTGCATAACCTGTCTGACAATGGCCGATATCCCCCCAGAAAAGGTGGTGATAAAAGACCATAAAGGACATGTGTATGTCCGTCCTAAAAGATACAAAAAAAGGTACGACGATTGGGAAAATGAAGATCCAAGTCCCTCTTGCACTACTGCTGTCGATATTCATAATATTGGTGAACAGGAGGAAAGTTTGGAAGCAGCTGCAGAACAGTCAGTGACAAGTGATTCCACTTATGATGTGAATATCAGTTTTGTCCAATGCAATGATGGTAACACATCAGAATCTTTTACAAGCCAGAATAGGCATGATGTGTGTCCCCCAACAGCCTCTGGCAGTCAGTCTTTTGCTGACCGGGAGTGTAGTCCGACCATGCCAACAGCTTCCTGTTCTTCTGAACATGCTGAATATGAACCTGCTGAGATTGAGGTGCAGACTGAGAGCAACAATTATGAAGATCACCAGGATGATTGGAATCATTTAATTTTTGGATCTGCAGAAGAAAGTGAATCTAGTGACGACAGTGTTGCAGTGAATCTAGTGACGACAGCGATTCAAAGGAAGAAGAAATTAAGATTACATTGAAGATATCTGGGATGGAGAGGTGTACAAGGAACTATCAAAAGATGATGGCCCCCTGTCTAAGAAATATCCATACAATATCAGTTTCAATATGAATACAGATGGTGTACCCATATTCAATAGAAGCAATACATCTATATGGCCAGTATATCTTGTTGTAAATGAGCTGCCATATAAAAGTCGCAAACAGCGACATAACATGATAATGGCTGGTCTGTGGTTTGGGGAGGGTAAGCCAATTATGACAACATTTCTTGATCCTATTGCTGAATCTTTGTTGTGTTTAGAGCAGCATGGTGTGAATTTCAAAGTTGGAAATGACAGTTTTAATTCAAAGGGATTCTTACTTTGCCTCACAGCTGATAACCCTGCTAAAAGTGCAGTACTTAATATGAAACAACATAATGGAGAGTTTAGTTGTGTAAAGTGTCTGCAACCTGGAGAAAATTTTAGGACACCACAAGGAGGAAATGTTAGAGTTTTCCCATACCTGGAAGAATCTCCTTGTGGCCCACAGCGTACACATGCTGATTTCATTGAACATTCCAAAGAAGCAGTCAAAACTAAAAAAGCAGTAAACGGTATCAAAGGTCCATGTGTGCTCATGGGGCTGAAGTACTTTGATATTGTTAAATGCTCAACTGTAGATTACATGCACTGTGCCCTTCAGGATATGGTAAAATTAATGACAGTTTTGTGGTTAGGTGTCAAACATGGTTCACAACCATACTCAATTTACAAGTCAATACATATCATAGATGCACGTATGAGTTGTATCAAGCCAGTTCAATCAATTGGTAGAATACCCAGATCAATATCTGATCATATTAAGCACTGGAAGTCATCAGAGTATAGATCCTGGATGTTTTACTACTCGATTCCAGTACTTCATGATCTGTTGGATGAAGTATATTTATACCATTGGTTTGCATTTGTAGAAGCAGTTTACCTTCTCTGTCAGGACTGTTTAACTCAGGAGAATCTTGTAAAAAGTGAGAAGCTTCTGAAATACTTTGTATACATGTTTGGTCATCTGTATGGAAAACAACATATGACCATGAATTTGCATTCTCTTTTACATTTGACCTCATGTGTGAGATACTTAGGTCCACTTTGGGCACACAGTTGTTTTCCATTTGAAAACTTGAATGGTGAAATAAAAAAGATGTTTCATGGAACACGCTACATTGACATTCAAATTACTAATGCTGTATACATGAGTCAGAAAATCAGAGATTTATCAGGCTTGGTACCTTGTGATGAAAGTATTATTAGTAAATTTGTGAACAAATTACTCAGGAAGGACAAAAAACATCAATTAGGAACAGAGTGTTACATGTTTCTGGGGAAAGGGAACACAAACAAAAATTTAGAACCTGGCATGGAAGCAAGTCTGAAGAATATATTTGTTTCAGATGAGGATGTATATTTTCACAAACGTATGTACTTCAAGGGAGAAATATATCAGAGTACAGATTAAAGCTGTGTTCTATGATCAAACAACTATACAGTAAAGTACATTGACATGCACTGTGCCCTTCAGGGTATTGTAAAGTTAATGACAGTTCTGTGGTTTGGTGTTATACATGGTTCACAACCATATTCCTTTACAAATCAATACACATTATAGATGCACTTATGAGTTGTATTAACCGAGTTCAATCAATTGGTATAATACAAAGATCAATAACTGATCACATTAAGCACTGGAAGTCAAAGATCCTGGATGTTTTACTGCTCAATGTCAGTACTTCATGATCTGTTGAATGAAGTATATTTGTACCACTGGTTTGCGTTTTTTGAAGCAATTTACCTTCTCTATCAGGACTGTTTAGCTGAGAAGAAACTTGTAAAAAATGAGAAGCTTCTGAAGTACTTTGTGTATATGTTTGCTCATCTGTGTGGAAAACAATATATGACAATGAACTTGCACTCTCTTTTACATTCGATCTCATGTGTGAGATACTCACAGTCTGTCCAAAAAGAGTTGAACTCAAAGGGGTGGTCTTATTAATTTTGATGTGCCCTACGCATCTGGCCTATCAGATGGCAACGTCTGTTCTCTGTTACTGCTGACACTTATGTACATTAGGTCATATTAACAGGAGCAGATGGCCCAGCCCAGTGATCAGGAAAACCAAATTCTTGCTCAGTTAGATAGCAATTTCAGGTAAAAAAAAAACGACTGAAATACAGCTTTTAATTTCCATTTGAAAGTTTCTAACTGATCCCCCACTTGAAGGAGACCTTGGGTGATAGAGCTGGCATGCGTGTCCCTAATTGACAAATAAACTAAATCTTGTGTTATCACATACTGACCACATCATAATGAACTTTTCACGCTACATGACATTCAAGTTACAAATGCTGTGTTTATGAGTAAGAAAATCAGAGATTTATCAGGCTTGGTACCGTGTGAGAAAAATATTAGTGGGACAGAATGTTATACATTTCTTGGAAATGGGGACAGAAGCGAAAATTTAAAACCTGGCATGGGAGCAAGTCTGAAAAGTATATTTGTCTCAGAAGCGGATGTATATTTTCACAAACATATGTACTTCAAGGGAGAAATATATCAGAGTACAGATTAAAGCTGTGTTCTTTGTACAAACAACTGTACAGTAAAGTACATTGACAGGAGCTCTAACGCAAGTTTTGGTTTTGTTTGTTGGTATCCAGCGAGAGGAGACAATGCAGTATGTTGTATTAGATGCCCCAAAATAGTTTCTCTGGCGTTTGGTTCCAGTGGCCCATATCTTCCAGGTGCTAGCAATGAAGCAATAGGGTGACAAGATTAAAGATTACAGACAGGGATGGCAGAGGATCCTGTGATCCCTGAAGACCTTGTGCCACCTGAGCAGGATAAACAAGTCTTAGACAAATCTTGTTTATTTGTAGAATTTGCAAAAGGATCTAGTCATAGGCCCTTGAACTTCAGAAAAGGGATTATACCTGTTAGGGGCAGAGAGATTCACAAACTTGCAAGTGTCTCACACACAAATTAGTACCTGCTTGCCTACACTGAGTTGTCTGATCACAGCTGCACAGGTTACAATGAGATCAGGAACATTTGCAAGCAAATATACATTCTTAATATGGCAGCTTTTTCTATGAGAGATTGTGGATCCTCCACGTTTTTTGGGAGAACGATGGTTTGACTGAAGCACAAATCAACATGTTCTTGGAGCATATGGGACACTTGAGAACAATTGACAAAAATAAAAAGAAAATATCCCTGTCAATTGTCAAACAGTGTATTCTATAAAACCACTGAGGTACAGACACTTAATGTAATGGAATTCAATGTTATAGAGTAGAAGACTGCATGGGGTGGAATTATGAATGGCAGACATCAGTAAAAATAACAGCGATGCCAGGCTATATGGAAGGTTTCCTCATCAGGTACTTGAAAATGTAAGCATTGACAGCCTTTTCTTTCCCAGGTGACGGAATGATATGATTGTGATATATATGAGGTACCTACAGCCTCATTATACAAAGCTACAACATCTGGGAATTAAGTCATGGTCTTGACAATAAAAAAAGCTGGGTGAGGGCCACTTCAATAGATAGAACAGCTCTGCATTCTGTGACAAAAGGCACGATCTCCATTATTTTGATATTTTCTGTGTTTGCATTGAAAAAATAGAAAGGGGCATAAAAAGTTTATAGTAAATACATGTAGGTCAACAGTCTGTTAATAAAAATTTATCAGGTGTTTGTACTAAAAAATGATGAAAACATGACACTACTTTTAAAATATAGAGATAGGCATTAATGGTACATTTTCGAATACGCACATCCGGGTCACCAGCTACACAGCAGCTTGACAGCTAGGTGAAATCACCGACCCACTGTCCATTACGCTGCTGTATAGAAGTGCTCAATTTGCTTAGCGAGTTCGACAGTGATTTAGAGTTAATGTACTCAAAATGCCTAAAAGTTGTGTGGCAGTGGGTTGTACTAATCATAATATGAAACAAGGGCGGAAACTATCATTCCATGAGTTTCATAGAGACCCAAAAAGACGGGCCCAGTGGATTGTCGCCGTACGAAGAATCAATCATGATGGAAGTAAATGGGAGCCTGCCAAATGCGCTGTTTTGTGTGGCGATCACTTTATATCTGGTAATTAGATATCAATTTTACAAATATATTCTTTTACAGTAATGTGTTTTTACAATATAAAGCAGGTATTAACATAAAATCAAATCAAATTCCAAACCTGGGCCGTGTGTGGCATGTTGTCTGGTTGAGCGGTAATGCCAGAATCCATGAATGATAATCCCAACAGTTAACTTTACAAAACCTTTGGGAGAACAGTGTATACTGTTGTATAATTCACATTAAAATAAACAGGACAGGGACTGGACAGACTGTGTTGGTGATTTAAGCCAAACTGACAGTAAATGTGTGCATTTACTCAAGTGGAAACGAGTAGAAATGAGCATGTTGAGCTGGTGTATTTAAATTTTCAGTAAAGCCATTTACTAATATAGGCCTACATGTATGAACATGTACCTACTAGGTGTGTTTGTAATGTCATTGACAATTTGATTGAAATTTGCATTTGTTATTTTCCTATGAATTAGGCCTAGGCCTACTGCCAATTTATTAATCTATTTATTAATAGATGTGTGTACCTTAAAAATTCAAAATGAATTGTAACTTCTAAACTGTGCTTCAATTTAAGGCAATGCATGTTAAAGTGTATGTTTCATATCAGGTTTTATGATTTTTTTACATTTATCTTCCAGGTAAGCCCAACAGAGACCCAAGTCACCCAGACTATGTCCCTTCTGTTTTCGCCCACAAAAAGGATAATCAAGAAAACAACACATCTAAGATCGAAAGGTATGAGAGAATAAGAAGACTGCCATTTGAAATTTGCAGTAGTACAAAAAAAAAAAAAAGAAAAGTACTGCATAAACTGTCGCTGGATAAGTCAGATAACTCTGAAGTTTCACAAAGTGTTGCAGACTCAAGTGCAGTGGATGAGTCACTGGATATTTCCAATAGCACACTAAATAACAGTGCAGCAGAGTCAATTGGCTAACACGGTACACCACAAATTGAACACACACTCCTGTCTACACCATGCACACCTAAAAGTCAATCCAGTATACCCCTTACTTCGACACCAAAAGCCTCATCACCAGCCAGCACAGTGGACTTCAAAACGCCACTTATAAAGACTGAACGTGAAATGTTTCTTGATGAAATGAACAACATGAGACAAGAGAAAAAAGATTTGGAAGAGTAGCTGAAAGAAGTGGAAGATAAATATAATAAAATCTGTCTCTCAGCAGAAATGGTCAGGGACAGTGATGAACTGTGCAAATACTATGCTGGTCTGACATGGAATGTGTTTGTCACTTTGTTTGAATACTTAAGTGCAAGAGAGCCTGCCCCAAGACGAAACCAGAGAGTATCATTGATGGATCAGCTGTTTATAGTTCTAACCAAGTTGCACCTGGATATACCCTTTTAGTATTTGGCAAACCAGGCTGGTTGTTCCCGAGCTGGACTGAACGACATTTTCTGGCATTGGATAGGACTTCTGCACGCTGGGATAGATCACCTTATAGCTTGGCCTGATAGGGACATTATAAGACAGATTGTGCCACCAGTTTTCAAGTTGGACATCCATACATTCCATTGAATTGAATGAATGTTGGACATTCAATTCAATGGAATGTATGGACGTCCAACTTGTTATGCACCAGGAAAAACGTGCATCATCAGTGCATGCGGAAGATCTCATGTATATCCTTATGATACAAGTAATGAAAACAAGTTGAAGGGGTTTCCCAAAATTCGGAGACACCAGGAAACAGTCACATTGGGCAAAGAAGTTGAAAAAGGAGTATATCCAAGAAGAAGAAAGCAAAATTGGGGCCTAAATAGGGTATCAGGTCTGTCATCACTGGCATGCTTACCCAAGCTTGACATGAGTGCAGGGACCGGTATTAATAATATGCACTGCGTTCTGCTTCGGGTAATGCGAATGCTGACTTCTTTATGGTTTGGAGCTGAATACAGACAATTGCCCTGGTCAATGAGGGAAAAGCTTTTCCAAAATAGGAGACAGATTAATGGCTATATGACCTCCACATCTAATAACAAGGTGCCCAAGGAAGATGGATGATGTGTGTAACTGGAAAGCTTCAGAGTATCGCTCCTTCCTTCTCTTCTTCTCTGTGCCTGTATGTCTGGATCTGATGCCAATTGAATATTTAGAACACTGCATCATGCTTGTTGGAGCAGATTTATCCTTCTAAGATCTGCAATATCTATATCGAAAAGAAATCAAGCTTCAGTTTTGTTGCGCAAGTTTGTTCTGAAATTTGAAGACCTCTACATGGAACGTAACATGACCTTCAATATACACAGATTTCTTCATCTGGCCCAGAAAGCAGAGGATCTTGGACCACTTTGGGCACACTCTTTTTTTTTTTTTTTTGAAAGTCTGAATGGTGACTTGAGGAAACACATTCATGGCATTCAGCATGTAGAGATGCAAATAACTTTGGGGGTCTGTGTACAACAGCATGTTCCTGAACTTGTTAACACCTTTCTCCAGGAACAGCTGCAGAACAATTGTACCAACAAATGACATCTCACAACAGGTACACCCATCAGCGTGTCCAAATAGACACACACACATATATATATATATGGTGCAATTTCTGAATTCTGTTCTGAAGATGAAGTGAAGGCTCTGGTTGAGTCAATGCATGGGATGGTACCTGTTATGATAAATTCCACCGTATTTTAATCAATGGTTGTACTTTGCATAGCAAGGCATATAAGTTGGTCAAAAAAAAGGAATAGCTACACAGTACAGTTTGGCAATGATAAATTTGGCCTTGTCAATGATTTCATACAGTGCACAACTGATGAGGGCTAAGCATACCCAACTGTCATTGATAAACTCCAAGTTACTGAAATAATGTTAAACAATACAGTGGTGACTGATATCCGACACTTTTAGTCTTTGCAACAGGGAGGGTCGGATTGATACCAATTAACATGATCCACGAAATGTGCATTTACATAAATGTTGAAGGGGGCAGTGAATATATTGTGAAGTTCCCCAATTTATTTGAGAAAGACTAGGTACTTGTATTGACATTCTTGCATTACAGTGGTACCTGCATCTGTTGTACTTGGCCACTACCGAAAGAGGACATAGTCATACTGCTTTTTATGCCTATATTCTGGGTGTTTCACAGAACACAGGAATATGTTTTTATGTTGCCTGCAGTATGTGACCACTATTTAAGGTAAAGTGGTGTCTGCACACAACAGTTCTGCTGTAATGTGAATGAAATTTACAAAATAAAAACAAAACACATCAAAAAACAAACAAACAAACAAACAAACAAACTAGTTAATAACTGTTCCTTCAAGAATGCAAGTGACACATGTCCTGTTGATCGTAGTATTTAAACTTTCCCCAGAGCTTGGTACTATCTGACATAGTTGGTAAGTTATCTTTGTTGCAGATGTGGTCCTTTTAGCAAGTGCATCTGGTACAAAACATTTTCATTCGATCAGCAAGCAATTGTTGTTTGCAATTTACTTGAAGTCCCCATAACCATCTTAATTTTCTGCAGACATATGCCAGCTGCAAATCATTTCCTAAAGTATTTAAATTCACTATCATTAGATTTGTGTTAATAATATGTTACTTTCCTATCCTATAATTTGTACATTAACTCTTTCTCGTTTGGAATTTATATATAAAATCAAATCAAGATGGTTTCTACCGCTAGCTGTAAATCGGATGTTAGTGTGGTTAGATAAGCCAGGCATAAGTACACTGAGGGTCCCTAGGTGATCTTTTGATCAGTGGTTCCTGGGATGCAAAGCTGCATTCCTCAGATGGAAAGTGTACTGCCAAACTGAAACAAGTATCATTTAACTTGCAACAAACTGCAACAGGTGTGAGTACAAAATACAACCTACATAAATTACATTAACAGTTTGGTGAGAATACAGACATGAACTGTATTTATAATTTACGATATCCTGGGAACATGGATATACATGTGTCATTAAAAAAGTCATAAGTGCAAGATTTTTGTATTTTATACATGAATTTCAGTTGTGTATAAGTTGCACTTATGGATCTTCCCTGTTTCATACAATGTAAAATTTGGTGCATTGACATTAAAGTGTAGCGCCTCATAGTGTGGAAAATAAGGTAGTTACCAAAAATGGTTATAGTGTATCTTGTGTTTTGGAGTGGCTTTAACTGCAACTGTTTTCAGGGACAGCAACAAATTACCAGTTTTCAGTTTGAACTGGATAATTGTTTTCTATTTTATAAAGCCGTTCTACTCTTCAAGTACATTGAAGATTTTCATTTGCCTTGTAGCATAACTTGATTAATTTGTGTTCCCCCAAAAATGTGTTCATGAGAGTCATTTTGATTTAAGGCACTATATACATGTCAATATGCTTTATAATTCAGGTTAAAGATATGTATATGTCCCAACTGGATTGCAGGAGTCCATGAGTGACAGGACTATTCCACGAGACTGAGACTTGGACTACCATTGTGATCGATATTCATAAATATCAATGAAAATTTAGATAACAGACAGAATAGATGCAGTATACTACAAAGCAAGATCTCCATATATACTAGCTGCCAATCTCCTCTATACTCATGTATTATCATCTGGCAGTAATATACTGCATTTATACTGCCAATCTGTACTGTTATTTGTTCTCTAGTAGTAGTATACAGTAAATATACTGCTAATTTCTACTGCCATTCATCCCTTGGTAGTAGTTTACTGCATGGATACTGCCAATGTACACTACCATTTATCCCTTGGCAGTAGTATGCTGTATGCCTACTGCCATTTATTCTCTGGCAGTAGTATAATGCATGTATACTGCCAATCTCTACTGCCATTTGACTTCTGGCAATAGTATACTGCATGTGTACTGTGAGTCTCTACTGCAATCTGTTCTATGGCAGTATTATACAGCATGCATACTGCCAATATCTACTGCCATTAATGACTGGCAGCAGTAGAAGGTGGCAGCATACGAACGGTAGAATACTGCCAACCATGAAAGTGGCAGCATGCAGGCAGTATCATGACAGTATCTACTGTAATGGATGTATATACTGTCAAATGGTAAGGCTCCAGACATGGTTTTCCGTCGTCAAGCTGTGCTGAGCAGGTGGAACCCAGGATAATTACATAGCTAGTTGGTTAACGCTGGCTTTTGAGAATGAAATTCAAACTTTAACAGAAATATTTGAGCAAGAAACGTGTGGCACACTGTATGCTGTACATAAACTGGGCCAGGATCAGGTGTGGTTTAACAAAGCATGGAACCAGAAGATGTCTGGGGCCAGAGCAACCGTTAAAAGACTGGCCCAGAAAGAGAAAGAAAAGGCCAAAATAAAATTTTGTTTGGTTGGCGTTTCCACAAAAAGCAATCCTCAACGACCCCCCAAAAAATTCAAAGCAAATTTACTGACTTTTTTTTCAATATTTTCAGAAATTGTCAGCAGTTTTACCTCATCTAATATGTTTTTGTGGATGACTTCACTACTATTGTCTCCCCCAAGGGAAAAAGAATACTTAGCCTACCTACCGACCCATACCATGAAGGACAGAGTTGGAAACGCCAAAGAAAGAATTTGTTAAGCTTGGCCAAACCAAAAGAATACCACCCAACAAGAAAACAGCAACCATTAACTGGATTTTCACTAATTGTTGTAAAGAGGTATATTGATTATGTACATTTTTCATTCAGCAATAATTCTCAGAGAGACACTGTATTGTACAGTATTACTTAATTGATGGTCATATCAGGCCTGTCTGGTCAAGCATTTTTCACAATTACTTATTTATATTCTTTATTGAAATGCCAGCACTTTGCCAATATTTCAGGGACAATGTTTATATAGTTTACTCTTTTCACTAAAGATCCAATAGTTTGGAAGCTTTGAAGCAGGTTTAAATAATGATCACATTTATAATTGATATGTGTAAACTACTTTGAAGGACAGTTTTGTATGCCTTTCTACAAATTCCACTGGTTGAATTTTACCCTGTAGGGATTACTTTTTAGGGTTGCAGACATGACCCTTACACAACTTATTATATGTTTATATTGAACATGTTTATAAACTCTGGTATGTATATTTCCACATAAATGTCATTGATGGCATTGGATTCACATGGATAACCTTAGCCTAAATTGTCAAGTTACTGGTCAATGCAGGTTGTGTTTTGATTCCTGGCCTGGATCAGCAATTTATGTTAACCAGACTTGATATGTACCACACACATATGGGTTTATATTTATAATGGTTGATTCTGGTGCAATTTTCAGTTGCAGGTGAATTTCTTTGTTGTGCTTTTGAGGTAAATGTATAGAAGTGTGGAGACGTTTTACACACAAAAACAAAAGACAAAAACTGCTGATATGACCAGTGGGCTGTTTTATTATGTAATCAATTCAACTATTTAGACCAGATGCAGTTTTGGTAATACCTTTATGATTATGCCACCAACCCCGATCCGTCCACGAAGGAAGAAGGGGCATATATAGCAAACACTTTGTCAATGCATCTGTCTGGCCATCAGGTTTGTGTACTGTAACTCAAAAGGATTTTGAGCTACAATAACGCGAAAGGATTTTGAGCTAGGACTTTTATATTGGACTGGCTTAATTTAATTCTCTATATATGGGCTAGGTAAAGTTGGGCAACCTTGACTCAGTTCCCGAGGTCACAAAGCCAAATATGTTGATTTATTTTCAGCAAGAAAACTAAAAAAGGTATATATAGCGCTAGAACTTTTATACTTAGAGACTCATAGTCATCAACAAGGGCTCAGCCAAGTTCCAAGAGGTGGGGGCATAGATTGAGCAGTCTCTGGTTTCTTTTTTAGTTTATGCTTATTGGCACGTAAGTGGAATTTTGCTATAAATTGGTATGGCCAGAAGAGGGTAAATCATAACTTGATTATATTGTAAGCATGCAGGTTGTGTAAAATTGCAGAGTGCATGAATATATACATATGTGTGTGTGTAAAATTAAAACTTGTTTTGATGACACCATCTTTTCCCCGTAAAAATATGTTGCATAAATGAGTCAAGTGACAAAGAAAATTAACTTTTTGTCTGTTAAGTGAATGTCAGATATTTGTGTTGTTATAATGATTGTTACATTGTATATATAGAGTGGTCAACCACCTATAAAGCCTTTCCAAATGCTTCAAAAATATGGCCTTGTAAGGGGGATGTCCTTACTTGAGGGATGGCATTTAATGGAAATAACCACACCTGCTGCAATGAGAAATGGCCTTTCAGGAGGAGGACCACTCTATATAAATTATATCAGTGCTTTACATTTAAACATGATAGGAGGACTCAAAATGTCACACCCCTGAGTTGAGTGTAGTAAGGGTGTGATTATCCCCTACAAGAAATCATTGTACTTTTTTTTGTTTATAAATTTTCCCACCCAATTGATGGGATCGCATATACATGTAATATTGCACCTGTCCGTACATCCCATCTGTACATCCACCAGGTGATTACTTGAGGAAACTTAATGAAGCTTGGAGGGCTAGTGTATCTTGGTGAATACTCCCATGGGATTGAAGTTGGGTGACCTTGACCTATTTCTCAAGGTCACAAAGGCGCTTGTATGAAATCGGCTGGGAGTGACAACTAAAGAAGAATTGAAAGAAATAAGAAGGAGGAAACTTACTAGGATTTACCTTACTGAGTATTTTGGGAAGATCAAAGATGACTTTAACCTATTTCTCATGGTCACAGGGGGACTTGCTTAATGCATTTCCAAAGCTCATATTGTTCAGGTACAATGTATGGTCTATTGATGCAGCATCTTCATTGTGGGTATTTATGTCTTTTGTTTTTTTTTGTTGTATCACTTTTGAAAAGCATGCATATGCATTGTAGATCATCAAATAGTACAGAAAAACATGATGCATATTCATTAATTCCAAACCCAACAATGACAGCAAAGAGATTCCAGACTTGCTAAAGCATCAACATTTCCTTTCTAATACTAATGTGAAGAAACAAATTTCACTCCTGACTTGAGACAGGCAGTCACCCATAAAGATGGTCTTTTTTACTAATCATGGCTTGTTAAAAAGACAATCTTTCACAATTTGGTCGGCACCAGTTATGTGGTGGAAATCATGAAAGATTGTTTTTGTGTGTCATGATTTCTAGAAAAATGAATCTTTCACAATTTGGTTGAATTGTCATTGATTCCCTAATTTGCTTGTGAAATTTTCTCATAATTTATTAACAATTTGTTCAATCTGTTTTGAAAAAATTATGACAAATTGCAAACTTATTGTGAGGTGAATCAGTGATGTGAAAATCATGATAAATTGCTAACTTGTTATGTGACCTAAATAAATATGATCCATTTAACCTGCAATAAATTGTTTTGTGTTATTTCTAACAAATCATGAATGATTGACTTCATTTGCATGTGAAATTTTCTCATAATTTGTTTGCCATCTATTACCTGATAAATTGACAATAAATTAACATGACCCATTATACTGATTTTTTTGTATGGGTGTATATACGAAGATCTATCAGTTAGGTGAATTATAGGTGGTGCATTTAAGGCACTTTAACGTCTTCTCAATTTCAATATGATTTTTTTTTTCTTTGAGAGTTCAGAAAATCAAATCAAATCAAGAAATAATAGCATTTTCGTTATAGGCACGTGAAAATTTATTATATCTGGTATGTGTATATGGGTGGAGTGTTTACCTGTTACACATTAATGCAAGCCTTAAAAATATATTTGTTGCGGATAGTCCCATCCGATTGGCAGTATTTTACCCAAAAAATAGCTTTATATTCTATGCATATTTATACAAGAAATTCTAATTTAAATAAAGTGTGACTTACACTTCCAAATAACTGTTTTTACAATGTAAGTAAAAAAGGTACCCATGAATGCCTGATGACATTTTGATGCAAACAAATCTTTTGTCTTCCTGATGAAATTCTTCAGTATATGCTATCCACAATGGAAATATTTTGATACTGGCCTTATGTTATGGATATATGTAATGCCTGTATTGCTTATAATTCTGAGAAGATGAACTGCATATTTGTGCAAGAAGGATTAATATAGGGCACCGCCCTGTTTCCTAATTGCTTTAATAAAATATGGTTAAACCAACTGCAGATTCATACTTTTTTTTCAAATAAAAAATTTTACTCGCTTTTTAAAAGAAGCCAATAACAAATGTTTTGGTAGCTATAAAACTTAATTATATTGTAGTTTTTATGGTGGTCTACATTAAACGTCCTGATTCTCCATGGTACACTTTTTCAAAGAGGATGGTCCCTATGTGCTGGCACTGGCTTCAGAAGAGAACAAGCCGAGAAAGAAAGGTGGTGCCGTGAGGAAAAGTGCCCAAGAGACAAAACGGCAAGGCTAGAAGGCTATTTAAGACACATGAATTGAAAAGTAATAAGAAAACCAGCACGTGAACTGCAGTACAGTGGTACCTGTCTTGAGAGACAAACATTTTTAAGGCCACTTCATTGACACATGTAAACTACAGTACAATGGTGCCTGTCTTGACAAACCACATCTGTTTTTATAACACTTCATTGAAACAGGTGAACTAGACTACAGCGGTATCTGTCTTGACAAACTACATGTTTAAGACCACTTCATTAAAATACCATGCTATCTGTTTTGTCTTATTGTCTCATCAGGGCTAGCTGTTGGTAAGACTAAACTAAACATTAACTTTATGGATGTCAGCCAAAACAGGTTTGGCATTATTTTACTTACTACACAAGATGGGACTTTTATACTTGGGTGGGGAAGTCGTAAAAATCTCCATTACATTCACAGGCACTAGTTACGTTCAGTCAGTCAAGCATAGGTGCTAATATACAAACATACATGGGGGGTGGGGGTGGAGGGGGGGGGGCTAGTTAAGGGGTGAACCTGGAACATCTGTACATGCAATGGCCCACATAGGGCCTTATCTGCAAAAAAGTATTGTGTATTCATCTGAGCAGTCAATCATTAGCTAATAAGATGGGAGATGGTGGACATAAAACCACAGATTATAGGCATGTTGCCATGGATGTATGTGGATTTCAATGAGTTGTCAGTGCAACATACCTTTAAAAATAGTTTTGGAATAAACTGGTGAGTTGCATCTTGTTGGCATGTACAGAAAGGAGAAATCATGTCAAACATGAAGCGGGATAGTGGTTCAGATGTTAGCTTCGTTTCAAACCTTTCTCTGTATTAGCTCGGATCCAAGTTCACACTCTCTGCCAGCCTCCCACCCCTGCCACGTGTATATTAGCACGAATGCTTCACTGACTGAAGGTTATGAGTGCCAGTGATTGCACTCCTTGATCATGTACCAGCTAACTTCCATTTTCAATAGCAGCCTCAAAACAAACAAAAGGGAAGAGAAAGGCAGAAGAGGAAAAGGAAAAGCAGCAGATCAGAAAGTCAACCAGAGACATTCTACGTGCCAAATGGGCCAAATTGAGGAAGGAACACAAGATGAGAGCATTTTGCCATGTACTTTATAAAGTAATACTATAGGCTAGAGAGTCGATTCTTTTGATTAGATGTGGTTGTTCAATGGGAATTGTGTTGTTGGTAAGACTGTTCCCAGTCCACTCAATGGGTTTCCATTTGCAAATGTGAGTTTGATGTTTTTTTCAAGAAGGTGGGGGCTATCTTTGAACAGTGACAGATCCTTATTTTGAACTCCAAAATAAATTTAAAGTTCAGTAATTACTGAATTTGTGACTGGTGAAATTCATGCAGTGTGCTCCAGGTCTGGTCCTTACCATGTGTTCATTGTCACCTAACTATTACATGCATTATGAGTAAATTGATAATCACTTATCAGAGCATTAGAAATGTAGACTAATTACAATTTGTATCATTGGCAGCGGGCAACAGCCAATCAGATGGCTGCATTTTAATCCTTGACCAGTGCTAGTTTCAGCACTAACCATGGCTTCTTCAAGGAATTTATAGTGATTTTTTGTTTTTATTTTGTTTTTATTTATTTATTTATGTATTTATTTATTTATTTATTTATGAGAGTGAATAACATTTATCTGTCCAAAAGAAACTATAATTTTGTGTTTGAACGCTATAAATTTGAAGCAAACGGTTTGGAGTGTTAAAGTTTTTTTGAGGTAGGCCACAACTCATTGTTTACATACCTGCAGCGCCTTCTGTTGACAGAATTGCAAAATTCCATTTAAAAGAGTTGACCTAATATTTCCACTATTTGGCATTCCTAATCGATTCCAAATGTGATGCTAAAGTTGAACACAGTGTTTACTCACAGTCCAACAGTGTTTGCAAAAAGTGCTCCATTGGGGGTAATTATAAGAGTTAAATTGAGTTTAGCCATGATAGAATAGACTTTTACTACCCCCCCCCATCCAGTAACTGAGTGGATTTCATGACCTCAGCTCTAAACGTTCATATTCAACGTCAATCATAGAATCCACACAATCACTGGCTGGGGAGTATTAAAGTGTATAGTATATTGGGCACACTGCATGTTTTGTGGAACTGCTGCTTTCACTAAGCTTGTTCATTATTACATGCAAAATGAATTCCTATAATTAGTAATGGGGAAAGGTCATCTGCACTCCAGGTTTGTTTCTCACAATGTGTTCATTGTTTAATGGTTATTACATTATGTTCCCAAATTCTTATATCTAAATTAAAGCATGGAAACTTGAGACATCAACAAGAACATTTTTTATGTTAAATGTTTTGTATGACTGCTTACTTTACTACCATGTACAGTGAAGTTCAACAAGCATCCCTAGAAGATGTTGATGGAGGAGCTGAAGATCAGGAAAAACCAGAATCTCCCCGTAAACCTGGTGGACAGGAGAAGGGGGCTCAAGAAACACCAAGGGAAGGTTAGTAGGTTATTTCGGAGACATGAATTGAAAGAGAATTCAAAATAAAAACCCTACAGTACAGTGGTACCTGTCATGAAAAGACTGCTTGGTGTTTAAGACTACTTCATTAAAGCAGGTGAACTACAGTACAGTGGTACCTGTCTTGACAAACCACATTTCTAGAACACTACATTAAAACAGGTGACTAGACTACAGTAGTACCTGTCTTTTTAAGATCACTTCATTAAGACACCAACTTCCATTTTCAATAGCAAACTCAAAACAAACAAAAGGGAAGAAGGCCAGAAAGACTACGAAAGATATCCTTCACGCCAAATGGGCATAATTAAGGAAGGAACATGAGGTAAGAGCATTGTATCATGAATAATAGCAAATGTACTTTTCCAGTAACACATTAGGCAAGAGAGAAAAATCCTTGGATTAAATGTGGTCGTCCAATTGGAATTGTGCTGTTGATAAGACTGTTCAGTCCATGTAGTGGCTTTCCATTTACAAATGGTAATTCTTTTTCTCTGCAGTGACAAAAAATAGTTTTGATCTTCAAAATACAAAGAGTGTGAGAGAGTGTGCTCGAGGTGTGTTCATGATGTGTTACTGCCATACAGAGTGAAGTACAACCATCTCCAGAATGTTTTGGGGTCTGGAAATCTAGCCGTAAGCCTGCTGCACAGGAGCCAAGTTTTTCAGATGCAGACAATGACAGCACAACGGTAGGCAGGCCTTACAATCATTAAGGGTTCACTCTCGTTTTGATAAATTTTACAATACCCATATTGCCTTCATTTCATTTAAATTATGTATTACACAATCATTACTAAGTTTCAACCCAAAACTTCAGTTTATGTAACATGAAATATCTTATAAGTATTGTTAAGGGTCATTATGTGTGCTTCAGGTGTGTTATTTGTAGTGTGTTTCTAGCCAAGTTGTAACTATCCAGACAGTGGGCCCCCCGTGTGAATTGGATCCTTTTAAGATTAATATTGGCATAGTAACTACACGTGATTTGTACCGTGGTTGCGGTGTTAATGATTCAACAAAAGCTGCAGGCATCAAATTACAACACACTGAATAGGCATGTTCATAAAAGATTATATATTATGCTGCAACATACCTTCCCAACCATTGTTGATGAAGTGGTTTAAAACATTTGAAATATTACTCTGTGTTGCTGGCTCTTTGTCTTGATGTATGTAATGTGTATTCTAATTCCAAATGTATTTAACTCACACTCTGCCTGTGCATGTAGCCATGGTATTCAGTTAATATTCAATTATTTTCTGCCTTTTGCTGCAGGTCCCTTTGATGGTCTTGGAGTTAAACAAGTAACTGCAAGAATATCAGTATTAGCTACCCAATGGTGGGGGTGTCACCAGTGCCCAGTGACTCCTTGTTGCCTACTTCAAGGTTTTTAGAACTTAAATATAAAATCAAAACTCAACATAAAAAATTTGTCATTACAGCAGTTATAGGTAAATTGGCAACTCACGCTTTCCTTTGAACAAGTAAAGAACCAAAAGCAACAATTATTGACACTGAACCGACATGGCACATGCCGATGGTGTTAGTAACATTTAGTAAATCAACATTAAACTAACTTATATCCACTCAACTTCCAACAGTAAAATTATTCATACAGATATTATCATGCTTATGATCATGCCAGGTCATTAGACCACCATCAAGAACCATGCCGGTGACTGGTAGTCAGAATCGACCCCCCCCCCCCCAAAAATACCACTAATATGTAGATGTGCATGAAGGCCTGAATTTCAAATCTGAGTTATGTGTGTGTGGGGGGTCCAGTTTATTCTTTCTAGTTAATTCATGTATGTATTTACAATCACATGAAGCTTATACTGAACATAACAAGACCAAGTTTCAATGTAATATAGGTCATTTTGAGCACTGGAAATGACAGCACTATTTACATCAATTTAATCATACTTTCAGGAAAGTGACACAGAGTTGGACTTCGAAGTAGAGCCAGTGTATACTGAGTTGGTGCCACCACCAACCCCTAACCAAGTAATTGTTGCATCCACTTCCACTTAAGTGGTGATGCCATCAACCATTACCCCAGTAATTTCATCGACATCCAGGGTGGAGAAAAATGCCCAGGGCTACCCAACAACTGCCCAGACGTGTTCCCGCTGCAAATCCTGTGCCCTCTATCTTCAACATATCAAACAACTAAATGAAAGAATCAAATCCCTAGAAGCACAGCTGAAGGACTCGGGCAGAGGTTCAACTGGTAAATATGTGCATGTACAGTTTAATCTTCAACTTTGATACTAATCAGCTGAGCACTGCCATGCACATTTAACATAATACTGTCCCTATTTATGTAGCCTTGAACCCTTTATTTCCCTCTAATTCAATCAAGTAGGCTCCATCTACCTCCAAGGTTCAAGTGTAAGTGGAGTTTTTGCTGTCTGTTTCCATTTATTATCATCTGAAAGGGCCAGAAGATTTGCCCTTGCTCAGTACACATTCTTTCAGAAATCAGCAGAAAATGATGTACATTACATAATACAGCCACCTTAAAATTTCTATGTGGTTGAATGTTTAAAATGGGTAACTATGATATAAATGCAAACACCAGCTTATGAAAAGAGCACCTACCACCATCGCATATGTGTCTGTCTATGTGTTAACAAAATTCTGTTTAAATTTATAATCAAAATATTGCATCCTTGATGATGAATTGAATCTATGGCAAGTAATGTGTGATTATCCTTGACTAACTGGTATTGCTAATTAATTGGTCATGCGCGTGTCGTTGATGGAGCGGGCGAAGCTCAGAGAAACATATGGGGTACAGTGTGTCTGGTGACTTCAGTTCAGTTCTTCCTTCCTTCCTTCCTTCTTTCTTTCTTTATTTATTTATTCATTTATTCTTTCCTTTTCTTTCTTTTTTTTATCTTTCTTGGATCTGACAAAAACCGCAATAAGTCACTGGCATTATCGGTACCTGTCCCAGTCTCTCAACAATTTTTACAAAGTAGGGGCACTTTCAAAGCAAAATATCTTCAACCGTTATAAGTACAGGTGGAATTGCAACTTGAGCACACAGATATGTGCTACTGATAGCCCACCCAATGAAACAAATACAAATGCTGCAGAATTTTGTTTTATGCTTATAATGGAATCGTGAACGATTTAAATATTGAATAAAATCAAAACTATTAGGCCTATTATTGGTGACATTCCAATGAACCATGAACAAAAGTTTTTGTATTTTGATTTATGTGATTAGGGACAGTGAACACTTTAAATATTAAATATATTCGAATCTATTGTTGTCATACACGTCCTTCCAATTTACATGTTCATGCTGTATGCACAGCAATGAAAGTGAAGACAAGCTGTAGCATTTTAAGCTTTGCACGTTATAAAGACACACACACTGATTTGCTGTCAAGGAAGTAATTTTTTCTAGGTAATTTTATTGCTGACATTCTGCATATATTAAAGTTATGGAATAACTTCTTCTGTGTTTAAGGTCTTCCAGAAGAAGAGAGAGATTGGGCAAAGAAGCACTTGTGTTTTTTTTCATGGACCACACCACAGATATTGTAAGGAGCACCAAGCTGAGCCTTGAGTCAAATGAAGAAACAAAAGAAATGTTTCAGTGCACTTGTTTATACAATGGCGCCCAGCTTGATGTGGTGGTCGCAGCAACGCACAGTAAGTTTTCCCATGAGTGCATGTATGATATTGAACATGCTCTTGATTGAAGCATGGTTAGGTAGTTTACCGGTGAAGCCTCTTGTCCGAAACAAAAACACATATGATGTATGACTATTCACCTATGTTGGCCCGTGTTTCCATTTCATTTTAGCTGTTGACCTGCTTTATATTTAATCCTGAAACTTAGGCTAAAGTCTGAGTGGTTTAATCGTTAAAAAGATTTTGACAGACAGGCTTGTGGAGTGCATAAAATTGCTTTTAATATTTTTCGTGTGCGACCTGTAAAAAGAAAAGATGGTATATTTTAGTGCGTTTTATTCCATCGTTTTATTCCATCAATGTGCGGGAAAGTTAACTTTCATTATACATTAAGAAATTGCCTTAGTTGATAATTAAATCCCTTGTTGGAAGATGAACATGCGCCTCCATATCTCTAATTCCCTTCAGGATATTTAAGGGCAGGGGTGCGGGGTGGTGGCACCATATAGTGGGCATAAGAGAAAGAAATGAACAACATTTTGGACAGGATGACCACAATCACACGAGGAAGAGGCTATAATATTTGTTTTGAAAACATGTGCGGGAGACCTGAGATATAGATATACTTTGCATACGGTATTTCTAGATAGTTTACATTTCAGTCTCTTCAAGACAGCAAGGCGTTTACTAGCTTTATCAATAATTCTTTCAATAGGTGCATTCCATGTTAAATTTGATGACAATATGACAACTTCAACAACAACAACAAACACTTGCTTAATTGTTGTAAAGCTACAATCATGTGTTGTTTTTCAGATGACAGAACTGTCCTAAACGAGATTGACTGCAGTCTGACTGGCCCAAAACTTCACGAAATCTTAAATATGGACAACAAGGGATTGGGCAGCCTTGAACTACAAGCACCTCACTCCACAGCAACGACTGGGTCACCATCACCACCACGCTCCCCTACATCACAGCAACGACTGGGTCACCATCACCACCACGCTCCCCTACATCACAGCAACGACTGGGTCACCATCACCACCACGCTCCCCTACATCACAGCAACGACTGGGTCACTATCACCACCACGCTCCCCTACATCACAGCAACGACTGGGTCACCATCACCACCACGCTCCCCTACATCACAGCAACGACTGGGTCACCATCACCACCACACTCCCCTACATCACAGCAACGACTGGGTCACTATCACCACCACGCTCCCCTACATCACAGCAACGACTGGGTCACTATCACCACCACGCTCCCCTACATCACAGCAACGACTGGGTCACTATCACCACCACGCTCCCCTACATCACAGCAACGACTGGGTCACTATCACCACCACGCTCCCCTACATCAACAGTCACTCCAGCACAAGAGTCACCAGAAGGCCTGTCAGCACACACCACAACGCACCAAACATCAGCCGCACCAACGTCCAGTCCATCACATCACACATTCCCAAAGGAAGACGAGCAAGCGCCAGGCCTCAACTTGACACACACCACAACATCAGCATCAACATCGCATGACACATCACAAACCACAACTTTGGCCCACCAGCACCAAATAGCATCAGTTTAAACTCTACATTTTTAGAATTAGCGATGTCTGAGGACAGGACCAGTCAGATAAACAATAAGATCGACGAAGTTCTCGCTGCCTTGAAAGGGGTTTCGGAAATGAAGGCAGCCCTGGACAACATGTTAAGAAAAGTGACAACACTGGAAGCCAAGTCTGAGGCATGCACATGTCACTGTCCAGTGCATCCCCATAAGAACAACTCGCCGCCCCTTCTGGAACCTCCAAGTCCCGACTTGTTACCCTCTCCAATGCATAGTGATGAAGACCAATGGAATTCAACATCCATACCAACAGCACCTTTAGGCATATCGTCAGCACCTGCACATCCCATCCCAACTGGCATTTCTGTAGCACCCATACTCTCAACTGCACATACCACTTCAGTTGCACCCACCATCGCAAATGAATCGGCAATTTAATTTGCACCTGTCATTTCAACTGAATCTGAAATTTCAGTTGCACCTAACATCGCAACTGAATCTGCGATTTCAGTTGTAGCCATTATATCAAGTGCACAGCCAGTCCAAACTGTTCACCTACCAGTAATGCCCGTCCCGTCAAATCATAGTGTCTCAACTGTACCTGTTTCATCAGAGACCATCATCACCGCCACCACAACACCAGCCCCAATAGCTCCGAATGTGGAGATGTTTGGCAGAAAATAACTGGGAAACAGCTCTTCTGGTACACCCATATATATATATATATATATATATATATATATATATATATATATATATATATATATATATATATATATATATATATATATATATATATATATATATATATATATATATATATATATATATATATATATATATGCACATATGTACCAGTCAATTCGCACCGGCAGTAAATCCATGACTGAATTTGCTAGGCGGCTCATGTCCCACATATTCACGGCAGCGGGAATGAAGACAGGGTCTTTTAACGGAGGGAAAAAAACGTACGGATCAAGGGTTGTCAAGACCACACAATTGGACCAAGGAAAGATACAGGCTGTTGGCACATGTTGCCACATAGAATTCCTTGCTGATTTGCAAAATGCGCCACCATTCGTACTTTGAAGTGCGATCAATGGCAAATGTCGGGCACTAAGACACAATGCATACACAAAGGCAAACCAGTAGGATACCACATGAATGTAGGCATAATTAAAACAAACAGCCCCTAATGATCTCCGTGTTGCCATATTGTGACGTTGACTTGATGTAATTAAACATGTGGTGGGGCATATCAGTGTAATATGGCTACCGGTGTATATTATAAACGATTGAAATCATTATGTCGATTTCAAAAATGGTGACAAATTCTATCGATTGGCAGCCATACAAGCAGTCACAATGTTACAATAAATCAACTCTAACAAAAAGTTTTAAATTTTTCAAAAAGTTCACGATCGGTCATTAAATTAGCAATAAAACACGTTTTGGAGGTGACGTAATTCAGACAGCAATTTATTCACCTCATGCATATAGGCCTATTGTTTACAAAATATTTATAGAAAGATCCCAAGACTGTAACCTGATTCAAGCGCGGCTGCCGTGGCAAGAAGGGTCTGCATTTTTTCCAACATCGTTCACAAGATCATTTTAATTCTTTTCGTATGATGTAGCCTGTTACACAATCCAGATCAGACTTGACTTGAGCATGGTTTCCACTGCAAAAAAGGTCTGCATCTGTTTGTACAAATGCTTCAAAAGCTAGTCTCCATATTTTTTACTTCATTCATATGTTAAGTATCATGTTGTGCAACAAAGATCAGACTTGATTCAAGCATGGTTTCCACGGCAAGAAGGGTCTGCATCATTTTGTACAACTGGTTCTCCAGCTTGTCTCTACATTTCCTACTACATTTGTATGTAAATAGCCCATATGTGTGATCTGGATCAGACTTTATTCTTGCGTGTGGTTTCGCGGCAAGAAGAGTGTGCATCTCTCTGTACAATTGGTAAAAAATCTATTCTCTATGTTACACAATTGTAAAATTGGTTACAAAGATTGTCTCTATATATCCTAATTCATTAAATGCAATGCCACCTATTGTGCCATCCAGATTTGCGGCAAGATGAGGCGCATCGGTTTAGTAACAAGAAAGGTTTAGTGTACAGGACAAATGTAATCACATGAGTGTGAATCTACTATTTTTTTTAAGGAGATTCTGAATGATTCAATTTATACAGTTATTGAGCTGTCCATTGGCATTAATAGCCATGCAATAGATTTTGCAACACCTAAGTTTTGTACCATACAAAGCGATGCAACACAACAAGGTATTCACAACTTTTTGCTCGCAACCCACTTTCCGATTAATTCTAGTCGTCATCTTTACAACACCTGGGACAACCAAGCGAGAAAAATATATAAATATGTATAAACCCGGTATTCTTAATGTTTTACACTTACATTTTTAACCAACATGTATGTGCAAGCTGCACACATCTGTTATGGGTGAGTGGTACAAGGAACACCTTGTGTTTCAAGGCTCCCATCTCAGGTATAAAACGCTGGTATTGCAAAAGGTATACATGGTGGCTTAGTATTATTCTGTACGGCAACCATTGAAAATTATCAGTTTCACATGTAGCTAACCAGGTAATGATTCTGAATGGGGGGTGGATGGTGGGTGGGTGCCTGGTAGTGTCATTGTGACGCCTTGTTTAGTAATAAATTTTGAAAGTTATTCATTCGACTTAGCCATCCATTGTCATTTGTTAACCTGATGCACAATGGCCTGGACATTATTATACGTTAAGCAATGTATGTCGTCAAAGAGTTCCGCCTGTTTCAGACCACTGTTCAGGTATTGTAAAGAAAAGTATTCTAGTCTCCATGCAAAGTAGCATATGTGGTGTCAAATTTAGATTTATCTCATCAGCTGATAATTTTAAATGAAGACATGTTAAAGAATAAATGTGTGATGCGTTATTGATTGAAATTTAAACAATATGTGATTTTTTTTTTTCAATTACATATACGTCCAGCACCAGTATACCTATAGTTCAATGTTCGACAATATTCTGATAATGATGGCTTGATTAATAATTTATGAAGTATCTATCTATACATACATACATACATATATATATACCCATACACAGTGTGTGTGTGTGTGTGTGTGTATGTGCATATAGTAGATAGTCCTACATTGTGTGTGTATGTACATATTGACTTTTATTGTCACCCAGCCTGGGTCCATAAGTGCACACATTTGTTAAAAAGGTGCATATATTTGTTCTCTTAGCTTACAACTGAAAGAAACAGATGCTCCCTGGACTGATTTGTGTTTGTCTGTGGCAGAAGGCGGCGATGAGCTGTGTTGTGCGGGCCAGGGCGGCGGGCCACGGCGATAGGCAGTATCGCCGCCCATTCCTGTTGAGACTTCACAGCAGGTGAGAGTGTGTGCGGTGGTCTATGGCCACCAGCAGCGATCGCCGCAGACTGCCGCTGGTCGCCGCTGTCCACCGCCGCCAAAATATCCAAACGCCACTGTTAAAATCTACTAGTGTTATAAATAGATGTTCTACTTCAAACCACATGGTCACTTTTTAATTTAATCATATGTACAACTTACTGTATGTGCACCATCTGTTTGATAAAAATGAATTCAGTTTTGAGAATTCCAGCACATGTATGCATTGTTAAGGTATAAATGTATCTAGTTCAATACAATGCATCTAGTTCAATACAATGTATCTAGTTCAATATGATGTATCTAGTTCAATACAATTTACATAATTCCAATGACTTGAATGTAGAGCATAAAGAGGGAAAACACTTGAACAGATGCCCAAAGATGGACCTTCCTTGCCAGTTTAAAAAAAAGGAAAAATCCTGATCTGAAGATCTATGATGTGAAAAAAGTTTCTAGGGATTAGACGAAACCAATAGTCACCAGTACATTGTTGATTATTGGTTGTGTCAGGTTCCTAGAAATCAATTGAACTCATTCAAAAGCTTATATACATGTGAACCATGCTGACTTTTTTTTGCACTGTTGTTTTTTGTAGCCTTTGTCGTCACATCCCAAGAAGACAATGTTACGCAAGGGAACTTAAGACAGACTGTGTACCGCATCATCAAAGAGTGCCACAGATTGTACAGTAGACATGCATGTATATATATATATATATATATATATATATATATATATATATATATATATATATATATATATATATATATATATATATATATATATATATATATATATATATATATATATATATATATATATATATATATATATATATATATATATATATATATATATTGTGGTGAGGGTAAAAGGGGAGGGACCCGTAAAGTGACACTGTCATGAGTGACAGCTAACACCCTCCTCCCGTGGTCAACTACCACGGCTGACCAGAGACAAGGACACACACTTTCATCGGAACAAGGGATGCCATCAGACCACTGAGAAAGGGTAGAAGCCATCACTCCCCGTTCTGCGGTCCCAGGCGCCTGGATCTTCCGGAACGGTCGACACAACACCCAGCGAAAGTATAAACAGTGGATTTCTACCCAACCTAAGGTAAAAAGACACTTTCATCGGAACAAGGGATGCCATCAGACCACTGAGAAAGGGTAGAAGCCATCGCTCCCTGTTCTCCTGTCCCAGGCTCCTGGATCTTCCGGAATGGTCAACACAACACCCAGCGAATGTATAACGTTGGATTTCTACCCAACCTAAAGTAATAAGACACTTTCATCGGAACAAAGGGCACCATCAGACCACTGAGAAAGGGTAGAAGCCATCGCTCCCCGTTCTCAGGTCCCAGACACCTGGATCTTCCGGAACGGTCGACACACCACCCAGCGAAAGTATCAACAGTGGATTTCTAACAAACCCAAGGTAAAAAGACACTTTCTTGCATGCGTTACTGCATACACCAGTGGTGACTGCAGCCATACAGGTGCGGACACTACAATATATATATATATATATATATATATATATATATATATATATATATATATATATATATATATATATATATATTACTGCAAGGCAGATTGTTGGGGTGATGAGTGTGTTTCTCTTTGTTGACTGACCAGACAAGATGTTGAATGGCAAAAGAAATATACAATCTGCGATAAATATGAATATGGAAAATCCAATATGCAGTTTAGTCACAATAGACATTGAGCAGGCAATTTTTGCCTGTATGGCTAACAATACAAGAGAAGGCAGGACCTTTGCTCAGTCCAAGTTTACTGTTCTGTCCAACTTCTGTTATATTTACCCTCTCCATGTGTTGGGTAACAACCCTCTGGCTTGTTTCACACCATAAGTAATCAAGCAATTGTTAATATCTTTAGAGCTCTGTTGAACTTCAAATAAAACATATGCAAGTTGACTAGTTTATGATCTTACTTTGTGCAGCTTAACTTTCGATGCAAGTTCAGTTATTACGAACAATCAAGACTGGGAGATATCGGCACTATAGCTGTGTTTATGTCACCCGGTTATAATATAATTGAAAGTTAGTAGGATAAAAAGGTTTGCTATCACTTTCATTTTCTGTTTTCTTTTTACCGACCAAGATGGAAGAAAGGAATTATCCATTTATTGATTAGCTGCAATTCAATTGATCTATATAAATAATGATTTTCTTTATATCCTGCCATACAGCTTTTCCCAGTGCAGGAAGTACTGGCAACTATGCTCATGCAAGGAAAGAAATCTGGATACACTCCAAGGATGTGTACACTTTCAAGCAGTGTACACTTCCTTGGAAGTCTTAATTTCCATTTTTGGTACACACTGATTGCACACTTCTACACTGGACTGGAAATGTACATTCTTGAGGCAAGCAGAAGTGTGATGTCCGCATGGAATCGAGATACACTGTTAGCAAATGTACACTTCTAAGCAGTGTACACTTCTTGGAAAATCTTAATTTCCATTTTTGGTGCACACCTTTCTGACACTTTTGTTGTGAACTGGAAGCGAGCACATGTATATGCCCCCATAATCGCTTTGTGCATGTGTATGTACACTTATGAAAAGTGCTCCTAGTCACACTAACACTTTCGAAAAAGTGTAGCTTGTACACTTTCTATGAAGTTTACACTTACCAGTACATGTACAAGCATGCACACTTCATATGAAGTGTACACTTCCCAGTACATGTACAAGTATGCCTAGGGGTGTACACTTCCTGGGAAGTGTACACTTCCCAGTACATGTACGGACGGACAGACAGCAGACGTCCGGAAAGTGACTGCTTAGTCTTGCCAACAGCTTATGCTGGCGAGACAAAAATTAATCTAGACAATTTGATATAACCAATGTTCAAAGTTCCTCTTTTAGGAAATTACATCTACCCAGAAAATGCACATTCCTGTGGTATTTCACGTCTGTTTTTCTGATTGGAACTGGTATCATTATCTTAAGTGTGTGCTTTTAGGAAAAATATACTTTGTTAGGCGATATTTGACTGTAAAATCACAAAAGCCTGCAAAAACAAACTCCAAAAAGTGGGTGTCAAACCAATGTGAGCCTTTAATCTCACTTCACCTGACCAATACAGTAATTAAAACTCTAAAATCACAAATCTGCATACCCTTGTACAATGTTTGCAACATTTTCTTCTGTATTTTCATGTACATGTACTGAATTTGTACATGTTAAATTTTGTTGGCCAGTCTTGTGCCATACACATTATCAATCTGTTCTAAAATTACATAACATTTGTTGTTTCTGTATTTATTTGAAAGAAATTGGTGCATGCAAGTTATTCAACCAGGCACTTTACATTGTACCACAACATCTATCTTTTTTTTTTCTTGTGTGTATATTTTCAGTTTACTGTACAGGCAAAACCCCAACATTCCCAGGGGCAATAAGGCAGGCAATGGCATGCAAGTTGTCCAGCCATGACAGCAAAGCTCGGAAATCCAACAAAAACTGAAGACTGCATAGCAGCCAGGCATAGTCAGTTGAATGCCGGCCAAGAATGTCTGTTTAGCAGGCAACATAACATCAGTAATGTGCAGACATGTGACTTTTCCTCCTTTTAGAGGAATGTGTGTGTGTGTTGAAAAGTGTTGTTTCCAAATCTCCTGAATTGTGTCGAAACGTGCTAATATGTGCTTTTGTATATGTATGGGGTGAGATAGGGGGTTTTCCTCCCTTTCTGTTCAATGTCAGTCACATCCCCCAATGTAAATAAATATTATACTTATTTCACCTCAAGCATATGTTGACAGGATTATGTGTTGCTACTCTTATCTTGTATTTATGTGCTTTTATGTTCTTTTAATCCAGACTCCCGAGAGAACCAAATCTTATAATCTGCCATATGGCAGTCATTTAGCCAAAGAAGACTGTGTTTATACTGCCACTTCATACTGCTTAAATACTGCCAATGTATACTGAAGTTGCACTGCTGTGGTATACTCTGACTATACTGCCATGCCAAACAGCAGTCATACTGCCAAGGTATACTGCTATTATACTGCTTCTCTATACTGGACAACTGCTGTCATAGTATTGTGCTGTGACACAACCAGGCCATACTACAATTCTATTGCTATTCCATACTACAGTAATGCTGCCATGGTATATTGCCATTATGTTGCCAAGCCATACTACAATTCTATTGCTATTTCATACTGCAGTAATGCTGCCATGGTATATTGCCATTATGCTTCCAAGCCATACTACAATTCTATTGCTATTTCATACTGCTGCCATGGTATATTGCCATTATGTTGCCAAGCCATACCTAAGTCATACTGTCACAGTATACTGTGGTCGTATTGCCACTCAATACTGCAATCATACTGCCATGGTATACTCCAATTATACTGGCATCCTTTACTGTGGTAATTCTGCCATGGTATAATGCATCTTTACTGCCAAAGAAACTGCTCCTGTAGTCCTACTGCCAGGCCCGGTGCTGAAGTTCCCCTGATTTTAAATGGCAGTAGTACTGCAGTATAATTTGCATATTTGGAACATGCTGCACATATATTCTGCTGAACTACTGCTTTTATACTGTGAGGACATAGCATTTTCTCTTTACTGTGTGCACAGTTACTTTGGCAGTATGAGAACAGTATATGCTGTGTGACTACTGTTAGGCCTACTGCATGTGTATCATAAATTTACTGTCAATTAAGTGGAATGCAAATGTAAATATAAGGGGGTCAACGCCCAAGGAAAACGTTGAAAAGGGGTTAATGCCTCGGCAGAAAATTGATGCAGGGTTAACATCTAATGACAGGTTTGGAGAAGGTTTACTTCTAATGACAGATTTGGTAAAGGGTTAACACCAAAAGGTGATGGTGACCAGTCTAACATGGTTGAAGGGTTAAACTCAGAACACAGAAAGTTTACATGGCTGAAAGGGAGTGGTACCCTGAATGACCAGGCACTGCTGGGTGGTGAACCCTCAAGAGAGTCACAGGAACCTCGAAGTAGTCCAAGGAAAAGGAGACCACCCAAAAGATACCAATGCCAATAATGAACACCAGCCCCACAGGACACAACAAACATCACATAGCAAATTAATTAAATATTTGTTGCTCAATATATAGGACTGACATGGTACCCCTTCAGTAGAATGAGAGACCACAAGAGCAGGCACTGTCCCTTTTGTGAGAAGGATTTCTCTACACACTGGTCAAGGTCACACCACATTGTTGACTTTTATTTGCTTTGGTTCTTGGGGAAGTATATTTGTGTCCTCTGTCACAAGAATTTTACCTGCTCAGCAAGGTTAGCAGAGCACATACACAACAGCCAGCACAAGAGACACCTCACAGCTCTGCAGTCTCCAGGGGAAACTGCTACGCCAGTGGATCTACTCAGGCAGAGGTTTTTAGCTGCTAGAAAAAGAGGGGCAGCACCAAAGTACTTGCTCGAGATTATTACTAACCAAGCCAAACAGAGTTTCAGCACCAGTGGGGGAAAGGAGGGCTTTGGAATGACATAAGAGGCTATCTCGCCATACTCTACCCCAACCCAGGACGAACGCCCTGAGGCCTCACAAGCTGGTCCACTTAACACCCCAGTTTTGCGGCCACACTCCCCTTTTGTGCTGAGTCACCAGCGTGACCACAATGTCATTGTGTCAGCTGGACCTGAGGTGCAACAACCTGCTGTGGCTACAGGTACTTCCACCTGCCCATCTCTGAACCATAAGGGTAGCCCAGACATGCAGATAGTCCACATCCAGTCCCCTGGGAACACCCATGGAGTGCAGGAAAACTGTAGTGCCCAACCCTCCATTGCTGCTGTGACAAAGATAATGGAAGGGACTGGCAACAGTTTGGAATTAGAAATAGTAGGCACCGAGTCCCATGGGACCAGCCAAGCCCAGCAGAAAAATGGCAGTGCCAAACCCCCTCCCCTCACTGCAGCTGTGACATCAGCAGTTAAAGAGCCTGATGACACTATTTCCACACCATTACTGCTCCTACCACCAGATTCCAGCCACCCAGGCCATTCAGTGATGAAATGCGAGCGCCATGCAGCACATGGAGGGACCGTTGGGAAGTGTCCAAGAGTTTCGCACTCAGAAAATAACCAGCTCCCCCTACCTACCCTGTTCAGAGAGCTTCTGCCCCAGAAGTCCCAGAGCCTGTCCCAGGCGGAACAGACTTCTCCCCCATTGTCAGTGGAAGATCGTCTGGGAGCACTAGAGGGAAAGGAAGCTGGTTTAAGCCAGAAGATTGTAAGCACAGCACAGGTGGAAGGATATTTCGTAAGGCGGATGGATGAGTCTTCTAAGGACCTCTCCACATATACATATGAGATCAACCAAGTGCTGGAAGGCGGGATCAAGGGGCCAGGGGCCTGAGGGCACCAGGATGGCGATATGTGCCATGGCTCAGGACCTGCTCAGGATATACAGACCTGCACCCCTGTGAGAGGAAGAAAGTTCATTGTGCATTATTTGTGCTTTCCTGTGGAGGGAAAAAGGAACTGCATATTTGTCATTATTATTATTATTATTATTATTAGCAGTAGTAGTAGTATTAGTAGTAGTAGTAGTAGTAGTAGTAGTAGTAGTATTGCTTATGTGCGTTTCCCTGTGAAGGAAAGCATTATTTGTGCTTCACCGTGGAGGGGAAAAAATGCATATTTTTCATTATTATTATCATGGATTACGTGTGTTTCCCTGTTAAGGAAAGCATTACTTGTGCTTCACCATGGAGGGGAAAATGAACTGCATATTTTTTATTCTTATTATTATTATTATTATTATTATTATTATTATTATTATTATTATTATTATCATCATGGATTACGTGTGTTTCCCTGTGAAAGAAAGCATTACTTGTGCTTCACCGTGGAGGGGAAACAAAACTGCATATTATTATTATCATTATTATTATTATTATTATTATTATTATTATTATTATGATTATTATGAGGGGAAACGAAACTGCATATTATTATTATTATTATTATTATTATTATTATTATTATTATTATTATTATTATTATTATTATTATCATGTATTATGTGTGTTTTGCTGTGAAGGAAAGCATTACTTGTGCTTCCCCATGGTGGAAAACACAGAAGAAAGAAAAGAAAAACACATGTTTGTGCTGATTATGGATTACTTGCATTTTCCTGTGGAGGGGAATGCACACAATGTGTCTTTGATTTTACTGGAGAGACACCCATGTATGTTCTCTTTAGTATATTCTTCATATGTCAACCAGACAAAACCTGGCGTCATGATTGTCCACTGTGTTGGACTATCAAAGAGCAGTTCAAGAGTTATGCCAATGTGTGTTAACTAATAGTCTTGCAGCATTAACCAAAATGTGGAAATTTAAAAGACAAGACCGACGAATATTTTTTTTTATCAAATAGTAAATTATGGGTCCGTATATCAAAGTCCTGCAGAAAGAAAGATCATTTGAAGTCAGTGTAAGTGGCTGTGATGATTTGAAATCATTCACTGACAAGGATTATCG
>OZ026622.1:75472825-75500825 GCA_964020975.1 Hermodice carunculata | reverse complement strand
CTGTTTAAAGGCAGCGTCATTTTCTCTTGTTAATATATGCAGCGCATGCGTAATACCTATGTAATGACGTCAGCTCGGTGCCCGAATAAAACTGTTGACATGCATGATAAGTTGCGGAGATTGTTTGAAAAAGCATCGAAGCAGTAAATAAGTTTATCAGGCGGGCTATTTGACGTAGAAAATGCCGTATTGTAGTGCACCGGGCTGTAAACCAGCGACGGGAGGAAAGTACAAGAAGCCAGGCGTTTCAATGTTTGCTTTTCCGAAAGACGACCTTCCCCCCAAAAAGTGGCTTCATAACATGTGCAGGGCAGACTGGAAACCAAACAGATTTATCAGAAAATAGAGTAACACTGTGAGGCACACTACAATAGCAGACTATCTCTGCTCTACTCATTACACAGTTCAAGCAAGTGAAAGTCGAGGAACAACCAAGTACTAAAATTGCCGAATGCATGCAACATGAATGATCCCCCATAAAACTTTACCAATTTAAACAATGATACAATTGTCATTTTATGTCATATAAAGCATTGTAAGTGAACCAATATCATCACTAAGTTATCATTCCAAATTTGATGTAACAATTTCAAGTCTTCAGCAGCCTATATAGACCTAAATTAAAGGTTTTCTTCCTAAAATGGAAATTACGGAATAAAGGATTGTAAGAAACAGAAAATGGCAAAATTTGAAATGGAATTTAGACATCCATAAATATGACTGGATAACTTGTATACAAGCTGAGCATAGGACAGTCAGTCTTTCACAGTCCTCTTGTTCAGAATTTCTTCGTTGTTTTTTAGGAAATTTTATGCACTTTTTTTCTGTGAAGGGCAAAACTATGTGGTGACTACATACATTTAGTTGAACTACAATACATAAGGTATCAAAAGGCTAGTACCACAATAAATAAATCAACATAAAAATCAATAAATAAAAATAAAAACATGTTTAAAACATATATGGTTATTATAATGTCTGTGCTAAGTCATCTGTGTAAACACACTCCGCAGGGCTATCTAGTTAATTTACATGGTTTAGACAGCATATTTTTGATGTATACATACATATATATATATATATCTATATATATATATATATATATATATATATATATATATATATATATATATATATATATATATATATATATATATATATATATGGAAACCTCCTTACGGTGACACTCAGATATTTGTCATAACGACAAGTTTTGGATTGCAAAAGTTCATTTTCTTTGTTATTTGATTCATTTATCCGACATATTTCTGAGAGAACAGATGGTGTCATACCCATTTTTCACTGTGTACTACATATATATATATATATATATATATATATATATATATATATATATATATATATATATATATATATATATATATATATATATATATATATATAATTAATTTTGTGCTATATAGTGTTGATGCAACTAGCACTGAAGGAGCAGGCTGCATGGTAAATGATGCTGCTAGAGAAAATGTAAAGATGAGCGTGCTGGCTGTGCAATGAAGGAAAGCCCTGTCTCTGCCTTTTTGCCACACAAAACATATGTGCCAACATAGAAATTCGGTATGACTATGGGGTGCCTGATTTGCCATGGAGATGCAAGGTATTAAAGCAATGCTTGTGAAATCCAAATCATACATTTTTGTGTGTAATGTAGGCACAGTATGCATATGTAAATCATAGAAACTACAACTTACCAGCTGGTCCCTTATTTATGGAGTCATGATACAATGATTTAAGAATTAAAATTGCATTACAAGATAAGACATTGCAATTAAAATATTAGCTATTTATGTAATATACATACATCTATAAACAGTATATATTTATATACATGTACACTGTATTTACATCGATATAGCATATATGTGTGTTTATATATATATATATATATATATATATATATATATATATATATATATATATATATATTATGATGAAAGGCTGGTAAGAGAAGAATTGATTTATTACAGGCAATTTACAAATTTCAAATTAGTGTTTGACTTTATTTTAAAGCAAATTAAAAAAAAAAGCCATTGAAAGAAACCCTGATGTGTTATCACACTGACAAAAAAACAAAAAAAAAACATTGACTGTACATTGCAATTTGTCAGTCATAGTTTTACAGACACAAGTGATTTATCACATTGTAAGCATATACATGATTACGTGCATATTTGCAACTTCTGGTCACAAGTCATTTTCTTGCATTATATTTGTGTTAAGTTTTGGGGATTTCTTAATCCACTTTTTGTGTTACTTCATTTCATACAAGAAATGTAACTCTGTGAACCTGGGTCCTATTATGCAGCTCAAGTAATTTGATGCGTGCCGTTTAAGTTGTCTTTGGTACTATGTAAGAACAATTTGATGATACATAATGTATATCAGTAACTTATAGAAGTAATTGTATGTTTCAATTTGATTTTAAGCACTTAAAGTTTTGTTTCATTCATACAATTGTATAATATTTAATGTTCTATTGCTCTGTCTCACTAGGACACACACTGTGGCAAAATCAGACACTTTACCATGTTATGAGCGTAATTTATGATGTACATACTGTGGTGCAAAATGCAGTTTCTACACATCAAAATGAAAAAGTAAGAAGTGAATGGTTAAGGCCAACTTTTAAAGGCTTGAGCGGCATCACACACATCAAGACTTTTTCTGTGGCACTGTTGGTCACGTGATTGAAAGCTTAAATAGAAATCAAAGCCTGCATGCCTGGGACACATGTTGAAACTTTTGTTATATACATTGCAGGCCTACTTTGAAAGAGCCGTGGACATTATCTCTGTATGCTTTCTAATCAGAATCAGTGTGCAGGTAATCTGTTCTACAGTTTGCAATGCACAGGCTCAGTGTCAAGTCTGGAAATCAGTCTGAAACGGAAAGTGATAAGGGATGCAGCTGGGGCATATGGCCTCATGCAGCCACACTCACAAAGCACAAAATTGCAATTGTCTTCACATTGTTGCACAGTCACTTTAATACAACATCTGGAATTAGAATTCTCAATTGAAGCCAAGCAAAAGAAATTAATATCTTTCAGTAATATAATTTTAAAGAAAGGAAAAGAAATAGATGAGGAAAAAAACACGACTTTCCCTGTAGTCCTCTCTCCTATCTCGCTATAGAAACCAAATTATGGGAGAAAAGTCAGAAAATATTAAATGAACTAAAAAAAGAGCATCTTTCGGTGGTTTAGGCCTAATGTAATTGAAAAAAAGATAAGAAAATGAATGGAAAAAGCAGCTTTTCATTCGGGTTTATCAAAAAAAAAAAGTATCCATGCAAATCAGAGTAGCCTGGCCACATAATACACACATGTATGGTTTAATTAGGAAAAGAGTAATGAAATGAACAAGAATCGATGGGGGGAAAAAAAGAGTCTTAATTATGCAATATCATGCAATTCTAATTCAATAATCATACATTTATCATCAATAATGATCTTATCAATATTTTGGGAGGTGGGAACTTTAAGCACGGTCTTACGTAATGCATTAATATATATATAGAGAGAGAGAGCCCCTAGGCCTATCTGATTGCCCCTCATGTTCAGCCTATTGTTTGTGCTCAAAACTGGGCCACTGGAACAGCCTACAAGTGGGACATGGACAATCTTTGTATTGTCGCTTGCTCACGTTGCATCACATTGGTGACAGTGGTCAAGTATCTCTGGTTATTAAAGTTCAGTCATCGGCCTTAAGATTGTCCTCCATGATGCCTGCTTTTTCAGTCTATGCAAAAGAACACAATAATTAGGTGTCATGACCATCACTAGAATTCTCAAAGAAGAAAAAGTTGTCACGACTCGACAGACAGTGTCAAGGTTTTGGGCTGTGTTCTCAACCACCGGACAACGTCAAGATGCTCCATGTTCCGAGAAACCCACAAAGATGAACAATACTGCATATGATGTAAATGATGAGGCCTAAAAAAAATGATAAGTTTGACTGCTCCTGGGTTGTGAAAAGTCGTCTTCGAGAAGACGGGACTGTTGTTTTCAGAGACCATTCTGAAGAAAGCCAGGCAACTTCTCGGCTGGGTTGCTACAAATATGAAGTACCGCCAGCTGATTTGGCTAGGCAACAAGGAAAAGAGGCTGTCTTTCTGCAAAGAGTTTTTGCAGACTGGTGACATATTTGATGATGTCATTTTTACAGATGAGACCTCAGTGGAACTTGACAGTCATGCTCGTCTCACCTACTGCAAGCCCTGGGAGCCAGCACATCTTCACCGGAAAGGCCACCCAAAGCATCCTCTGAAAGTGCGGCATTTCAAAGCGTGGGGCTACAGAGTGTTTTGTGTTCAATGGTATCATATCTGCAGATTTTTACTGCAAGGATGTCCTTCAGGACACCCTTTTACCTTTCATTCAAATGCATTTCCACAACGGTCACAGATTTATGCAGGACAATGATCCGAAATACACCAGTGGCAGCGAACTGAAAGACAGACTGGATCCTGTAAGACTCAATCAAATCAAGGCCACAACACTTAGGCAGTCCAGGGTGGTTCATACAATGGAAAATGCAGCATGGAAAGAGTGCGTTGATGCCATCAACGAGGTTTGTCGCAAAGGGCCCAGGAAGAATCAACAAAAGGATACACATGCATGCTGAAACAAGGATATGTGGGGGGGGGGGGGGGGGGCGAGGGGGGGTGTCAAAAATTGCATTGAAAATTGATCACATGCCTATGCTGCCGTCACATACTTTAAGAACATTATAATAAAATGTTACACATTGAATGGAATGGATTTGTTTTTTGTATATGGGCCTGTGTGCAAAATAAGGGCACTTATGGACAATTTCATAGAGTTTAACTGATTGTTTAGCCTGAATCTTTCATCATTAGTTTTTCTCTATACGACAATTTGTTAAAATATAATTAAGCTCCGTAAATTTGATGTGCAAAAATTTTGGAAGTATGTCCATCACATATTAATAAATGTTCGGTTTTGCATTAAGTTGTTTGATAAGATACCTTCAACAGATTCTACCATATGATATTTTATTTGACAATTTGTTGTAATAAGGTTCAGAACAGGCCAAGACCTAATTGTAACATGCTCCGTTCATACTCATTTTATACAGTGCTTTCCTTTTAAGGCGCGTGATCGCGCTTGTGCAACATAGCGTGCCTAAATTGATTTTAGGAGAGCTTTTTAATGCACACCTTACATACTGCAGAAGACGCACCTTGATATCAATCCCTTTCCCCCAAAAAACCTTGAAGTTTTTGCTTTGCATCGAGCTATCTCGACGTGAATGATCGAAGTCACAGATATATTGGCATTAAGTTGCAGTTCTTGCATGTTTATTTTACAATGAAACGGCAACAGAGCCACCCGTTGTGATAGCATATCAGTTGGCCTTACATTTATGTGGGCGCGCGAAAACAGCTCCTTTCATGAGCGCTGATAGTACTTAAGCTCCTTTCATGAGCGCTGATAGTACTTAAGCTCCTTTCATGAGCGCTGATAGTACTTGAGCTCCTTTCATGAGCGCTGATAGTACTTTCGGTTTTCCATAGCATGAAGTTTTCCGGACAGTGGCGGGAAGAACAGATCAAAACACTGGTCACAGCATCCGGTGATGGAGTTGTCGGACAGTGTAAAGGGACATTCTGTCAAACTGACAACCTATTTAAAGTGGCCCTCCATCCATAAGTTTTATTATAAGACAAAACTTATGGACAGCACGGTGTTTCTTGTGTAGGTATGTTTGATCGGCCGTGAATGAATGTCGGAATCTGATGCTAATAAATGATCATGGTCGGCCTAATAAACAAAACTCAGATCATACTCTTGACAAACCGCATTATATATCATTGGAAAGGCTCTTGCAAAGCAAGGCCAAGGGTAGTATTATAAGTCATTTGTGGTTTTTCTTTTCATAGCTTGGAATTTTAAATGAAGGACGATCATCAAACTTCTGGTATTGTTGTACATAGTACACACTGCAGTGTGAGTCAGTGCCCTGTTCCGTGCCTATGCTGCCTGGAGACTGGCGTAGAACATTTTCAGTGAAATTTTCAACTTCATGTTAAAAGATAATTTAATTTCAAATATGGGATGATGTGCACTGTATGATGCATTTAAAATGTTCTTCCAATCCAATCCAATCCCAAGTAAACATTTTGCAACTTTTTTATATTTTTTATAGAGTGTATCATTTCTGTATTATAATTTGGAATAAAAGCTAAAAAGTGAACCCAAACTGAATGCTTTGTAGTTTGGTAAATTGTCTTTTATCAAACATTAATAAATATTTTAGTGTCAAACATTTTTATCATATGAACAAATATTTGATCAGAAGAACAATTAGTATTTGATCATATGAACAAATCAAATAATATTCCAGGGAGCATTAATTTAGTGAGTTTTAGGAGTATTTGATCATATGATCAAATAGATTTAATCATATGAACAAATACATTTATTCATATGATCAAATACAGTCTATTTGTTCATATGATCAAATCAATTTATTCAGAAGATCAAATATTCTCTATTTGTTCATTTGATTAAATATATTTAATCATATCATCAAATACAGAATATTTGTTCATATGATCAAATAGATTTCATCATATGATCAAATCGATTTGATCATAAGATCAAATATTTAATCATATGAATAAATACTGATTAAAACAAGAAATGGCTTTCCATAATACATAATGTAACAGCCATGCTGTTACTGAGACTGTATTTTAAATCTAATGAATTCTCAGTTGTCAGAATTGTATGAACGTTTTGTTTTTACAGCCATCTGTTGCGACCTTTTCAATGCCCAGTCATACCAGTTAGGCCTATCGCTGGTGGAGCAAGTGAGGAAGCGCACTCAAGGGCACAGTACTTGCGCCAACATGCAAGATGGGAGAACATCCAACACAAGAATGGGGCGCAGTGGACCCTCACATGGAAGTACAGGACTCCAGCCAGTTTTACTGGGTGAGGGATATTAAAGATAATTATGTTGTATTACCCATGAGTATAAAAAAATAAAAGTACATTAATGATACGTACAAGTACAAGATACAAATTTCCATGCATCCTTCTCATCCCAGTTCAACTGAATTCAAATTTTACATGTATCCCATTGAGTTTTCTGGTTGAGAGGACTACAGCTCCTTTACCAGTGAAAAAGCGACAGGACATGACGGCATCTCCTCAAAATTTTTTAAGCTAGTAAAACCAGATATTGTGACGCCAATAAGGAATTTGATAAATTTGAGAGAGCTAATGGAGAGCTACCTTGCCAATAGAAAACAGTGTGTAAAGGTGGCAAATACTACTAGTTCTTGGCAAAACATCTTGAAAGGTGTCCCCCAGGGCTCCATTATGGCCCCTTGTTTAACATATTCATAAATGACATGTTCTTCATCAAAGAAGGACTCCTTTATAACTACGCTGATGACAATTCTCTGTCTTTTTCACATACCTGTCTACAAACAGTAAAAAGAGTATTGGAAGCAGGCTGTAAAGACCTGATAGACTGGTTTGACCTCAACATGATGAGAGCAAACCCAGATAAATTCCAAGGAATATTACTTGGTAGTAATTCAAATCAGGAGTTTGCTCTCAACATAGACCATTATGACATCATTTGCCAAGAAGAAGTAAAACTTCTTGGTGTGACAATCGACTTCAAACTGAAATTTGACACATATATATCTGATATCTGTGCTAAAGCTTCCGAGCAACTCAATGTCCTAAAAAGAATAGGGCATTACTTAAATAGAAGCTGCAAGCTTCTTATCTACCATTCTTTTATTTTGTCTAATTTTGGATACTGCCCTCTGGCTTGGCACTTCTGCAGCAAGGGCATTGTCCAAAAGATGGAGCAGATCCAAAAGAGGGCCTTAAGATTCATATATAATAACCATACGTCAACATATGATGACCTCTTAATTAAATCTAAGTTCCCGTCCCTCCATATAAGACGGTTGAAAGCCATGGCGCTGGAAGCATATAAAATCTTTCACAAAGTCCTAGCTACTTACACGATCTGTTGGTACAGAATGACAACAAAATCACTTTTAGATATAATAATACAGTAGTCATACCCAGGGTAAGAACTACAACCCACGGGATAAACTCTTTCAAATACAGTGCTGCCAAACTATGGAACCAATTACTTGATAATTTCAGGACCAGTTCAAGCTTCAGCCAGTTCAAAAGTCTACTCGAAAACTGGAACGGAATCGAATGCAAATGTAGAGCATGCAAATAAACCTCCGTATATATAATTTATTAATGGGTGCTATGTATGCTGTGTGGTGGCCGAGTGGCCCAGCAGGTGCCCATCGAGGATGCCGGCAAGTCCCTGCTGGTCTACCTGGCGCTGGAAGCATATAAAATCTTTCACAAAGTCTTAGCTACTTACACGATCTGTTGGTACAGAACGACAACAAAATCACTTTTAGATATAATAATACAGTAGTCATACCCAGGGTAAGAACTACAACACACGGGATAAACTCTTTCAAATACAGTGCTGCCAAACTATGGAACCAATTACTTGATAATTTCAGAACCAGTTCAAGCTTCAGCCAGTTCAAAAGTCTACTCGAAAACTGGAACGGAATCGAATGCAAATGTAGAGCATGCAAATAAACCTCCGTATATTTAATTTAGTAATGGGTGCTATGTATGCTGTGTGGTGGCCGAGTGGCCAAACAGGTGCCCATCGATGATGGCGGCAAGTCCCTGCTGGTCTACCTGGCGCTGGAAGCATATAAAATCTTTCGCAAAGTCCTAGCTACTTACACGATCTGTTGGTACAGAACGACAACAAAATCACTTTTAGATATAATAATACAGTAGTCATACCCAGGGTAAGAACTACAACCCACAGGATAAACTCTTTCAAATACAATGCTGCCAAACTATGGAACCAATTACTTGATAATTTCAGGACCAGTTCAAGCTTCAGCCAGTTCAAAAGTCTACTCGAAAACTGGAACGGAATCGAATGCAAATGTAGAGCATGCAAATAAACTTCCGTATATTTAATTTAGTAATGGGTGCTATGTATGCTGTGTGGTGGCCGAGTGGCCCAGCAGGTGCCCATCGAGGATGGCGGCAAGTCCCTGCTGGTCTACCTGGCCGCTACATGGCAGATTTACTTCATTTTACTTCATTGTTGCTGATCCATCTTGTATTTTATAAACTACGTGGTACTCCCTATTTTTTAAATTAGATTTTTCTATGTTTTATACCTTTTATACCATGTCAGAAAATAGCTCTTATGAGCTAATGTTTATTGTACCAGAAACCAAAACGAAATAAAGCTTAACTTGAACTTGAACTTGAGGGGCAAAACAGACTTCGTCCAATTACGAAAACTGACTGTTGCACAACAAACTCCCTATAACTGCCGAAGAAGCAATGGGGTGGCAAGTTTAAAGATTACAGACTGGGGTGAGAGAGAATCATGGAATCCCTGAAGACTTTGTGCCAACTTATGAGGATGAACAAGTCAATATTGTTTATGTTACACAATTGGCAAGAGCATTGATTCATAAGCCTTAGAACCTCAGAAAAGGGATTAAACCTGTTAGGGACAGAGATTCATAAAGGTGTAAGTGTCTCACCCACAGTTGAGTATTTGTTTAGTTCACACTGAAGCATCAGATTACAGCTGTGCAGGTTACAATGAGATTTGGCACATTTGCAAGCAAATAAACATTCTTATTATGACATCTATTTGTACGAGACATTGTCGATCCTCCAAGTTTTGGGAGAACAATGGTGCGACTGAAGCCCAAATCAACAGGCTCTTGGAACATATGGGACACTCGAGGACAACTGCAAAAAAAAAAAAAAAATACACCTGCAAAATGTGCTAATACAGCTTGAATGTCAAGGCACACTACATCATGTTTTGGTGCATCATCCTAAGTTTTGGTCCTTGAAATCTGCAAATTTACAGTCAGGGCTGCAGAAGTGACTTCCTGTGCTTTAACATTTAGTATTAAGGATGCAGTACAACACCATAGGTCACTTAAGCTGGTTCCCATGCACTCTGGGTGCTTTGCCAGAGCCCCCACAAAATTTCTCTTGTAATTGTCAAACACACTGTGTATTTCCATAAACCACCGAGGTACAGTTACTTAATGTAATGTAATTCACTGTTATGGAGTAGACACCTGCATGGGGTGGAATTGTCAATGGCAGGCATTAGTAAAATATAACAGTGATCCCCAGCTATTGGAAGATTTCCTCATCAGGTACTTGAAAATGTGAGCATTGACAGCCTTTACTTTCCCTGGTGACTGAATGACATGATTGTGATGTATATGAGAAACTTACAACCTCATTATTCAAAGCTGCAACATTTGACAGGGAATCAAGTTGTGGTCTTGACAATTAAAAAAGCTGGGTGAGGGCAACTGCAATAAATAGAGCAGCTCTGCATTCTATGACAAAAGGCAGGATCTCCATTATGTTGGGAATAATTAGAGTTAAAAATGGCAGCATTTACACTTGAAAAGCAGAAGTTCCCAATCACACATGAACACCGCTTTTCTTGATATTTGATCATGTAATTACAGAGCAAAAATGTATTGTCATTTTGTCTTATGTTCAGAATAAATCTTATTTTGAAACTAAACGTGTGAGATATGTTAAGGGGTTACAAGGCCCAAAGCCTAGAGGTGGGGCTTTTTGTTGTTTTTCCTTTGCTTTCATTCGGGCAGGAACATATGTTTACATGTATAATATTCTGTCCATAGGGTGGCCTCTGAATAATTTTGCAACATGATTATAATACAGTAGTCCCTGCTTTGAGAGACCACTGCTATCAAAGACCAGTTGCCTTATAAGACCACATTTCTCAATAATGTGTTATGACATATGTAAAGCAGCCACAGTAACGTATGACCTTGGCCTCGGACTCCAAGACATTGGACTACCCTTACCTATGTACAATGGCAGAGGCTCCAGATACACCAGTGACCACCGCCTACCTGTCCAAAACTGTACGCCCCGGAACGTCAAAGGCTCCAGATTTACCTCCGTCAAAGATTCCTACAAAGAAGCTGGTGAAGGTTCTTGTTATACCGTGGCCATCGCGACAAACGCCAATTACCCGGTATACTACAACCACCCAACGCCCAGAGAAAGCTCCAACACCTACGCCGGACCATGATACAGATGACGACCAGGACCTGGATATTAGTTACGCAAATCCAGACCTACCGTCAATACGGGACTTGCTTACCCGCCTACAAGGTGCTGTACAACAAAACAAGTTTAGAAAAAGAGAGCTTGAGGAAGCTAAAGTGTTACTCTTCTGTGAACACATTGGTCACGATGGGCTGCCGGTCCATTCGAACCTCAGTATGAAAGGACAAAGGACATTACAAGAGAGACTCAGAACATTATTGATTGTATCTGAGCATGGCTGGCGCACAGCAATACAGGATTTAAAACACAGGGTTCCGATCACAGCGGACCTTGGATTGGATCCCGAATTATTGAAAACACAACCACCTTTTCGCTTCCCCCTGCGTGGTCCTGCGGCTTCGCAGCGGGGCCAGGCGAAGGGGAAGCCGCAGAAGAAAGCGGAATAGACCAAACCAAAGTAACCTGGCTCAGCGTAGTGAACTGGAACAGCTATTGGAGGACCTCGATATTGATTACGAGAAGGACACCCAATCCTCCCTATCCACCATATCCTTGTTATGGATGGAGGGCCAGCCAACACCTCCTACCCTCAGCATGTCTCCAGCAATCAGCACCTGTGGACCCAGAACTACTACTTCTACAGAAGAAAGTTTACCCTCCTGGTTTGGCACATTAAGTGTACAGTCGTCGCAAATAGGCTCCACCTCATGGCTGTCAGTCCTCTTCGAGGACTCAACTCCTACGCCTCAGGACTTATTAAAGCAAGTCATGGATGAGGCCAATATTACCTCCCAAGACCTCGCCATCCGGCCCGAGGATTTCCCATTGTTGAATGTCATGGAGGTACGCCCGGATTCAGATGATAAACCAACTCCAGCGAGACCACCCCGAGTCTACGATTTATTGGAATTTGCAATTGGCGCTTCGGATTTACCAATACCATGTGAGATTTTACTGACACATTTACCCGATCCAGCTCCTGTTGCTACTACTCCTCCACCGGTCTTCATCCCGCAATTGACTGATTCTCAATCATAGGTACAGAACGATGATGACCTGTCTGAACAAGAATACGAAACAGAATCAGAGGAAGACATGGAGTCAACAGTACCAGTAGACAAATCTGAGGAAACCATAGTCGAACTGTTAGCCAAGCAACAGACATCCAGGTTGACCGGGCCGGACTTACAGGGTAAGAAATTCGCTTTCCCTAAGCGTACGGTTGGTTTGCTTAACCCCATTATAACTTCATCTATAACGGTAAACAGCTTGGTTACTGAAGGACGGAATTTCAGACTTCGGAACGGCTTTACCCCGCAACATAAGACAACTCTCCCTTCACCACTGAAGGACACAGTGGTTCAACATTTTCTTGAACAAAAAGTGTTTGAACCTGCTGAGGAGCCTGTCAGATCGTTTGAACTTTACCTTATACTGAAAAACATGGAAGGGGGGGGGGGCAATACGCCCAATACTTGATTTATCACCATTAACCCCCTATTTGGACCCTCCCCCCTTCCAGCTGCCTACCTTCAGCAAGGTATTGGTCACTATCATGCAGGACACTTTTTACATTTGCCGTTACACCCACAACAGAGGCGATTCCTGTGCATCAAGTACCGAGGACAATATTACCAATTTACTGGTGTACCGTTTGGACTCGCCCATGGTCCATCGGTTTGTCAACGTGTTTATGGCCAAATATTTAATGATCTACAAATACCCCATTTTCTCTATATGGATGATATCCTGCTTTATGGAAATAGCCATGAGCTACAGTGCAATACAGACTGGTTACTACAATATTTCGCTGATGCCAACATTCCAATTAACTACAACAAGAGTGTCTTGATTCCGGTCCAAACCATTACTTACTTGGGACTACATTTAGACGCTCAAAATGGGATATTAACACTTCAACATCATCGTCAAAAGGAACTTTATAAAGTCCTGGATTTATGTCTTAACCAGTGCGTAACCTTGAAAGACCAACAAAGGGCCCAAGGAATAATCCTGTTCTACGCTCAGGCCCTTGCATGGCCAATATTCCCTATAGCACAAGCGGATATACAGTGTGTGGGTGCCACCCATATTACAGATGTATGCTACAGCTGCTCGATTGTAAGATAAGATTTTGATGTGTTTTCCCACTTCTTGTTGGAACAGTGATTTGAGACTCATGCATATAGCTTCAATCTCCAGATAGTTTATATGAAATTCACATTCCTGGAGTGACCACTCGCCTCCAGTGGTGATGCCTGTTTCCTCTATTATACAACACCAGTCTTGCTTAATACTATCCCATTTCAAAATAAATGAGAAGGGCCTTACAATAATTGGCTTGGCATCTTTGCCGGCTTTTTCAATCCACAAACTTAAAAGTTCTGTTTGGCTGGATAAGAGATGAACATGCTTGTCTGGAAATTCCCTTTACTGCATTTGAGTGCATTTGTTTTCTCATTTTCAAGGTGCCTGTACAATAGTGGTCCATGTTGCACCCCCAGGAAATATGACACCATTAGGGGCCGTATCAAAATGATCGTGCGTGTAAGACGGAAGAAACGCAGTCTGGCTCGAATGAAAGTTGGATTCGTCTCCACCTCGTCTCACACGCGAACAGACCAAGACAAACGAGGCCAGACCAAGCCTGAGCGTGACCCAGCTGGAGCTCATATTGGCAGTGCTCCCTGCGTCTGAGACGCGCAGATTACATAAGCCAGACTAGTGACACCACACACCTATATTCATAATTAGTCGGCGGAGCGATGCCCCAATTACAAACATTAATTGCAAGATAAAACCGCAAACAGGAGCAGTGGGTCGCCTCATCTCCGAATGACGAAAGAAATGAACACACAGATTAAAGTTATTTCAAAACACTAAACCAAAAACAGTGACTTTCTTTGAATGTGGGAACAGTTTTGTCAATAAAAGTTAGTTCATTGTCTGAACAATGGAGAGTAATAGTACTATTGTCTGGACGGACCCCTTTCTACCTGTACCGTTGTATGTCACTTTGCTCACAGGTGTACTGATATAAATTATAATTTGTTCCAAATTAAGTATATATTACAGAGGTGATTGGCACTAAGAATAGTAAGATAACTAACGCTATTTAATGGGTAGGCCATGTATGTAGGCAGTGGCCAGTGTGTTGTGCGGTGCACAAGATTGTTTATGCTTTCAATCAAATGAAGGCATGAATAATAAAATCATTTTGCTTTCCAAATACACGACAGTTACACGTAAAATCTTTAAGTTGTTTCGATAATAGTCAAACAAGGACCGGTCAAACAAACACATACAACGGAATATTTGGAGGTGCTGGTGGGGCGGGGAGGGGCAGGGGGCAGAGGCGAGATGTATGGTATCATTCCGATGTGGCCCATAATTTTATATCACCACTCGCTGGATTTTTATGAGAAACCCGATCACGGGTTGTCGATGCAGTTTGGCCCAGCAGCTGTGTGCGGATGTGCCTTTCGATCCACGTCACTTAATTAAAAAAAAAGAAAAGAAAAGAAAAATAAACTGTCCGAACAACAGTATTTTTTTTCAACTGATTCAAGTTTAATCAGTCTTGTGATACTGATAAACCATAATATTATAACAAAGATGGACACTACAATTATGTCATCCTATCCACCCCACAACCTGTCAACTTCACGTGGGAGAGGTCCACGCATATCAAATATTGAAATAAGGTAATAGTTTATCCTTCTTGCTGGGAAGAAACTACTTTTGCGTAGGGGTGAGACTACTGAGTGCCGAGAGGCAGAATTTATACAGCACTGAGTTGGTAGGCCTTACCCTTGATATGCAATAATCAGTTAGCCCATACATGCCATGGGCCGGTAACCTTGATAAATAAATGAATGAATGAATGAATGAATAAATGTGCTCCAAGTGCCAAGACAGAGTTGCAATGACTTGCACACACTGGTCTGGACCATGCAGCTGGAAGTCTGGTCTCCCGGTCTGGTCTGCAGAGCTGTCAATCATTTGCTTGCCGTCCTGGAGAATCTCGTGACACAGGCAACTGGCAAGGTGCCAACATTACCACACCACACCATGTGTTGGTTTGGGGGCTGTTTGAAGTAGCGTCGGTGCAAGGAGCTGGCTTCCAACTTTCAGTTTTAAACGCGTGCCTTTGGCACAACAAGAGCTGGTCATATATGCCGACTTGTCAAAGTATCGTTGCATCGGTCAGAAAAAAAAAGAAAATACACCAACCCCCCCCCCCCAAAAAAAAAAAACAAAAACAAAAAACAAAAAAAAAAAAAAACGACAGGTCAGAACTACAGGCAAACTTTGATGCCGAAATACAACGCCAAATTGAAATATGACCGACAAGTTGATCGACCCATTCAACTTCAAGCACCGGTCCGGGGCCTAACTTGTGCAGGGATGATGGAATGACCACTGCCTGATGATCAACACACTCACACTTGCACAGCACACACACACAATTTCTTGCTTGTGCACTTTCACTGAGTTTCAGATTTTACAAGTTATGTGACCAGTACATGGTGACGGCCATTTGAAGTGCCGGCATCATTAATACTAATAATAGTCATCTGGGCAGTCAGTATTTTGACATTACAATGTATCCATCCTTGATTTCCCATTTAATTACGCTGAATTTGTGTGTGTTTGTGTGTTTTCTTCTTTGCCAAGTGACTGTGATTGTAAAATGTTACGGCAACTCAGAAATGTATTCAATTAAGACCTCATGTATAACTATGTGCCTAAATCAATGATTCCACACATGATACAGCCATCAAAATCAAATGCAGAAAGATTGCAGGTGAATGAAAAATAGCAGTCCGTTGTTACCATTTTGCTCACGGAGGGGATACAGTGTCAGGAGGCTTCCTGGCATTGGTAGGCCCGGAAGGCGGAATAGTTGCATGGAACTCTTATCAAATTCAAAATTGACCGCAAGAAGAGGGCTATCGCACGTTAAAAAAATATTTCATGTTAAATTATGTCGAAGAAAGTATTAATTCTTCTGCATACATAAGGAAATACTAGCCATGATGCCCTGTGGACATTGATGGACTCGTCCGTTGTCATGGGCGACCACAGCATGACTGGTGCACTGTTGGTCACGTCATCAATATTTTCCAGAAACTGAGAGTGAGAAACGGAAGCCTGCGTGTCCGGGGTGCCACCGGCAAACAAGTCGAAACTTTTGTTATTATCTTTGCAGTAGCCGTGGAAGTTTTCTGTGAGCTTTCTTAACAAATTTAGTGTGCAGGTAATCTGTTCTGCGCTTTGTGATGCGCAAGCTCACTGTTAGCAAGGAGGGGTAGTCTTCTCTCCTTGGTGTTAGTAACGCCTGGAAATCAGTCGGAAAAAGTGAAAGCGCACCCTGACCAGGGATGCAGCTGAAGCATTCGGCCTCACGCAGCCACACCCACACGGCCACAGTCACAGAGCACAAAATTTCTTTTTAAGTTTTCGTTGTATTCCAACACAGATCTGGGTGTATAATGGCAATATATCTAACACCCTAGGATAGATACACATTAATTTGTTACCGTTCGGCTGGAAATGCTTTCGTTCTACAAAACTCGTTTTAGCAGCCTTGTTGTAATGTTGGTTGCTGTGGGCCATTGCCATGGCATTACCACTGGCTATGTTAATTGTTATAAACATTAATTATCGTATGGTATGAAAATATTAATCGGTCGGCAAATATTTATTTTAGTTTTGTAATTTTTCTAATAAAATGAAAAAAAAAATCAAAATAGTTATGGCAGCAACGCACATTTGCCCGAGTTTGCACAGATTATGAGAGGTCATCCCACGAGAGAGAGAGAGAGAGAGAGAGAGAGAGAGAGAGAGAGAGAGAGAGAGAGAGAGAGAGAGAGAGAGAGAGAGAAAGGGGGGGGGTGGGCCGGAGGAAACAAAGCCTGGCAGATCATATATAACAAAATGTATTCTATCGTATTTTAATCATACAGCAACACCCAGCATGCACGCTCCTAAAACTTACAAAGTCATGTAGGCCTAGATTGGCTAGAACAATCTCATATGCTTGTTGTACGTTAACACTGCATTCATGAATCATGGGCCCCTTGCTCCCCTCCTCCTCCCCACAGCAGCACCATTTAACTTCAATTGACATTAAACCCCAACAGTTCCTCTCTGAAGAGTCAACTGGTTTGACACCGTTAATAAATTTGCTGAATATACAAAAAAAGAAAGAAAAAAAGAAAGAAAACTCATACCTAATGTCACCTGTATTCTTCCACTCTTCTCTTTCCGTTGTATGAGCTTTGTTAAAATGCCCACTGCTTAAATTAAATTTCAAATCACTCATGTTCTCTTTGTATACACACACAGAAAGAATTCTCAACTGAAGCCAAACATAACAAATTGATATCTTTCAGTTATGTAATTTTAAAGAAAGGAAAAGAAATAGATGAAAAAAATGATTTGATTCCCCTTTTGTAAATTCAATTAGACCTTTTGTCTGTCTCCCTATAGAAGCCAAATTATAAGAGAAAGGTCGTAGGGACAAATGAGTTAAAAAAAAAAAAAAGAGTACCTTTTCAGTGATGTAGGCCAAAAGTAATTGGGGAAAAAAACAAAAACAAAAAGAATGAAAAGGAATGAGAGAAGCAGCATTTCATTTGGGTTTATATAAAAAAAAATGCAAATAAGAGCAGTCTGGCCGCGTCACATATGCATGTGTTAATTGCTGCCCTGCTGTTTGGTTATCAGATCGTTATCAACTGATCCCTTTACCGCAATGATAATTGACCTGGGAAAAAGCCAAGAGTGGACTCCTCATTCTTCGGCCCACACAAATGGCATTGCATGACAGTAATGTTTTCTGTGTTGTATTAAACGCAAAAAAGAAAAAAGAGCAATTCCCGGGGAGCAAAATACAAAATTATGCGGCAGGCTGTAGACAGGCCTAGATGGATAGATCTTATTATGCAAAGGACAGGCCTTGTTATTTCATGAAGTTACCATCAATGTGACAAGGAACTATGTACATGTACACACGAGGAAAGGTCCACACACGTGGAAGTTAGCCGGGCGTGATGGCTTGAGGACTCGGCCGTGCACCTCGCTTGTCCACGCGGGAACAAACACTTGGCAAAGTCATAACCTGGCCGCTGTCATGGCGGCACAATCGCAGGAGCCTCGTGTGTTTGGTTTAAAGACTTTGGATCGGTACTGTAGCCTACATGACTTGTCATTTGACATTTTGTCTGCTTTTTATTGGAGACAACATCATAAATTCCTTTTGAGCAGTTCAGATTTTCAAGTTCTAAACCCAAGTTCACGACGCTACGCGTACACACATTTCTCACCAATATGCGCCTCTGCGCCTAGATTTGACTCCCGTTATTGGCGATACTATCATAGCAGTCTGGACGAATATTCGCTTGGGAAAAGTGGGGACCACCATGCGCTACATGCAATACTTAGCGTCAGCTCAGACATTATCAGGCAGCAGGTGCAGGCAGACGTGAAACTTGCTCGGGACGATTTTTACACTCCATCATCCATGGGCCTGTGGTCCCTGGAGACAAGCGGTAGACGATAAACTGGCTCTAGACGCAGAGCGACTTGCACACGTGATCGGACTGTAGTCCAGACGACCGGCAGACGCGAATCTGGCTCAGGACGAAAATAAACGTACATGTTCGAACAGGGAACGAACTGTCAGTTCCTACCAGACGCCATTTGCGTGTGAGACGAACGATCATTTTGATACGGCGCCTTAGTCCCACCACGTGGGCCACTTCTTGTATGGGAAAGGGCCTTTGTCAAGCAATTTCTGACATTCTTTGTCAATAAATTCCATCTTATTCAGGACCATATGCAATGCCATGTCATGTGAATTTAACACATAGCCCAGAAATGTTGACATCTGTTTGGGAGTTAAGTTGGATTTCTCCCAATTAATGACAATTAAACCCTGAGCTTTGCAAAAACTGTATAATTTCGTGAATAGCCAGTTTCAGCTTTCCAGGCCCAGAGGCCTGTATATCATCATTATATCCAACAAATATAAAGCCTCTCAATCTCAAAGTGACATACACAGGCTTCATTAGATTTGTCAAGATGTGAGGTGCACAAGCCAAACCATTTGGTAATGAAGTATACTCATACAGTTTCCCATCAAACTCAAAGTGCAAATATTTTCTAAATTGTTTTGTGATTTTCACAGAATAGTAGGCATCAACTATATCACAAAATCCCATATATGCTGCTTTTGTTATTGAATTAGCATCTGTATAACTCCATGACCACCAGATTTTTGGATATGGTAAATATTTTTTAGATGAATTCTTCACAGTGCTCTACTTGTTCTGTCAATCACCAACACCAATTGTGGAGAACCCCGAAAAAAGATCATGGATGACAGGCGAGGTGGCATGAATGACCAGAAAATAGAGGACAATAAACAAACATTGGGTGTTGCCGGTCCAAATGTTACAGAACGAGATAACTTGGACTTTTTTACAGAACGAGATAACTTGCATAGTCCACCCATCATCATGTTACAATTCACATTATTCTATGTTTGTGGGTGAATAATCATTTTCTAGAGTGAAATTCAAACGTAGTAACTCACTGTATATCACATGACCTAAACACTGTTACTAGTAAAAAGTGACGCGCCTGCATCAGTAACGTGATGCACTGACATTTAAACAAAATCAAATGTGTCGGAACATATGTTTGATTATACGTTATGCGTGACGTTGAATAGTCACTACAGATGTAAACAAACTGGACACACCAGAAGTTAGCACTGACAGTGGGCCTCGGCCATATTTTTGTAATGAATACCCAATTAAACATACAATAAACAATTTCTTGCATGGTTTGAGAGTGAGTTACTGATTTTCTCTGGGGATATTTGTTGTTGTGGAAAATCACTTGTGACCTGTGGCCACTCTTGATTTTTCCCACCAAGAACGATCCTTCGTGAGAGAAAAATAGTAACTCGCTCTCAGCCATGCAAGGTTGTCTATTTTTCAACTTCACAACAGAAACCGTTTGCTGGATCCTCTTCAAACTTTTTTTGAGATGTACCTATGCAGAAATGAGATGGACACCTGTTGCACATAGCCAACCTATAGATAGTTTCATACAACACTATGGAATTTTCTACAGCATAGAACCAAATGTTGCTGAGAGATATACATATAACACGTTACCAACAGAGAATTGTATTTGTTGGCAATAAATTTTGCAGAGACCTAATTCTCCCTCTTCAGAAATTTATTCCTCCCCAACTGTATCTCTAAAGTAGATATGGATTATTCACAGTTTTGCCACAAAAAAAGATGCTACAGGAGATGCAATGGCTACATAAATATAGACCTAGATACATTAAAATATGCCACAACAATTTGTAAAAGCATCATTGATATTTGAATGAGTTTTTATTAATATGTTACAAGAAAGAATTAAAATGTCGGGTTGACACACTACTTTGCTTAAAAGTCTGAATATTGATAAGTTCATTACACCTGTATTACAATATTTTACATGAATCTGCAGTCTTCAGTGGTCATCAAGAATAATTTTACCGACCCGGTCTTGCTTTGTATATCCCATATAACACTCCCTAGTTAAATTGTGTCATGTAGTAATATAACCATATATCTGCAGTCTTCAAAATGTGGGAAAGAGATAATATTTTTAAGGAATTGGCCAAGCTGTCAGCAGGTTTTACATCGTAATGACATAACCACATACATGTAGTTTTCAATAGTCATAGATGGAGATAATATAATGATTCAACATAGCTCTACTTCACATATGGTGTTTTCTAGTTGAATCACAACATGCAGGAATATAACCATATGAATGTAGTTTTCAATAGTCATGAATACTGATCACACAAGGAATTAACCTAGCTCTGCATTTCATATATTATTGTTCTTATTATCATCATGTCTCTCCCACTAGGGGAAGCGTTATGCCTTCGGGTTGTCCTTCCCTCCGTTTGCCTGACCATCACCATTTCCTCCCCCCATTGGGGGCGACATTATGTTTTTGGGTTGTCATTCATCAGCTTGTGTGTCCATCTGGTTACCTGTTACCACAATATTTCAAATATGCCCAGACAGATTTTGATCATATTTGGCACAGAGGTCCCTTGTCAGATAAAGATAAACTGATTAGATTCTAAAGTCACTGTGACCTATTTATGGGACACAGTCACCTACTTTGCTAGTACAATATCTTCTAAGAAGATGAAGGAAATTTTCACAAATTTGGTATGGAGGTGGATTGTAGGACAGAGATTAGCTGATTATATTTTCCGGTCAGTGTAACCTATATACCGTTAATCACGTCCAATTCCAGTCATTGTGTTGCCAAGAAAGTCAAGGCCGTTAATCAAACTTTGTTACTGCGGTGTCTTCAAATTGTGAAGATGGATTCAGTTCAAATTTGGTACAGAGATGCATTATAAAACAAAGATTAGCCAACTAGATTTCTTGGTTACTGTGGCCTATGTTGTGGTTATAGTGACTTATTTTGCAATTTATTCAAAGTGCTTGGACCGATTCATTTCAAACCTGGGTGTGCAGATGCATTATATGACAAAAAAAAATTGCTGATTAGATTTTTTGGTCACTGTGACCTAATTTATGGTCACAGTGACCTCTTTGCAGTCAAATTTGGCATTGTTACAGCCCTGGATATCGTCAAAATGCCTGGTTGAATTGCTTTCAAAGTTTGTACAGTGATGCATTATAGGACAGATTTGCTAATATGATTTGTATGTCACTGTGACCTATTTTGTGGTCACGGTGACCTATTTTTTGTCAATTTTACTTCACATCAATATCAGGGATGTGGGTGTTCATCAAATAAGGCACAAAGGTACTATAAGGGGCAAAGGTGAGATGATTGATGCATCATGAGACAACCTTTATCAGATTTGATGTTCCTTTCTTATGATCTGTATTTTTGAGATAGCAACATCTAAAGTAGGCAATGAGACAGCATGGATAAGCATACATGTGTATATACTTTTGTGCAGGCATTGGAGTTGTAACCAATTGCTTTTAAATTCTGTACCTATCTGCCTGCCTTTGTGAAAATATATATGTATTTGATCTGTATTGATGAAGAAAAGGACACTATCATAACTATTGTAATTCACTCGTGCAGTATTATTTTAAATTATTACGGAAGGTGTTGGCGTGTAAGGTTAGTGCAACAGTTGTATAGACCAATGAAATTGCTCCCTTTGCTGGAAGTCTTCCTCACAACAATAGCATACATGCATACACACACAGAAAAATACTTAGATTAGGCAAAGTGACAGGATACATCCATATTTTATACTATTTGCAGAATGACAGGACACATTCAGGCACTCGCCAGGATATGTAGTATATGCGGTACCCCTGACCTCCACCGAAATACACAGGATAAATATCATTAAGCTGGTCACATACAAATGATCTACAATGTAGATCTCAGAAATGAGGATCTGGAAATATATCCTCTACAGATATGCAGAACACATGAACAAATGTTTGAAGCATATGACAAAGCTAAGAAGAATAAGGAGCCATTTAGAACATTTGTTCAAATTCAAAACTTTCATCCACATTCTGAAAATGGTTCATTGTGTGCTACCTTCACCAAGAAACGGGGACGGCCCCCCAAAAAAGGCAAAACACCATCAGGCACAAGATGACAATGTCAGCATGGTCAGTGGTTCAAGTGAACCAATAGTATTGATTTTTCTTCTGAACATGGAGCGCCCACTTGCACATCCATGGATGAACATCATACCGAGGAAATGCCCAGAGAAGAAACCCAACACCCAACTGCATGCTCTGTTCTGTGAGATTTTATAAAACTGAACAGTGAAGAAAAGCTGGAATTTTTTGACATGTTGACCAACAATTTAACACAAAAAGAACGTTCATCTCTCTCTTTCTGCATTGGTAAGAGTCGATCAATCCACCTGTATGAAGACAGCAACAAATTTGCCAATTTCTACAGAAATCCAGAATTACTTTCAAATTTGGACTGTCAAAGCTTCTTGCAGGACAGAAACAGTGTAGTTCAAGAATTTTTGAGAGGGGCCTGCAAACTTGATGGATCAAAACAAGATCAGCACTATTTGATGTCTGTAATGGAGCATATTTATAAATTTTGGGTTCCACCGTTGGTTGCTGCTTTGTCATTCCTGCAGACCCTTCTACTGTATACACAGACAAGCAGCAAGACAGCAGTGGAGATTATTAACAAGATAATTTCTAGGGGGTTCAATTATCCCACTCTTCAGTCCTGGTTGACTGATGCAGCAGCCTCCTCTTCTCCCCCACCTTGCCCTCCTGACACAGTTATGAACACATTTGATAAGGAACAAGTTATAGGACACAGCAGAAAGATCCATCCAGAACATAAAGCCATAGCATCCATTATCACAGGCAAAATGCTCACTGAGCTGGTTGCAACCACAAAAGTGCAGGCTGAAGAAAACCTTAAACCAAAAAAATGGCTCACAGTTCAACAGTTTGATGAGAAAATAGAAGAAATCAAGTTAGATCCTGATCAGCAAAACAAATTGTCTATTGTGAGTGAACTGGAGGAGAGTAAATTGAAGTTTATGGAAGACGTTGAGCACATTCGCAATCAAACTTTGCCTCACCATGAAAAACTTGAAAAACTTTATTTTGAACAGTTGTACTGTTCCATACACCTTGCCATCGTGCAGGTTCAAGCAGAAGAAATAATAGTCAACAACGAAGTCATAGACCCTGTGGATGAAGCCATTAAAAAGGAGACATGACATAAAAACATCATTGTTTGTGCAACATGTGGAGTGGAAAATGCAAAAAGAATGTTGGTTTGCAGCAATTGCAAGGACAGGGAGGGACTCAGAAAAGCTAAAGCAGCAAAAAAGCCAACCAACTGGACGCCAAAAGGAAACAAAGTAACGGTAAAAGAATTCAAAATTAAAACCAGTGGAAAACAGGAAAATTTCCACAGTTCCAGCTATGACCATGTGCCAAGTGGGCATAAAGGAGCAACAGAAGTAGTTGTTGGGGACCCTGTATTTGTGAATCCAAATAGCTATGAAGCTGTCACTCTTGTCACACGAAAAATCGGGCAAGAAAATGGAATTCACAGATATGGGAGCACTGAGAGAGCATGGACCTTTCTATACTCTGACGGAAGACCGCATAGCTTGTTTCAGAGCCTAATACAGGATGCAGTTGTTTGCAATTACTGTGGTAAGTCCTTTACTTCCAGACAGAAATACCGTCGTCATCATTCTGCTGAACACCCTGGTACTGTTCACAAGTATTGTCATGAGTTTGACTGGTTTTACCTTCAAATAGGCGGAGGACATTATGAAATTAATTTGGTCACGTCATTTTTTGAATTAAACTGGATACCCATTGTGGAAAAGTGAAAAAGCTAAACACTTTGCAAAACAGTGCAAGGACCATCACACAGCTTGGAGCCTGCTCTTGGTGTATCACATTGGCACCATGAAAGAACTGGTAACACCATATGTTAAAATGTGTGTGCAAAGTGGAGGAGATGCAAATCCAAATGGCTTTTTTGCTTTTTACAAGGACCGTCTGCAGTCAAACCCAAATTACAGTTACCTGTACTTGCAAGTTGCTCGATTTTCTCAAGGAATTTTAAATTTCTGAATGGCAATTAGAAGAAACAATGCAAGGTCGCTAGAAAGTGCCAAGTTTAACACCAAAGAACTGTTCTATGGAAGGCCTCATCCACACTACCAGAAAATTGAATTATTCAACACTCTCCAAAGTCACTTCATGGATCCTACAATAAGAGAGGTGTGGGACAGCTTCTCATCCATGACAGTAACTGGTAACAAATCTACTGGCCAAGATTTTGATTTTATTTTGGAGGGGGGGAAAAGGTGCATTGAAACAGGATGTCCCCACTAAATGCATCCTATCAGATCAACTTTGGCAACATATCTGCAGGAACTGTGCCAGCTTGGAAAAGATACGAAAGAAAACTGAACATCTCATGGACATAGGTACAAGTTCCAGGACTCTTGATATTCAAGAAGCTATTGCTGAGTTCTGTCCACTAATGAGAAAGTATTTGAGAAAGGCACCTGAAGACATCCATGTAAACCCATCTGGTTTGGTCCTCCATGAAGACCTTGTACATTTCCTAGACTTGGCAACTGCTAAACAGATGCATATTGTTAACAGACACTCTGAACCAAGCCCTACCAGAAAATCCTCAGATGGAGCATCCTGTGTATATTACAAATGAAGAATCCAATAAGTACAATCTGGTACACAACAAAACAATTGCACAATTGGATCTGAGCATACAGGAAGCCATCAACAGTCTGAATGACCCAATAATTCAAAACTTTTACCAAACAAGGCCAGCAGCTAAAAAATAATTGTATATACAATTTTTACAAGAACTCCAAGATATCCAACAGCTCTAAGTTCTAATACATAGATCACTCATCTAATGTGATTTTACTTGTTCTGTAGATTTTTATTGTGGGTGGTGTGTTTTGGTTAATATCACCAATACAAGTTGTCCAGGCAGAGTTTGTATGCTTGTATGTTGAGCAGGTCAGAGCTCTCAGAACAGCAGGGTTTAGAAAGTAAGGTTAACAGATATTTGTTTTGATGTTGGGCTATGATATAGCTTTGTTGTACATAGGTATGTTTTTAGTTTTGCGATCTTGTGGATTGTATCATGTTTTAATGTATTGAATTGGGATAAACTGCTATGCTATATAAACTGCCATCATGAAAATGGAGTTGGCAAAATGTTGCGGTCAAGTTATAGGCATGAAGACCATGAATGTGGACTGCTTTGTATATAGATCAGATTACTGTGTATTGCTTGAACTATGTTTTTGGTGAAATAGAATTGTGTGGAGTCATAGGATGAAGCAGCATGCTGAAGAGCGGGGAACTAGCAAAGACAGATGCCCAGGTCTCTTTGCTTATATGGCTGTTTAAGAATATTGTGCACAAATTATGTTGTTATGATTTTATCTTCTGTTTGAATTTCAGTTGATGAGCTTTATATGGGAATCTGAGGTTTTGTGTACATATTGTGTGAATAGTGACATTTTGGCATTGAAGTTATGATTCTGATTACCGGTATGTATATAGTTTGAATATATGTCAGTGATGTACTTGTTTTGTGAGGTAACCACATGAACATTTGTGGTTTGAGAACCACAGGACCCTGTCGCTATATTGTTTGAGGATTTTTGGAACTTTGTATAGAAACTTGGTTTGTCACTCAAGAAGGAGCTTTGGATGCCTGTGTATGATTCATGTGTGACTCATGTCAAGAAAGTAACCTGAACATGATTATTATGAGTTATAATTGTGCATTGATTGCTGGTGTATAGTGTCCATGCATGTTCATTGGAGCACACACAGGGCACCTTGGACATTGGATACAACACAGGAGGCCAAAATGGTGCTACCTGGAAAGTGCAGTGACATGGGACCAATACCCATGGGAGAAGTGGAATGGCTTCATGGGCACCCACAGTGATGTCTCAGAAATGTATGGAGCACTGATCACTCTTCTCCACAACATTGTTGACCTGAATGATTTTGAGAAACCAGTAATGAAAAAGGATCCACCTTTCCACAGAATTATTCATCACTAGGTCAAATCCTAACAACTGTTAGCAGTCTGGTAGAATGTGGTTTGAGTGAGAAATAAGTATAAACTCCCCAGAGAGAAAAACTTTCATATTACTCTACAACCTGTTCATTTGATAAAATATCTTGGAAACTATAAACACAAGGAGGCAGTTCTACGTGCAGGGAAAACAGAAGACCTTATTGTTTGTAGATGTTCAAAAAGGGAAAGGAATGTAACTGCATATTTACCATGTATTCACTGCTATGGATTCTTTGTTAAAAAAGAATTGTGGAGGCACTCCAGGTTTTGCATGTTGAATGAGGAAAAAAATGGTGCAAGTCAGTTTGGGATTATAGCTAGAGCAAGACTGCTGTTAGCAGGTAGTCTTATGGGTGAGCACAACACAAATGCATTAGATGAAAATATGAGGGACTTACAGAATTTGTGCTTATCTAAGATGAGACAAGACAAAATCTATGACTCCATTGCAGATGATACATTGATACAGGTGTTTGTGAAAGTGCCCCTTGAAAAACTGGGGTCAAGGAGGGCAAAGGACATTTCTCAATGTATGAGACAGCTTAGAAGACTTAAGAGAGCACTTAATCATGAGAATGGTGAATCAAACAGCTGTCTGCTGTCATCAATGGAAAGGGCTTTGACAAGGTAGTCAGTGCAGTAAAGGAGATTGCAGGATATCACAAGAACAAGGAGCACATTCGAGTATTTGAGGTGCATTCTTTGGCACCTCAACTGTTATTTATTCATCACCACGTGAAGATAAAAGAATTTTAGGTTGGGACTTGGTCTCACATACAGTATCTGTTTAACAGATTGGTCCCTGTGGAGTCAATAAATGTTGGATGATGTATGTGGGTCAACGCACTCAGGTTTTGATACAGGTAGTAAATCTTCATAAATGCAACAATAAATCATTTTATGACCTGATACTATTGCTTGTTACAGAGACCATATGGAGAAGTACCCTTTCACGTATTGCCAAGAAAACTCCAGCTGGAACAATGAAAGCTCAGATGAAAGCAGTTCAGATGAAAGTCCATTGGAAACAAAACCCAAACAAAAAAGACGATCCAGATGGGGACGAAAAGAGACTGATATTCTGGAGAAACATTTTAGCAAATTCATTGGTGACAAAAAAATCCCAAGAAACAGTAATTGCAAGAAATTCATCATGCAGTATCCACA
>OZ026622.1:75451625-75472625 GCA_964020975.1 Hermodice carunculata | reverse complement strand
GTTTAAGGAAAAAACAATTGCCACAATCAAGAGCAAAGTCCAGTATATTATAAAGTAAAGGTCCATGTACATGATGTAGGCAGACAGTTAAGTGTTTCCTGTTTAAGCAGCCCAGGGTGCAACTAGATGGAGATCTGTCTGTGGGGAGAAGGATCTCCCCCCATGGTACAACATATATTATATCACTACCTGAGACCCCCCCCCCCTTGCAACAAGCAAGAAAAACCCAAGCAAACTTAACTACTATCCAGACAGAAAATAAGTGATCACAATCATGGCAGATATACTGCGATACACATCTTGATTACTCAATCAATAAACCATGTTGACATGTCAAATCTACAAATAAAACTTCCCTGCTGACCAGTTAGCACACTGCCTCAGGTGACCCTGAGAGGCTTCTGTATCAGCATGTTAAAATAAACACAGTGTGCACACTACCTAAGATGGGGTCTGAGAGGCTCACTGTGATCACTCAATGCAAGTTCACAAGTAGCTCTATATATGCGCAATCTCATACTGTTCAAATGGAAAGTGTTCAAATACATACACCATTAATGTTCATGATGCAGTGTTCAAGTTCATATTCTGTACCATTGGTGCAGATAGCAGTAAGTCTGATGCAAACCTCAAACTTAAGCATGATACATAGCACTACACATGAAAATTTCAGTGTGCTTCCAGATGAAAAGAGGGTGGGTGGGAGCAAAAACTTAAAGTTAACACTTTAAAACTACTGGCTCGAAAAACAAGACTTCTCGCTGCAACTAGCACACTGAAATGACCGCACAAAAAGAGAAGCTGTCAAACACGTGATCTAAGGTCACATGACCCCTGACCACTGTACGGGTACATGCTCCCACCCACGCAGTGACCACAGGGCCACTTAAACCCACATCATAATTAATAAATCAATGTGTACCTTAAGTGTTTCCTGTTTAAGCAACTATCAATAAAGAAAGCAAGGCATACTTATACATTTGGGCACAACTAAGCCAATTTATTAATATTAATTAATAAATGGAAACAACCCAGGGTTACTCCCTCCCACACTCTAAATGCAAGATTCTAATAATGTTCAAGTATTGTTGGATACTTGTGTATCTAAGGGATCTAGCAAGAAAAACAACATATCGTGAGAGAACTAGGGTGTCTACCGGTACCACTCGGTACCCCATGTATGCACAAAATTGTAGGTTGGTGGACTCCTGATAAGCAGCCAGTTTGTACTTGCGGCTCTCCCTATCCAATTCAGCTTCCAGTGCCATCAATCCCTGAGCTGAGAAGAAAGGAAATTGAAAGCTCCTATAGACATATGCTTACGCATGTCAAAAGGGTGAAATAAAGAGACCTGTAGCACAAAAGTCTCGAATCTCTATAAGTTACCCTTTTCATGAAGTCTCGAAGCCAAATCCTTCCACAGATATGAGCTGCCACAATGTGGAAGTTATTCACCGCTGCAATCCAAAAGAGGTCCCACAAAGCTGCCATGACAACCGGCTGTTTACATGTACCTTTGTCAATAACACCTTGGGCCGATGTGCTGTGTAAACTTTTCTGCCTGACCATAAGTGTCCCCAGCGCCTGGCTGCTTCATGTATAACTAGAACTTCTTTATGGTTTATATGCAGGTTGGCCACTTCAGGTCTATCTACGGACCAATTAACATAATACCAGTCAGTCCCAAATAGGGCGCCACCCCGGTATTACAAGCATCCATTGACATTATCTCGAAGGGAAGCTTATCTAAGATAAGGGACCTACCATTGAAATCCCTCATGAACTTAACCCACTAATGAATATCTGCACATAGGGCCCCACCTAGATGCATCTTGTGGTGGGGACTCTTAAGCTTACATGTGGCATCAATTATGCGCCTAAGGAAAGTACGACCACCAAAAACCACTCTGGCAGCATAACTCAATTTCCCGGTTAATTGTTGAAGCTGTCGCTTGCTAGCCCTGCGCTCAGCTGTAAAATTCGCCAAGAGTTCCTGCAACCCTCTTAACTTATCCTGAGGCAAGCTTATGGTCATCTCAGTAGAGTCAATCTCGATACCTCAGAAAATCAGTTGCTGTGTAGGGCCAATTACCTTGTTATAATTGATATGAAACCCTAGTTTGATCAACAGAGCAATATGTTCAAAGCTGTGATACATCCCTGGAAGGAATCTGACATGGCAAAATCATCAAGATAAGATAAACATTAAAGAACGCCCTGCTGTGCATCATTCTAGAGACAGCATCTGTAAGCTTTGAAAACAACTGCGGTGCTGCCCTTGCACCAAATGGCAGCTTGGTGTTACCTAAGTAGGTGGGCTCGAACATCAATGTCTCACAATCCACCTCATGGACAAGGTGCCCACATACCATGTTATGTATGTATGTATGTATGTATGTATGTATGTATATATATATATATATATATATATATATATATATATATATATATATATATATATAAAAAAGCAAGATAGCTAGACATAAATAGGGAAATATGTTTTTAACACTGATTAGGTGACAGTTTGAACAAAGTAAGCATAAGGCACTTTTGTTATATACACTAATATTAAAAAAAACAAACCAATACTCGGGTTCACAAAAATATAAACATAAATTACTTTCATTTTCCCAATCCAGAAAGAAACAAAACAGAAAAGAAAGATCTGCACTGAACTGGCATCATTAGCAGTTGTGATGTCCACTTCATCAGCAAATTCATGTTTAATTTTCTCAAAAAACAACAAATGCAAATCAACAATGTTAACATAAACTGAGAGGAAATTGATTCTTATGTAAGATACCATGTATTTCAATGGAACTTTCGATAATTTTTTTTTTGGCTTGATACAAATGGGCACTGATAAGGCCTCTTTGTTAATTTATAGAATCATTTCATGGGATTGAATAGTTAAGTAAGTAAGTAAATAAAAATAAAACAATATTTAGTAATTATATCATCATTATGTAACATATGTGTGTATAATTTTCGAGTCATCTGATAGAATTCTTTGTAGGGAGAATGCACATTTACTGCATTTCACAATTCTAGTCCTCTCCACAGACATATTGCGATTTCAAAAAACTGAAATAATATGATTGACGCAAGATGATACATAAGCAACTTTTCTGTCATTTGAATTATTGTAGGTTACAACACAGAAGCAAAACCTTTCCTGTTCCCATGGTACTCCAGGAAGAATGGGAAAAGACCACCCCTACTCTATCTGTGCCAAACCAGAGAGGAAGCAAAAAACAAGGCAACAGGGCACTTCTCCCGCTGCGTTGACATCACAGATCCTATCATCTGAGGAAACTGAGAATGCAGAAACAAAACAAGATGATGTGATCCCTCTAAAATCTCTTTTTGAGACGTCATCCAGTAATGAAGACTTGCAGTCTGATGATCCTGCAGAAGATGATGGTGGCAAATTTTATAAGCCCTCATCCCGTGAGGAACTGTCGGACAACCATGCAATCAATGATGATGATGGGCAGTCCTACCACTATAATGTAGACAGTATATCAGACCAGAAATATCTTGTTTTTGAGTCTTCCCTTGATGAACTTTTAAATTTCTGTGAAATATGTGGCAGCCATGTCACTTCTAAGTGCAGATTCACAACAGGCAGTTGTGTGTCTTATCATATAGAATGTGCCTAACACCATGAGTATTCCCTTACTGAAACGAGCAATCTGCCAATAGTCCTGCAACATTCCACCAACAATCTGCCAACAAGCCCACAACACTTTTGAGGCATATTTTGACAGTCCCCCAACAGTCTGGCAACACATTTTGAGTCTGCCAGAGTCCGGCACAATTTTTGTCACAAATGTAGTGGTTGGCAACAGATCGGCGACATGAGAACTTAAAGACTTAGTTTTTAGACACAACCTCTTCCAGTTTTGATATACAGTGTTTTGTAATTATATCTCAAAACATATCTTCTAAATTACCAAAGGTGTTCTTTTACAAAAGAAGATAATGTTGTACCTTGAGTGGGTTTCTACCAAGTTGATTCAAATGGTCACGCTCCAGTGATTCTTGATTTTTTATGATTATTTGTTGGGGGGGGGGGGGGGGGCGTCACAAACTACTCCCCAAGTTGCTGATTTTTTCACAAGTGCCAAGACTTGTAATTCGGGAGCTATGGATGAGACAAGATTTATTTATTACTTTGTGTGCCATGTGCTTTTTGTGGCTTAAAACTTGAGTAGACTTGTCACTCAGATGATGTTTCAGGATAGTCTGTCATCTGACGTATATCCATGCATTGTCTGCCCATCATCTGTCATCTCTGCAAATTTAAATTTCTGACTTCTGCTGTCAAACTATCAGTGGTTCTCATCAAACATGATAGGGACATACCTTAGGTGTATCTCCTCCAAATCTATTCAATAGGTAATGGAACTTTTTTCATGTTTTTTTTCCTCTAAATTTCCTCTAAACTTATCCTGAGGCAAGCTTATTGTCATCTCAGTAGAGTCAATCTCGATACCTCAGAAAATCAGTTGCTGTGGGCCAATTACCTTGTTATAATTGATATGAAACCCTAGTTTGATCAACAGACCAATGTGTTCAAAGCTGTGATACATCCCTGGAAGGAATCTGACACGGCAAAATCATCAAGATAAGATAAACATTAAAGAACCCCCTGCTGTGCATCATTCTAGAGACAGCATCTGTAAGCTTTGAAAACAACTGCGGTGCTGCCCTTCCACCAAATGGCAGCTTGGTGCTACCTAAGTAGGTGGGCTCGAACATTGATGTCCCACAATCCACCTCATGGACAAGGTGCCCACATACCATGTTATGTATGTATGTATGTATGTATGTATGTATGTATATATATATATATATATATATATATATATATATATATATATATATATATATATATATATATATATATATATATATATATAAAAGCAAGATAGCTAGACATAAATAGGGAAATATGTTTTTAACACTGATTAGGTGACAGTTTGAACAAAGTAAGCATGAGGCACTTTTGTTATATACACTAATATTAAAAAAAACAAACCAATACTCGGGTTCACAAAAATATAAACATAAATTACTTTCATTTTCCCAATCCAGAAAGAAACAAAACAGAAAAGAAAGAAGATCTGCACTGAACTGGCATCATTAGCAGTTGTGATGTCCACTTCATCAGCAAATTCATGTTTAATTTTCTCATAAAATAACAAAAGCAAGTCAACAATGTTAACATAAACTGAGAGGAAATTGATTCTTATGTAAGATACTATGTATTTCAATGGAACTTTTGATAATTTATTTTTTTTGGCTTGACACAAATGGGCACTGATAAGGCCTCTTTGTTAATTTATAGAATCATTTCATGGGATTGAATAGTTAAGTAAGTAAGTAAATAAAAATAAAACAATATTTAGTAATTATATCATCATTATGTAACATATGTGTGTATAATTTTCGAGTCATCTGATAGAATTCTTTGTAGGGAGAATGCACATTTACTGCATTTCACAATTCTAGTCCTCTCCACAGACATATTGTGATTTCAAAAAACTGAAATAATATGATTGATACAAGATGATACATAAGCAACTTTTCTGTCATTTGAATTATTGTAGGTTACAACACAGAAGCAAAACCTTTCCTGTTCCCATGGTACACCAGGAAGAATGGGAAAAGACCACCCTATTCTATCTGTGCCAAACCAGAGAGGAAGCAAAAAAACAAGGCAACAGGGCACTTCTCCCGCTGTGTTGACATCACAGATCCTATCATCTGAGGAAACTGAGAATGCAGAAACAAAACAAGATGATGTGATCCCTCTAAAATCTCTTTTTGAGACGTCATCCAGTAATGAAGACTTGCAGTCTGATGATCCTGCAGAAGATGATGGTGGCAAATTTTATAAGCCCTCATCCCGTGAGGAACTGTCGGACAACCATACAATCGGTGATGATAATGGGCGGTCCTACCACTATAATGTAGACAGTATATCAGACCAGAAATATCTTGTTTTTGAGTCTTCCCTTGATGAACTTTTAAATTTCTGTAAAATATGTGGCAGCCATGTCACTTCTAAGTGCAGATTCACAACAGGCAGTTGTGTGTCTTATCATATAGAATGTGCCCAACACCATGAGTATACCCTTACTGAAACGAGCAATCTGCCAATAGTCCTGCAACAGTCCACCAACAATCTGCCAACAAGCCCACAACACTTTTGAGGCATATTTTGACAGTCCCCCAACAGTCTGGCAACACATTTTGAGTCTGCCAGAGTCCGGCACAATTTTTGTCACACATGAAGTGGTTGGCAACAGTCCGCCAACAGATGGGCAACATGAGAACTTAAAGACTTAGTTTTTAGACACAACCGCTTCCAGTTTTAATATACAGTGTTTTGTAATTATATCTCAAAACATATCTTCTAAATTACCAAAGGTGTTCTTTTACAAAAGAAGATAATGTACCTTGAGTGGGTTTCTACCAAGTTGATTCAAATGGTCACGCTCCAGTGATTCTTGATTTTTTATGATTATTTGTTTGGGGGGGGGGGGGGGGGGCGTCAGAAACTACTCACCAAGTTGCTGATTTTTCCACAAGTGCCAAGACTTGTAATTCAGGAGCTATGGATGACACAAGATTTATTTATTACTTTGTGTGCCATGTGCTTTTTGTGGCTTAAAACTTGAGAAGACTTGTCACTCAGATGATGTTTCAGGATAGTCTGTCATCTGATGTCTGACGTATATCCATGCATTGTCTGTCCATCATCTGTCATCTCTGCAACTTTAGATTTCTGACTTCTGCTGTCAAACTATCAGTGGTTCTCATCAAACATGATAGGGACATACCTTAGGTCTATCTCCATCAAATCTATTCAATAGGTAATGGAACTTTTTTCATGTTTTTGTTTTCCTCTAAATTTCCGTAAAATTTTTGGTTCATGTTTGGGGGGGGGGGATCTTTTTTCATTTTCTCCTCTGAAACCATGTGGCCACTTGCACAAATTCCAGATGAATGCCTTTACATGTAGGTACCTCAAGACCTTAATTAATTTGTTCAGCAGGTGGTGCTGCAAGTATTAAGCTCTCCTGACTTGTCATGCATTCATTTTTTGTGAAAACTGTGTCTATGGTAAAGCTTTGCTTTTACATATAAGCTTACCCCAGGTGGACTCTCACCAAATTTAAGGAGACAGCGATGCAATTATAACTGCTGCGACAGGGGATGCATATATGTAATGTTTTGTAGAATTCAAGCATTTTTTTCACAATTCAAACTTTTTTGTCTTCTGCCAAGCAGGCCTTACACATCAGAACGTAAAAAATGGGAGTCTGCTTCGCCGTCAAGTTTTTTTGGTGGTGGTTAAGCAAATCCGACTTATTGGATTAATGTATCTTGGTAATGGTCGGCCCTGAGGCCCATGGTTACCATGAAACATTGAGAGGAAAGTAGATATGGGGTTCTTTTGGGTGTTGTTAATTTTATCCTTAAGTGACATATTGGCTTACACCATGGTAGTATCAAAATTTGGGTCCACTATTGGTCACCACCAATACAGTACATGTATAGAGCAGTAAAGTCTGCACTTGCAGAAACACAGATTGCAGCCAGAATAGCACAGGAGCATCACAATAGATCCTCTTGTAAAGATTTTTGTTGATCATTCTTTTTGTACTTTGTAATTTTTGACTACTTCCAAACAACAAAATTTTACTCTTTTCAAATCCTCTTACACAATGCTCTTCACACTTGAAAGAATCTCTGCACAAGATACTTCCTGAACTTTATTAATTAAAAAAAAAAATGTAATGATTGATAAGAATACATGTTAGCATGGTTAATATTGGAACACCAGTGTGACATGTATATTTTGTAATATTCTCCAAAACCAAACACCAGAGGCACTTAAAACTTGGTTGAAATATACCATTGAAAGAGTCACTTAATTATCAATGAGTATCTCTACACCAGAGGCACTTAAAACTTGGTTGAAATGTACCATTGAAAGGGTTACTTAATTGAGTATCTGGGTCACTCGTAATACTATCAGCTAAAAGTTGAGTTGGCTCAACTTTACTCATCTTAGCTCAGTTCAAGCTTCAGCTGATGCTCAACCTACATGTAGCTCAGCTCAGGTTGGGACAACATAAGGTTTGAATGTATGTGGGTCAGCTGAGAATGGACTTTTACACAGTCCTTTTGTTTGTTCCTGGGTATACCAAAGAGTATTGTGTCAGTATAAACAGTAAGCTTACATATACATGTATGTGTCAAAGTCCTCTTGTTGACGTGGGACGTATCAACAACAAAGCATATTGTCAAGAGTGCCATCATGCGGTCTGTCATTATTAAGCTCCATATATGCATATATAGAATGTTCACAGTTACATGTACATGCAGACCTGGTTTCCTTTGTGATTGGTATCTAAGAAATTCTGCATGTGTGGTCTGCACATTCGTGATCCTGGTCCTGGTCGTGACCGACAGCAGGAGTGGGCATATCCTACATCTCAATCTTGTCAATAGCAGCTGTCACTGCAGCAACATACTTATCTTTAATGATTGAGGTAACTGGTGTCATATTTTATGACAATATGTGACAATTTGTCCACTCCATGAGAGACTGATGACAGACAAGACACGGGACTAGTTAAAACACTTTGTTGCCAGAGACTCTAAGAGGTTTTTTGTGTGTGTGTGAATGTGCCATCATAAACTTAAATTTTTCTTGAATTTCTGTACAAGAACAGAATATTTTGAGGAGTTTTTAGTCATTGTTTATTACTTTCACTACACAGAACTTTCAGTTGCATTTGGTTACCCTGGCCTTTTGTACTTTTGATATTGATGCTAATCAAGCTGACTAATGCAGGGTGGGTGGGTGGGTGGCTTTGGATTGGCCTAGGTGCTTGAAGTTGTGGAGGTGGCCACCTGTCCTGGGCTGGTTTGACAACATGAATGAACAGTTGTGGCCCCCTATATAATATAGCTTGGTAGATTTGGTTTGCCTCATCTAACTCCTCACTAATTTTATGAATAAATGCGTTGCTCCAGTGGTACTATGAAATCATGCTGTGTCATTGTCTTGTCAATTGTCACAAACCACTGGACAAATCAAATGGCAGAAAAATCTGTGACATGAAGTTTCTAAAAAGAAAAAGTAAGGATGAATACATAATTCACCTGTACTTGCAGGGCAAGTCAGACGAGGCTACTTTTCTTTATTTTGCATTGGCACTCTGTGTGAGTTATAATGTATAACTGGATGGCACGTCTCATACAAATAGTCATGTTTAACTGTGCTTTGACATAATCACTGTCTTGTATTGTATCCATCTATGGCAATGCCAAGACAATGTTATTTTTCATTGTGAACACATCGTGAGTACATGCAGGCAAATTATCATCACTTCTCCTCGTGATCTGGATGACTTGTCAGAAATTACCATTTAATGTTTGGTCTTGATATTAAACAGAACATCTGTCCTTGAGGGTACAGTTTTAAGAAATGAGGTGAGCAAATGTAATTCCTTTGTTACTGACCAAAGTTTGATATCAGAGTGCCAATATGTAAATGACACTTGACCGATAGTTTATTTTCCTAGACTGAAATACAATCCCTGAGATACACACTTTTTAGCATACTGAGCTTGACGTCCAAAGCACTTTCAACTAGGCTGTTTCTGTTGCCTCAATTCCAATGAGCAGATTGTTGGAGAGCTGCCGGGGGTTGCAGAGCCAGCTCGCCTGATCACCATGCACCCTGTCACTTGGATGTGAGACTCTTGGGAGACCTGAAGGGCCTTAGTTTGGTAATTTATGGTTGTGCATGCACGCCCTCTGGTTGGACTGTGGGGTCCATCAATTAGTTGGGTAGGCCATGAAACCTTTATTTGTAGGACAGAGTTTATGATTAAGTGTGGTTTAAATTTTGTGCATCAATGTAAATTAAATATTTTGGCAGAAATGGACAATTTAATATTTTGGCAGAAATGGAAAACTGAATAATTTGCACTAGTAAAATAACTCGGCGGGTTTTGGCACATTACGGCGGATCCCAGCGGATCTCGGCGGTGGTACCGCCAATAACTGCCCACTCCTGCCGAGGCCAGAGGTAGCCTCTGTGGGTTCGGTGGGAGTGGGCGGTTGTCGGCGGGAGAGCCACCCATACCGAAAAAATAGCCCTGCTGCCATGCATTGCTGCAACACTGCCGCAACATTGCTGCATCGTATTTTTTTATCATGCAAATGAGGTCTGCCGCGATAGTCCCTGCATACGGCGATATTGCCGCAATGTTGCCGCAATACTGCCACGATGTTGCTGCATAGTATTTTTTATGCAAATGAGGTCTGCCGCCCCGCAATGTTGCAGCTACACTACCGCTAGCACCAACATTGCCGCAGCATTGCTGGAACAAGGCCCTGTGGCGATATATTGCCGCAATGTTGCGGCTATATGTTTGAAGACAACAGTACATTGCGGCTAGCAGCAACATTGCATCAGCCTTAGACAAGGCTGAGATTAATAACGAATATACTTAAGTATGTACAATGTCTTGGTCTGCCAGATCTTATTCTCAGTTTCTAACATATAAATGACTCTTTCCCCCCATCCCCCATGCTTGGCACTGTCTTATTGCATCCTAACCAGTCAATGTCAAGGTAAAGGAAAGAATGGGAAAGTCTTTGGCGGCGGTCGGCGGTCAATGCCAAGCCTGGGCAAAAAGAGAAAGTGTTTGGCGGGGAGTGGCGCCGGCGCTGCCACATGTCGGCGGACAATGGCAGTGGCGCCGCCAGTGACCGCCGTTCTTTGCGGACAACGGCGGCATCGCCGCCTGTGACCACCATTCTTGACGGACAACGGTGGCATCGCCGCCTGTGACCGCAGTTTTCCGCCGCAGGTGTCCATATGCCGCCAAATCTGTCCAGTAGTGATGTAGATTTGATATTTGTCATCAATGTGAAATTGATGTTTGGAATCAATATTTTTGCAGAAATAAAGTGAATTTGAATTCAACAGGACTGGGTACTTACATTTAATATTTCAGCATCAGTGGCAATTTATTGTTTTGGTAATGGAATTCTGAATCCCTCTTTATGTTTATTAGGAGCTATTAAAATTGATGCCCAAATTTCATGGCTTACCCTATGGACTAGCTTCCTTCTCTCTGGTAGTAGATGGACTTCTTGATCTCCCTGCACCGTATCCACATTCTGCTGACCCAGACTCACTTGACCTGATGATTCGGATAACACAAAAGTGGAACACATCTCCATTTTTGCATGGTGTATGTCTGAGTGGGTACATGCGTGACTATATGGTCGTACGTGTGCATCATCTCATTCATTAAAAAAAATAAAATAAAAAAACACAAAAAACAAAAGTACCAAAAAAAAAGTTTCCAAAAAAAATTTACAACTAAAAAGATAAATAAAAAAAGTGAATGTACGTGGATTTTGTGTGGGTAGAAGTTTAGATATTGCCTGTTTGCCAAAGTGAGAATCTATAAAGATGCCAGAGTGTGTGCATATGTGTAGATATTCATGTCTCTGAAAGTGAACATGTGTAGGGAGTCAGAGTGTGTGTCTGTGTGTGGATGTTTGTGACTCATAGTGAGCATGTGCAGAAAAGTCAGAGTGTGTGCCTTTGTTTTGCCATAAGGAGCATGTGCAGGGAACTAGGTCAGAGTGAGTACATGTGTGGTTTGTATCTATAGGCAAGTGTAGAAATGGCTGGGTGTGATGTGGAGGCAATAGTTGTACATGTATGTTCCAAGTGTTACAGGTAAAGTCCTTAGACTTATAAACCACACCATTCGGCACACTAAGGCATTTTTAAGTGTACATGTAGTATGATAGTTTGCTGCTTTTTTTATTGTTGCTGTGTGTTAAACTATAAACTTTGAAGTGAGTAAGCCTTTATGGAAGTGACCACAATGTTTGCATTTTTTTACTGGTGATACTGTAGGAGCAACTGGTGCACAAAAGACACTGGTGATACTGCAGACAACACTGGTCCACAGAAAAGCACAGGTGCCAAATGAGATGCAGGTATTACAGGCTCAGTTGAAAGCACTGGAGCCACAAACTCCCAGTATGACATAGATTGTACAGGAATGACAGGGAATACTTGAACAACTGATCCAAATGACTATACAGGTAAGGAGAATATTTTTATACACGTTATTAACTTTCAAATTACCAGAAATGTATATATGGGGCTCATGCAAGAATTTTATTTGAAGGTGGTAGTCCACTGGGCTGAGATTGTGTTGTTATATAGTAATGTATGGACACAAAATGCAAGATGGTCTTTGATATGCAATCTCCGCTGGCAAGTCCAGTAAGGGTGATGATGATGCCCCAAAATATAATGGCCACACAAAGGAGGAGCTGGAAGCCAAAATTTAAAAACACTACAGACCTTTATGAGGCCGTGAAAGTCATCTTATTAGCTTTATTTGATGAAAATTATATCCTTTCACATTCGGTCAGTGGCAAAACAACAGGAAAGGTGGCTGCTGATGCCGATATAAAGGATCCCTATAATCCAACTTTGTATGATCTGATGGTCTCGCTGGTCAGGGAAAAATTTCCAGCCACAAAGAAGAGTGCCATCACTCCAAAGGTACATGCACTGCAGCGGTCAATAAAACGCAGTAGACGTCCAGTTACAAATTAAAAGCTGAAGCTCTCTGAATGGTATTACTGTGGAACACTGTTGGCCACTTGCCATTTTTTGCTCAGCTGAGGCTATTTGTGACAAAGTGACGATATATGTATGTAATTATCATATCTAGTTAATCTTGCTATGATTCTTAGTGTTTGGTTTCTAAGACAGGGGGCTCTTATCACCTACCAGAGCCCTTCCTGTTCTCAATATAGCTTGGTTATGCTAATTAAGTAAGATGAGAGTCCAGGGTGTCTTATCTAGCTGCCAGCTCTCTGTCAGGCATTGAGGCCAGAGACAGCAGAGGGATCACACCTACTAGTACTTGTGTCTTGGATGGTATACAAAGAGTATACAGTGAATCTGGAGTTTAGCAAGCCCACCAATATGTAAGTTATATTTTCATTATGTATGCAGCTGTATCATGTTTTTACTCAATTTGTGACATTTCTGATATTACCACGTGTATCTTATTCTGGCCCATATCAAGGTACATGTTGGTTTAAGTATGGTTCAACTTATTTGCAGGTTTGAACCCCATGCCAGTGAGCACTTGTGCGTTTTCTACCTTTGGTGAATGCGGCTATGCAGCAATTCATGAATACTTGTACAGTAATAAAGGAACGGCCTCAATCATAGAAGATCCAAGAAGCTGACTTTGTTTTATTTGCTTTCTACCATGTGGAATAGGCCACATGAAAGTTCAAACATATTGAACAGTGTTTGCTCAAGTTTTTGAAGGTTGGATGTTCTTGGATATCTTACCATGTACAGTTTGCTGGGAAAGCTGAATTAGGATATTTCCGAAAGACAAAGAATGAGTACATGTGGTCAGAAAACCTTTAGCAAATTTGAAAGTACTTGGGAGACTACCCAGTGATAACCAGTGCAAGCCAGTGGCTGTAGGTACCCCTCTGAGTGACCAGCAACTGGCCAGTAGCTATGGCAACCCAAGAGGAAATTACCCAGCTGCGAGATGCCAGGGCTAAGGCTGGTATCTCTAAACGTGTCAGCCATATAAACAGCCTGATACTTAATGGTGGCCAGGCAACAGATGTAAATAAAAAATATGAAGAGCTGAAGGAAGCATTCAAAGACTTTGAAACGAAACATCAAAGCTATATTGAGAAGTCGAAGGAAGAGGATGAGGTGGATATATTCAAAGTAACTTCAGAAGCTGTGAAAACATGTCTAGACTTGGCTGAACAGTACACTACTGAAGTGAATTCACCTGAAAGCTCAGAAGAAGAGGATGATTCTCCAGAAAGTGAATTACACAGAATGATGGAGGAACTTACGGCCTGTAAACATGAATTACAGGCAACCAAAATACAAATGGAAAATATGAGAAAGGACAAAGGTTCTAATGCCAGCTCAGATATTCAAGTGACAGTAGAAGCTTCTACTATAAATGCTGGTGCTCCAGAGTGGAGAGGTACTGTACTAAATACATCACAGGTCCCAAGCAGCAATGATATATCATTTGCTATGCCAAATGCACCACAGGACTCAGGGACAATGATTTACCAGGCCTCAAGAGACAGTAGTGCGCTATTATCTTTAATACATCAAGGACAGTTACAACAGCCACAGATGTTGACTTTGATGCAGATGCCACATGTTGAGCTGGAGAAGTTCAGTGGTGACCCGCTGAAGTATATGACTTTAATCGGTCCTTTGACAGTCTGTATCATTTTGCCAACTTAGATGACATAAGCTTTTACAGTTATTGAATGGATGTTCAGCTAAGGCTTATGATTTGATTAGTTCTTGTCTTGCTATGGAGCCCGCTAAGGACTACAAGAGGGCCAGGGAAATCCTACAGCATCATTTTGGCAATGAATTCAGTGTAATTCAAAATTGGGTGAAAAAGGTCACTCAATGGCCAAACATCAAAGCCAGTGATTATGCAGGGCTGCAGAGATATACGGATGATTTAAAGCAATGTTTTGAAGTATTGGATTCTGCAAACAAACTTGAAGAAATGAATAACCAAGGGAATTTGGTGAAAGTGATAAGCAAATTGCCTTTTCATATGCAAGGTAAATGAAGAGCGCAAGCACGTAAGATCAGACAGAAAGAGTTCTGAAATCCAAATTTTGAGGATATTGAAGAGTTATTGGAAAATATCTCTGCATATACAAACAAGAAAAAAGGGTTAAGGGTAGTTCTGCAAGCTCACAGGTCTTTAATACTGAAACTCAAGCTGCTAGTGATAGTCCTGTGGGGAATCAGTGTAATGTGTGTCCAGGTGAACACCCTCTTTACAAATGCCAGAAATTTAATACTATGACTCAAGATGAAAGATACAAGTGTGTAAAAAAAAATTGTGTTTCAATTGTTTAAGATCAGGCCATCGAGCAGGTAAATGTGGGTGGAAAGGCACCTGTATTGTGAACACGTGTGGTGAGAAACATAACAAGTTGTTACACGGAGAGGTAGATTCTGACAGCATGAGTGTTGAAGATACAGTAAAGTCTCAGGAGAAAAGTGGTGTAGACAAAGTGTGTGGAAGTGCCATAGGGGCCGGTATCCAGCGAGTAGGGCTTCCAATTGTACCTGTACACGTGACCACCATGGGGGGGTCGCAAATCCTGTGTCACTAATGCACTGTTGGACTCTGGCTCAAGTTCTACTTTCTGTGCACCTAGTTTGGCCAGAAGCCTGGGTATTAAGGTGAAGCATGACAAATTGTCATTGACAACTCTCACCGCCCAAAAGGAAGAAACAGATGTTAAATGCATACAGCTTCAACTATCTGACACTCTGGGTCATATGGAGAAAATACCATGGAAAAGAGTATATGTAAAGCCAAATATCAATATCAGTACTGCTCACATAGGACAACAGGTGGATGTGACTAACTGGCCACATCTTAAAGGTGTCAAATTGCCAAACATACCAGGGGATGAAACTGTGCAGCTGTTGATCGGGCAAAATAACCCCCATATATTAATACCTGAAGAGGTAAGGTCAGGAGAGGCAGGATCCCCTGTGCAGTAAAAATGATCTTTGGTTACTGGACTTTGAATGGTCGTCTCTCCTCCAATGCTGGTGACATATTACATGCAAATGATGCAATACGCAACTTCGTAAATGTCCATGATGTTGACAGCATTGAGGCTCAACTAAGAAAGGTTTGGCAAATAGAAGTGCCAGAAGATGCCAATCAGGCAGACAAGAACTGTTGGTCAGTTAATGACAGAAAGGTAGCAAATATGTGGGAAAATGCTGCATCCAAGGTTAACAATCATTATCAGTTACCTATTCCGTTCAAGCATGAAAATGTGAAATTTCAAAATAAATTGGACATGCCTTAAAAGAGGCTTAAATCTTTGAGAGGTAAACTCTTGCGTGACAAGGGCCTATGTGCAGTAATGTTATAAAGTAAGCTTAGTGCAGGATTTCTTTGCTTTCGGAATGTTCACGTACAAAATGAAATTAAAATGGCAGAGTCAAGACAATTCTGTAGATAGGCTGTGCAGTCAACCTCCGGTCGAAATGATACCACTGCTGTTAGTCTCGCACGAAAGTGTTTGCCTTATAAATAATTAATATATAATATATAGTACTCATCACAACTTCTATCCAATGAAAGTGCACAATCTCCTCCTTCTCTAATTCTGTAGCAGTGCCCTGCAGGTCGCGCCCTAATAAGGTCGTGACCTGGCCAAATATGGCCACGAAGCTGGACCAGAGCTTGGCTGTACATTGCTATAGCTGCACGGCAGTTTGGGCCCCGGCAGTCTTGGCCTGGGCTCCATTCTACCAACGCCTGCACAACTTCGGTGGAATAAAATCGTGAAAGGCCAAGTCTCCTTTTATTTTTTTTAACTGTAACAACTGGTGGAGAATTACCATGTGAACATCCTTGGTGCCTCTCATTGTTTTTTTCTGGCTCTACTGTGACTTCAATGGATTTTACACAGACCTCAGTATGCCAGGTACTTCCACCAAAGATGGACTTCACGTCATAGATAGCCCACCAGCTCACAACACTAGGAGCCACTTCACTTCGTCCCCTGGTTTTGGAAGTCAACCCTTTGACCAAGAATCTGAAGACGACAGTATGGGGGACAATAACTTCCTCCCCCAGCCCTTCATGGGCCAGGCAACTGAGGACTGTCAGCGCTTTTTACAACAATTCGAATCCTATTCCCAGCTGAGACGGCTGAATGATGCGCAAATGGTTGGGACACTTCCCCTGCTTTTGCATGCTGGGGCTGCAAATTTTGTAGACAATTTGAGTAAAGAGGACAAAAGCACGTTTGCTGCTTCGCGCGACAAATTTCTGAGGAGGTATGGTCCACAGGACCACAGCAAATTTCAGCATGTAGCCAACCAGTTCCATCGCATCCAGGGCCCCCAGGAGAAGGTGCTGGATTACATTGCCTATATGCGGTGACAGGGCACTATTTTGGAGATCCCAGACCCTCAGGTTCTCCAGGCCATCCTGCATGGCATTGCTCCGACCATCAAACCTTTTATCCTCCAGAACTCACCCACTTCATTGCAAGGCCTAGAAGAGAGTGCAAAAATTGTGGGGGACTGTATGCCCCAGGTGCAAACCACGGATCCTGCCCTTATTGCTGCCCTGGAAAGGCTGGATACCAAAGTGGACACACTGACGTCATCTGTGACGTATATCAATATGGCTGCTGCCACACCAGGCAATAACAACAGAGCTGACCGTAAGTATGGCTCGTTCAATTATCAACCTCGACAGCCACAGCCTTACTATTCACCGTACCAGCAGTTTGGTTATCCACAGGCGTACAGGCCACCTGGCACCCAGCCAGGCCAACGTCCTCTTAACCCTTGTGCCTCCTGCACTGGTAATCATCTCCGCAGAGACTGTCCGCATGGATGGAAGTTGTGTAATCGTTGTTCTAAAGTAGGCCATATCAGTAAGGCCTGTAGCAGTGCCCAGATTCCAAAATAGGGGTGTTTGCCAGCCAAGGACAAAATTCCTCTTTTGGACCAAAACCTTCAAAGACATGATATTTCTTTATCCTTAGTTGCTCCTATGGACCGCAATTTCATTAAAATTTCTTTTCCAAAAACAACCCGCAATGCTTTGATTGATACAGGTGCTTCAATTTCATGCATATCCTCCCTTTCCTCAAGTCTGTAGCTGCACAAATGGAATGGTGTTACAGCCTACGCCACTTGAAAATGTTAAGGCAGTCGGTGGTGAAGTGCATCAAGTTTTGGATACAATCAACCTACCATTCAAACTTTCAGATTCGCCTTTTTCCCGCACCTTTTATGTTTTTCACCATTTGCATCATCATTTGATTCTTGGGAATGATTTCCTCTTCAAACATAAAGCATGCATTAATTGTGGATCACACACAGTTACCCTGCATGACCCTGAAGTTCTCCTTTCATATTTCTACTCTCCTGCTAAGTCTGGTTTGATTCGGCTCAGACATAATTATGTCATTCCTCCTAACAGTGAATCATTAGTACCTGTTTGTGTCTCTAATGTTAAATATTCCCAGCTTATGTTATTCGAGCCTCGGCCACCATCACTGTCCACACCTGTGTTTGGTGCTAGACTTTTGGCATGATCCTATGTGCAAGTACAAGATCATAATCGATCATGATCATGCGATGTTTCATTTAATGATCATTATCCAAATATGATCGTTTAGGTTCAGGTTCATAGTCGGAACATAATCGATTATAATCACTGACTATGATCGAATGTCATTTTGGTCATAATCTATAGTGATCTGGCAATGAACGTTTAAACAGGGCATTCCAAGGACACCAATTGAACAATGTCAGCAGCCATTAGCATTTGAGTTTGACAATAAAAGCCGATCTCAAATGGAACGAACATATTAACCAAATTGTCATGAAAGCAACAAAGCAATTGAATATCATGAAATCTCTACAGTATGTCTTGGAGCGCAAGACATTGGAAATTATTTACATATCTTATGTGCGACCTATTCTCGAGTATGCCACTGTGGTACGGGAAGGCTGTACACAGGATGATGATAACCAAGTGGAAAACTTTCAGCTTATATTATACTTGGCTAGGTTATTGCAATACTGTGATTAAGCAGTCTTTATATGTTATCTGTTTCAGTTCATATCTGATGAAGTATTAGAGGCACTGGAAGTTTCTCCCCATGATATGTCCTCGCCCAGTAATTCCACTACTGTCAAAGTCATGGCAGTATCCACAACTGAGCCATACGTAATCTGTCTGGATTCTGGTTCCACTCTGCGGAAGATGACAACAGAAAAAGTAAACAAAGAGTATCTCATGAGCTGTATGTCGAATTGTCACAACTTACACCAGGCTTCCAACTGTAAAATATACAGTGTAGCAAAGTTATTGGTGGATTCAAATGATGTCACCTAAGTTCTGCCTGTGTTCCAGCCACAACTGGCTGCCATGCTCAGGAAGATAAATATGCGTTATGAGCCAACTCTTTACATAAAAAAAACCATGATCCAGCAGTGTATGAATCTAGTTGGCTGTGAGTTCACTGTCACATTGAGAATAAACACGATTTCTAGTGTCTTGTAATGTTGAACTAAAGATACTAATTAAGAATATACACGATTACTAGTGTCTTGTAATGTTGAACTAAAGATATATAAGTGGATGTAGTCCTGTGAGTCTCTTGAAGTGGAATATACAGTGTAGCAAAGTTATTAGTGGATTCAAATGATAACACGAATTATACTAGTGTCTTGTAATATTGAACTAAACATACTGGTTGAGAATAAAAGCAATTACTAGTGTCTTGTAATGTTGAACATACTAGTCAGTGTGGCCGTGTTAGTTTGCTGAAGTGAAAATGGATTTTATACCTGGAGTTATTGTATGCATGCAACAGTAGTTCGAAGTTTTTGAGATCATTCATGGTGTGTTTTTGCATCGTTGAATTATTGTATCTTCATTCCACTACATATATCTGCATAAGGTGGTGCTATAATCAGTCATACTTCATTTTAAGAACAATAAATGATTTTTATGGTGTAGCTTAACAATCATCCGTCCAGTACACAGAGATGCAGACTGAAGTTGGTGCTAAAATTAGTGTATCTGGAAATCTTTTTATGATTATTGGAAAACACAATTACTAGTGTCTTCTAATGTTGAACTAAACATACTGATTGAGAATAAACACAATTTTAAGACTCTTGATAATACCCTTAGGACTGATATCGGTTGGTAGTTATTTACATCAGCCGGGGCTCCATCTTTGTAGATAGCTGACGCTTGGAGCTATACTCAGTCATACTTGATTTTAAGGACAATAAATGATTATTATGGTGTAGTTTATCTATCATCAGTCCAGCACATATAAGTTGGTGCTATACTCAGTGTCTGGAAAAATTGTTTTATGATAATTGGATAAAATACTTTTTTGTAACATCTTTGTTTGTATTGATCTATTTTAACCATGTATGCGAGATTCCTTTGTTTTTATATTCATTCAGACTAAACATTTATGTTGTTCCAAAGTGCAGGGGTATGTTTCTCCAAAACAATTACTAAGTGAGTAATTACTCAGTACTGAGTCATCTCTTGGTCTCAGGGTTTGTTACGTCTGATTGGCTGGCTAACAATCCTCAGCCAAGGTTCAGCCAATCAGCTGAGAGAATTATTGGCCTTCTCAGTTCTGAGTAATTACTCAGTGAGTAAAAGATTTGGAGAAACCGGCCCCAGATTGCCAGACAAAAACACTTTTTTATCCACTTCACCATTTATTTCAAGTCTTTGCGTTGTTCTGTGGGTGCAACTGGAAATTTTTATTCTATTATAGGCTTAATATTGTCTTTTATATGAGTCTAACCTTTTTACAGTTTAAAATCTAATACTTAACTATAACTTCAGAGCCACTCCACATGGAGCTACATTTATGAGAGTCTATTGCTACCCAACACATTGGATTCCTTTTTTAGAAGGAAGCCAACTTTTTTTTCTTTTTTTTTCAATTCACTAAAACAGACCGCTGTACTGGCTGACTTTGGGCGGAGAACCTTAGACAAGACCGTCAAGAGGGTCATCGGGTTTGCTTTGACTAACAATGTGACCCTGACCTATAATTTCACAGGAAATGAAAAACTGGCCTTCAAGACCACATTGGTGGTGAGACAAGGGGCTCTATATAAAACATGGATTCCCTTGGGTGCTGACAAATCTAAATTGAGACTGACTGTTCTCAAGTCCCTGCATAGCACTGTACTGCATGCATAATTCAGTTATTGCTGGCCATTTAGGTATCAGAAAAACATTAAGTGCTGTGAAACATAGCTTTTATTGGAACAGAATTCTCAGTCCATTCTGTGCTCTATCA
>OZ026622.1:75405188-75451425 GCA_964020975.1 Hermodice carunculata | reverse complement strand
TAATAACCAGGCTTACTACAAACTGTTTTGTCCCCTTACATGTAAGGCATGCTCTCCTATAGGGACCCCACTAGGGACACCCCCTCCTGTTGCAACCCAGGCGCCGCAGCCCCACTACCCTATCCTTGAGGAGGCGTAAGCTCCCCCTGTTCAGTTAATCACCAAAGGACACCTGCAAATATATCTTGCCTACTGTAACCTTTGGCTGGGGAATATGGAACATGATATTTGTTTTGAATTGTGTGTGCTACAATGTGCTTCCCAGATACTCAGATGAATCAAGTGTACCTATTTATGCTTCCACGTGCTGGGACCTTGTTGCCGTCAAACAGGAATGGAAGCATCATACTTCCTGATCATCTTCTTCCACAGTATCATCGGGATAAATGTGTTGCTGCTTTATTATGTGTCTATGATTGCCAGTTCCTATTAAGAATGCATTTGATATCTCCCGGGAACTTCGGAACTGGACATATGTACGTTGCTCAGGCACTGACAGCTCCGGACATAAAACTTTAATCTTTATATATATATATATATATATTTATATGCCTATAGTCTTTCATTTCAATGGGCCTTCTTTCAATATGGACTTTATTTCCTGGTGCTTCATGTGCCCAACTATTTTGCGCAAGGCCTTCAGACATTATTCTAATGATTTGATTTTTCGACTACATCATATAACCTTTATTAATGTTTGCAATGCCATACCTAATGGTATGCGCAGTTGAATTATAAGTCTGCTTCTAATTGCTTACATGCAGTATACTATGGACTCTACTATGGACTATTTGGGACTGCAGTGAGAACTACTGTGGACATTATTCTTATTTATCATAACATTATTTGCTTTTATTAACTCTTGCTTATTATTATTATTATTATTATTATTATTATTATTATTATAATGCTTACTATTCTCATTAACTTTTCTCATGGCCACCTCACATAGTGAAGTGCTCCAACAGTTTGGTTCCCCTTATCACATGATATTGGGTACTTCGGCCTATGTGTGTCATTGATGCACACCCCTTCATATCTTTTGGCTTCTCACTTTGGTGTTTCATTTTTCTCTTTGGGTACACTTCCAACTTTTGTCTTTTGACAACATGAATTGACAACAACAACAAAAAAAAAAACCTAACCAATCAAAAAACGTGAGTATCGGGACGATACTCAATTGTGACGAGGAAAATTGTGATATGCAATCAAAATGTGACGAGGAAAATTCCCCAAAACATGAGAAAAGTCTTAACTGTATACTCGTTCATTCAAGTGTCCAGTCCTCCCACCTGCTAGCTCACGGTTATAGCCAAAATAACTTGAACACAAACTGACCACCCTTGAAATAAAAAGATCTCTCATCCCTCATTACTTTTGACAACTAAAACACCTTCAGGTACATTATTTGGCATTCTGTACTAGTTTCACTTAAATCAAACTTCTGACAACTACTTATGTAAATGTTAATGCTATATTGACCCTGTCCTTACAAAACAGGATCAACAGTCCTAAGTAAGAGCCACGCGGCTTCCCCTGTGAATCCATCTATTTAGTATCGCCTGCATCTCCATATAGTTCCCTTAACATTCTTTCCCAACACCTTATGTAACTTCTTGGTTCAGGCAGTACAACCTGCCATCAAAAATCTAGTACAAATTACTTCCCACTTGGGTTGGCACCCTGGTAGTCCCAGACTAGCCACCCGTTGTGTTATCTAAGCCCATGGCTACCTATAAGTGTTCAAGCCTCGCCATCAACCTGAATCACAGGTCAAAGCAAACTCTACAAATGAGTAGATGTAGTAGTTCACGTGTAATCTCTCACAATCACATCGGAAGTCACCTGGTAGATTTCATAATACCCACCCTGACTCTCGTAATTTCTCGGTACCTCCTGACCAGCCAACTTCTAGGATTGGCTAGAATCATAAAAACTGAACTTTGACCCTTGAGTGAACGAGACGTAATAAAAAGGGAGACACACCTGTGACACACACACACTGTCTCTCCCATCACCAACCTGCTACCTGATGTAAAGAAAAGGGCTACAATAAACAGCTGAAAAAGAAGTTGGCTTGGCAACTACATTCATCCTTCCCTGTCAAGGCTGACCCAATACCACAAAGGTTGGGCCAGCTTTGACAGTTTGGTGGAGAAATCTCGGCTCTTCATGACTTCGACCCACGACCCGGACAATTCACTTGTTTTACTACCAGCTGCTTCAGGACACCGCTCAGCCTATTATACTCGCGGCCATGCTACTTAGTTACTTTGTTACCAGTCACCATTTTTCATTTTGTCATCTTATTCTTTTTCCTAACACTACTCCCTAGCAATTTTTTTTTCTTTTACAAATGCTGGTCAATCTATAAAATGGTCAGCATGTTACCAATCCATTGATATGGGATTACATGTGTTAATCCTGATTGGGATACTGGTCATGCTCCCAGTGTCGGCTACTGCTGTGCTGCCTACGGTGCACCGTGTAAACTATGGTGTTTTGATGGCTCCTGTCAATTCACCAATGCAAGTGAGCAGTGAAATGTGGGAACATACATTCCGTCTAAAACTGATAAACCCAGTGCAGCAGCCCCCAGCTTTCCCAAATTGTAGTACCTCTGACCGTATACTATGTAACACTTTTACCCATGCTTACAACGCCAGCATGGCCTTACTGACCTCCACATGTACTGAAGCTAACAGCTTATTGTCCCAAATTAACAACCTGGTACCAGATATAGATACCATGCTAAAAAGCAATCCTGGTGATGTACCTGAGAATGCTCATGCACATAAAACAAGGAAACGGGCTTTGTTGCCATTCATAGGCCAATGGTCTAAAAATCTTTTTGGGCTCGCCACCTCATCTGATGTGCGTAAACTGTACAAAAATATTCTAACCCTAGCACGTCATAGTGAACATTTGGGCACCGCCTTTCGTAGGCAATCAAATATGTTCTCTTCTATGATACTTGCTGTGGATAAACAACTTCACAACAATGCTGCCGCGATTCATCAACATACAAATCAACTCCTTGAAATTACCAATGCAGTTTGGACTCTCACACAAAGCCTGCCAATCTCTGTTATGTTTTCGGGCAAATTAGCAAGACAGGCTCAGGCCAGTGCACAGCTCCTCAGTCGCCTCCATGACCTTCAGGAGGGTGTCCGTCTATTATTACAGCACAAACTGAGCCCTAAGTTACTCCCCCCAGACCTTCTCAGTCAGGTCTTACAGCAAGTGTCACAAACTTTATCTCAACACCACCATGGTTTTTATATGACACAGAAGTCACCTGCCTACTATTACAAAACAAATGATTTAATTTTTTCACGCCATCAGGGTTCTCTATATATCATGCTAAAAATCCCTATTACCTCCTTTCCATCCTCGTTTAATATGTACAAGATCACAGCAGTCCCTGTACCTGTTAACTCCTCCACCAACCATGCTACTCAGATATTACACCTACCTGCATATTTTGGTCTGTCACCCACTAAAGAGCATTATGTGACTCTTTCGGCCTCGGAGTACTCCCTGTGTACAGGTATATTTCCTACACATTGTCCCAGACAAATTCCCTTTGTTCCCATTGAAGTATCTTCTTGCATTTCTGCTCTCTACCGCCAACACAAAACTGCTGTCATGAAACATTGCCAATTTTACTTTGTGCCCCATGCTGTCAAACCCTTGCTCCAACCAATTCAGCCCGATCAGATTCTAGTCGCAGATATGCCTCAATTTAGTTTACAATGTCCCTCCTTCACCAAAACCGTCCCTGGCTGCAAATTCTGTATTATCAAAATCCCTTGCTTGTGTGTTGTCCGTACACCTACTGCTTACCTCCCTAAGTCAATGCACTCCTGTCACAAAGCTTCACAGGATATCACACTCTTGCACCCTCTAAATTTAGCATTAGTACAGCTCTACTTTCCACCAGATCAACATGCATCTATTCGGGGAGATTCACTGTTTGCAAATCCAGCTGATCTCAATGTGCCTCCAATCAAAATTCACAGGGCCACCACAAATCATGTATTATCTACAAACAAAGTTGTTCACTACAAATTAACGCATCTAATTGACGCACTACAAAACAATAAACGTGTTTTCCAAGATTTGGCAGACACACTTATTTTGGATCCCCCCACCCCCACTGATACCTGGTCCCTACTTGGCTTAATTGCTACCTATGCTGGTTTTGGCTTGTCTATTTTGGCTTCAGTTGGTCTGATCTTCTTATACCGTCAGCATAAATTACTCTCATTACTAGTTGCCTCCCAGGGTGCCCCTTCAGCTACTGCATTAACCCCTCCGATGCCTCCCATGTTTGGCACAACCTTTCCTGCTTCAACCTCAGATGTTCCGAGCTATCCTGGCTTTTATTGCATGTCTCCTCTCCTACCTTTTGTTCTCTCCTCCCTGTCCCTCTTGTTATTCTTAGCTATCTGTATTCACCGCTGTTATGCACGATACCTTTCTCCTCGTACAACAGTTTTGTTCCTGGAATTGACTGACAACAAACACTGTTTATTACTCCCATTCTCTCACCTGTCTCAATGTCCGCGCACATACCACCTCCTTGCTAGTGATACCATGTCCCACATCACTATAGCTGGCCGTTGGAGACCTCTTATGTCCTTCTTGTGGCCTGATGTGCAAATATTGAACTTTCTCACTCAGACTACTTTATACCCTCCCACAGTCATTAACCTGACATGGTACCAGACCTACCTGGCTTTCAAGATCATACGTAACTCATTCTCAGTCCATGCTGTGCTCTATCATAATAACCAGGCTTACTACAAACTGTTTTGTCCCCTTACATGTAAGGCATGCTCTCCTATAGGGACCCCACTAGGGACACCCCCTCCTGTTGCAACCCAGGCGCCGCAGCCCCACTACCCTACCCTTGAGGAGGTGTAAGCTCCCCCTGTTCAGTTAATCACCAAAGGACACCTGCAAATATATCTTGCCTACTGTAACCTTTGGCTGGGGGATATGGAACATGATATTTGTTTTGAATTGTGTGTGCTACAATGTGCTTCCCGGATACTCAGATGAATCAAGTGTACCTATTTATGCTTCCACGTGCTGGGACCTTGTTGCCGTCAAACAGGAATGGAAGCATCATACTTCCTGATCATCTTCTTCCACAGTATCATCGGGATAAATGTGTTGCTGCTTTATTATGTGTCTATGATTGCCAGTTCCTGTTAAGAATGCATTTGATATCTCCCGGGAACTTCGGAACTGGACATATGTACGTTGCTCAGGCACTGACAGCTCCGGACATAAAACTTTAATCTTTATATATATATATATATATATATATATTTATATGCCTATAGTCTTTCATTTCAATGGGCCTTCTTTCGATATGGACTTTATTTCCTGGTGCTTCATGTGCCCAACTATTTTGCACAAGGCCTTCAGACATTATTCTAATGATTTGATTTTTCGACTACGTCATATAACCTTTATTAATATTTGCAATGCCATACCTAATGGTATGCGCAGTTGAATTATAAGTCTGCTTCTAATTGCTTACATGCAGTATACTATGGACTCTACTATGGACTATTTGCGACTGCAGTGAGAACAACTGTGGACATTATTCTTATTTATCATAACATTATTTGCTTTTATTAACTCTTGCTTATTATTATTATTATTATTATTATTATTATTATTATTATTATTATTATAATGCTTACTATTCTCATTAACTTTTCTCATGGCCACCTCACATAGTGAAGTGCTCCAACAGTTTGGTTCCCTTTATCACATGATATTGGGTACTTCGGCCTATGTGTGTCATTGATGCACACCCCTTCATATCTTTTGGCTTCTCACTTTGGTGTTTCATTTTTCTCTTTGGGTACACTTCCAACTTTTGTCTTTTGACAACATGAATTGACAACAACAACAAAAAAAAAAACCTAACCAATCAAAAAACGTGAGTATCGGGACGATACTCAATTGTGACGAGGAAAATTGTGATATGCAATCAAAATGTGACGAGGAAAATTCCCCAAAACATGAGAAAAGTCTTAACTGTATACTCGTTCATTCAAGTGTCCAGTCCTCCCACCTGCTAGCTCACGGTTATAGCCAAAATAACTTGAACACAAACTGACCACCCTTGAAATAAAAAGATCTCTCATCCCTCATTACTTTTGACAACTAAAACACCTTCAGGTACATTATTTGGCATTCTGTACTAGTTTCACTTAAATCAAACTTCTGACAACTACTTATGTAAATGTTAATGCTATATTGACCCTGTCCTTACAAAACAGGATCAACAGTCCTAAGTAAGAGCCACGCGGCTTCCCCTGTGAATCCATCTATTTAGTATCGCCTGCATCTCCATATAGTTCCCTTAACATTCTTTCCCAACACCTTATGTAACTTCTTGGTTCAGGCAGTACAACCTGCCATCAAAAATCTAGTACAAATTACTTCCCACTTGGGTTGGCACCCTGGTAGTCCCAGACTAGCCACCCGTTGTGTTATCTAAGCCCATGGCTACCTATAAGTGTTCAAGCCTCGCCATCAACCTGAATCACAGGTCAAAGCAAACTCTACAAATGAGTAGATGTAGTAGTTCACGTGTAATCTCTCACAATCACATCGGAAGTCACCTGGTAGATTTCATAATACCCACCCTGACTCTCGTAATTTCTCGGTACCTCCTGACCAGCCAACTTCTAGGATTGGCTAGAATCATAAAAACTGAACTTTGACCCTTGAGTGAACGAGACGTAATAAAAAGGGAGACACACCTGTGACACACACACACTGTCTCTCCCATCACCAACCTGCTACCTGATGTAAAGAAAAGGGCTACAATAAACAGCTGAAAAAGAAGTTGGCTTGGCAACTACATTCATCCTTCCCTGTCAAGGCTGACCCAATACCACAAAGGTTGGGCCAGCTTTGACAGTTTGGTGGAGAAATCTCGGCTCTTCATGACTTCGACCCACGACCCGGACAATTCACTTGTTTTACTACCAGCTGCTTCAGGACACCGCTCAGCCTATTATACTCGCGGCCATGCTACTTAGTTACTTTGTTACCAGTCACCATTTATGTTTGAAATACCTGCTTATATCTGGACTGTTTGCAGCCTTACAGAGGCATACACCAGCAAGAAAGCAAGTTGTGTATATTAAAGTCCAAGACCAACTGGTGAAACTGTTTGGGGAATCAAATTTAGCAAAACTTGTTTATACAGGAGAAGTTGAATTGGATTCTAAAAAGATTTGTGACGTCCAAGATGGTGACGAATGGACCAAGTGGTTTTCGGCTGGTGGATTGTTTTCAGTCAACAAGGAAGGAGCTGTGCCTCTTGGGTTCACTACTGATGGGCTAAATCCAAACAGAAACCCAAACATCAAAAGATCAATGTGGCCCATATCGATAACATTTCTTAAGAAGAAGAGGTGTTACAGAAATATTTTAGCAATTGGCACTGTACTGGTCAGTACTGTCCCTGGGTGGAAAGGAAGAGAACCACGGTCTCTGGAACCTACACTGGAAGTTATTGTTGATGAGCTCCTGCAGCTTACTGACAAACATATTTTTAATGCATACACAGGTGCACCGATCCAGATCAATGTATCTGTACTGTACAGTGTTTGAGACTGCCCTGAAAAAAGGCAAGGTGTTCAAAACTGCAGGGCAAGCTGCAGCAAGAGCTTGTCTGTTTGTAGTGTAAAGGCCTCCTATGAAAAAGGACTCGGCAAATGCGTGCATTATAGTAGTCTGCATTTCTTACACCTTGCTCATCCACTGCGAACACATGACAACAGGTTCCCAGCAAAGACTACTGTGGAGCCTTTTCCATTGCCGGTGGATGCACAAGTTGAGCTAAGGCAAAGAGCACAATATGATTCACTGACTTTGGCTTAAGAAAAACAAAAGCAACTGAAAGCCACTGGTTTTGGAGGATCTTACACAATGCAGAGGCTACCTGGGCATCACCATGCCTCTCAGTGTGTGCCAGATGGCATGCATACCTTAGCTGATGTTATGAAACATATCATGACAGTGGTGTGTGGTAAAATGGCAGAAAAGGCAAAGCAACATGAAATATCTCTTGGTTGTTTGCCAGGCCCAGAACTTCACACATCTTCAAACAGGAGACCTGGGAAACTACCTACAGGACCATGACAGCTGGACAAAGATGATGTTCTCTAGGCAGATAGGGGAGCAATCAATCAAGTACACACCAAGCTCCAGCCTGCAACCTCTACCTTTCTTCTCAAGCCCTCATCTGCTGTCTTAGATGGACATGTACATAAAGGTTAAGGATTGGTCTCACCTGCCAGACAGTATTTTCAATTATGGCCATATGCTTTTAATTTTACATTCTAACTTCTTATATACAGCAAAGGGGTGCTTATAGTATTTGAGTATTACATGTACTCATGACGACTGCGTATAAAGAAATATGTCACAAACTTTTCCCATATATGAAAATATCCTCAATGATTTATGATGATTATTATCAATACCATTGAAGACGATAAAAAGCCCTGATAATGAACTGTCATCAAAAACAGAATGTGCGCCCTGTGGCAAAGCATTTGCCTCCAAGTCTAGGCTGACCAGGCACTGTGATACACCAGCACATCTGGCCAAGTGCATGGAGGGTGGTATGCTACATCCAGCACCAACCAAGCTTCTGATGGAAGGGTTCAAGGACGTGCCAAACACAGAGACCTCTGAGCCAGCCCATAGCAGTGGCTCCAAAACCAAATCACCACAGGGTCTGCTATCTGAGGTCCTGTATGAAGATGTATCCAGTCCAGGCACACCACTGCAGGATGAACCTGTGTACATGCCACAGGAAGAATTTGCAGATCCAAAGCCAGCTCCTACTACAGTTGACATAGTCCAACCCTTGATCACAGGCCATAGAGCTGGGTCTGAGGATTGCGAGGTGGCTGCACTGGTAGAGGAGCAAGTAGACTGCCTGCAAGAACTGTTGGGAATATGCTCACCCAAGGGCCAGAAGATGCAGCCATCCCCCCTGCATCCGAGACACAGATGACCGCGGACCAGATGTTAAGGCCTTCTATGGTGGAGCATCTACCCCTGGGCCAAGGGAGCAAGTCTGAAGACAGCAAAATGGCAGCACTGTATGATTGGGGGATAGACTGCCTTAACGACCTCCTGGGAATATGCACAGCCCGGGGTCAGCACCAAGAGGGGGAGCCCTCACCACCACCTCTGCCCCGGCATCAGGAGCCAGAGCCTATATCCCAGGATTAGGAGAGGGAGCTGTCTGCACTTCCATTTCCCCAAGAGCAGGACAGAAGGCCATCCCCCACCACCTCTGCCCCAGCATCAGGAGTCGGAGCCATCCCAGGAGCCTATATCCCGGGATCAGGAGAGGGAGCCGTCTGCACTACAACTTCCCCAGGAGGAAGAAAGGGAGCCATCGCAGGTACATCTGCCACAGGGCCAGGAGCCAGAGCCACCCCTGCAGTGCCTACTCACAGGCCAAGGGCATCCCCCAAGCGACTGCAGGAGCAAGACATAGATTGTGCAGGCAAGAGACCTTGCATGGATGACCGTTTAGACAGTGTTGAGCTGTCCTTGTTAAAGATCCTGAACCTCATGCACAACAAGGAGTCCATTCGCTTGAAAAAAATCAAAGAAAAGATGATACAGGTGACTGTGGACCAGACGAGGGACCCGAAGCAGTCCATACACAAGGCCATCAAACCAGCACACTCTGGGCTTGTTGCTGGGCCCAGTGTGGCCCCCACTGGGGACTCTGCCCTCAAGCAAATTCACCTCGCCTATAGGCACACCATGAACCTGGCCAGCTACCCTACATGCAAGGCAGTGAAGGATTTCCTGGCGCCCATTGACTTCAGCAAGCAATAGGTCAGGTTTAAAGTTTCTATGCATAATACTTGTCAAATGAAATGTCAGATAAGTTTGTCCTTATAGAAAGAAAGAAGAAAGAAACAGAAAAGAAGATTTGCTTTAAAGCAAATTGGTCTGTGCACATACAAAAGTGGTAAATATTAAAGGCTACAACTTGAAAGAAAGAAAGAAAGAAAGCGAGAGAAAGAAAGAAAGAAAGAAAGAAAGAAAGAAAGAAAGAAAGAAAGAAAGAAAGAAAGAAAGAAAGAAAGAAGGAAAGAAAGAAAGAAAGAAAGAAAGAAAACAGTAAACATGTTTTGGCACACAGACTTAAATACTGCAGAATTTATGTGGGCCTCAAGAGGTGTTGAATGCATCTACATTTGGCAAGGTAGGATGGAACTCTATATGTGGCAATATAGCAGCAGTGACTCTAACAATTTTTTTTAATATAGCAATGGGTTCTTTTATACAGTACAGCAAATGATACATTTTCTGAAAGGTAATGAACTGGAAATGCTATTTCTTTCACTTTCACAGTGTCACTTCGTTGCAGTGTTTTTTGGATAACATTTACACAAGTGATCATCATAGTTAAACACAAACATTACTTCAATTCATTCCAATTTGACCATATTAAATTCAAATCTAGGCCAAATTGAAACTGATGTTATTAATCAAAAAGTGTGTCTCAGATTTTCTCATTTTTGTTCTGTCCATTTTGTCACCTGAAAAGTATCACTCATCTTAAAGGTCACTACAAACTTTCCTCGCAAAAAGAGCTTTCATTCAATTACCTGGTCCAGAGTCAGTGGTTCTTGCACTGCTTGGCAAGTCATGCAACAGCTGCTGTTATGGCTGCCACAGCATGACTCACCAACTGTGTAAATAACACCAAGCAAGGCCTTTACAAATGTAGTATGGAAAGAATTAAGCAAAATAAATACATTTACCATACAACAAAATAAAAATAGGCACTCAAAATAACATTTCAATTGCATTGTCCGGCACATACACTGTCTGTCAGAGTATACCATCAGTGCATGCCATGAGGCCAGGTGGCCATGCCTCAAGGAATCAACCATTTAATACCATTTAATAGAGAAGTGAGTGCAACATTCAGAAAAGAAATGTACATTTATTATACTGATATGCAAACTTCAGGAATTTACCTGTACACACTAAAATGTTTGCCCCAAAGCCTGTACCAGAAAAAAGAGTCCCTGGTCAGTTGACTGCATCATTGATAGGGAAGAAAAATGTTGGTACATGTACATATAATATAAGTAAAACACCAGTCCCTTACATTCCAAAATGTATGTGTATTAAAGCATTCTTGAAACATTATATATACATGTATCAATTTACTTACTATGTACTTATCTTATTTCAGACAGGTTACCTTGTTTCTGCTCAATATACCACTGCTCAGGTAAGCAACTTCCACAAAGAACATTCTTTCGCCATCAACAGAAAGACAGAGAGGCGTTTCAACTTTTGCAGCATCTAAACCAAAAGAACCATATGCCACCTTCCAATTCTGGCCAACAGATGATAACCCATTGTATGAAGGATCCAATGAGACTGTGACGGAAGTGTGTCTAAACACATAGCTACCTTTACTGACAATGATTGATTGTCAAAGACAGCTTTGTCACATTCAATAGCTGACTATGAGAAGACCCTACTTAAGCCGAACAACTTTCCCTCTACTTATTATCAAGCAAAGGCCCTTGTCAGTAACTACATGTACTCAACACCAACAATTACATTTGACTCTTGTGTCAATGACTGCATCTTGTTTCGTCACCACTTTGAAGACAAAGACTACTCCAAATTGACACAGTGTCCACTGGAAAGCTGCAAACAGTCCAGATATAAGCAGGGAGGCATACACCAGCGAGAAAGCAAGTTGTGTATACTAAAGTCCAAGACCAACTGGTGAAATAGTTTGGGGAATCAAATTTAGCAAAACTTGTTTATACAGGAGAAGTTGAATTGGATTCTAAAAAGATTTGTGACGTCCAAGATGGTAACGAATGGAGCAAGTGGTTTTCTGCAGGTGGATTGTCTTCAGTCAACAAGGAAGGAGCTGTGCCTCTTGGGTTCACTACGGATGGGCTAAATCCAAACAGAAACCCCAACATCAAAAGATCAATGTGGCCCATATCGATAACATTTCTTGAGAAAAAGAGCCGTTACAGAAATATTTTGGGAGTTGGCACTGTACTGGTCAGTATTGTCCCCGGGTGGAAAAGAAGAGAACCTACACTGGAAGTTCTTGTTGATGAGCTCCTGCAGCTTATTGACAAGCATATTTTAATGCATACACAGGTGCACCCATCCAGATCAAGGTATCTGTACTGTACAGTGTTTGAGACTGCCCTGAAAAAAGGCAAGGTGTTCAAAGCTGCAGTGCAAGCTGCAGTAAGAGCTTGTCCGTTTGTAGTGGAAAGGCCTCCTATGAAAAAGGACTCGGCAAATGCGTGCATTATACTAGTCGGCATTTCTTACACCTTGCTCATCCACTGAGAACACATGACGACAAGTTCCCAGCAAAGGCTACTGTGGAGCCTTTTCCATTTCACGTGGATGCACAAGTTGAGCTTTTAAGCAAAGAGCACAATATGATTCATTGACTTTGGCTACAGAAAAACAAAAGCAACTGAGAGCCACTGGTTTTGGAGGATCTTACACAATGTAGAGGCTACCTGGGCATCACCATGCCTCTCAGTGTGTGCCAGATGGCATGCATACCTTAGCTGATGTTATAAAACATATCATGACAGTGGTGTGTGGTAAAATGGCAGAAAAGGCAAAGCAACATGAAATATCTCTTGGTTGTTTGCCAGGCCCAGAACTTCACACATCTTCAAACAGGAGACCTGGGAAACTACCTACAGGACCATGACAGCTGGACAAAGATGATGTTCTCTAGGCAGATAGGGGAGCAATCAATCAAGTACACAACAAGCTCCAGCCTGCAACCTCTACCTTTCTTCTCAAGCCCTCATCTGCTGTCTTAGATGGACATGTACATAAAGGTTAAGGATTGGTGTCACCTGCCAGACAGTATTTTCAATTATGGCCATATGCTTTTAATTTTACATTCTAACTTCTTATATACAGCAAAGGGGTGCTTATAGTATTTGAGTATAACATGTACTCATGACGACTCCGTAAAAAAAATTTGTCATAAACTTGTCCCATCTATGAAAATATCCTCAATGATTTATCATGATTATTATCAATACCATTGAAGACGATAAAAACCCTTGTGATGAACTGCCATTAAAAAACCAGAATTTGCACCCTATGGCAAAACATTTGCCTCCAAGTCTAGGCTGACCAGGCACTGTGATACACCAGCACATCTGGCCAAGTGTGTGGAGGGTGGTATGCTACATCCAGCACCAACCAAGCTTCTGATGGAAGGGTTCGAGGACGTGCCCAGCCCAGAAACCTCTGAGCCAGCCCATAGCAGTGGCTCCAAACCCAAATCACCACAGGGTCTGCTATCTGAGGTCCTGTATGAAGATGTATCCAGTCCAGGCACACTACTGCAGGATGAACCTGTGTACATGCCACAGGAAGAATTTGCAGATCCAAAGCCAGCTCCTACTACAGTTGAAATAGTCCAACCCTTGACCACAGGCCATAGAGCTGGGTCTGAGGATTGCGAGGTGGCTGCACTGGTAGAGGAGCAAGTAGACTGCCTGCAAGAACTGTTGGGCATATGCTCACCCAAGGGCCAGAAGATGCAGCCATCCCTCCCTGCACCAGAGACACAGACGACCCCTGACCAGATGGTACGGCCGTCTATGGTAGAGCATCTACCCCGGGGCCAAGGAACCAAGTCTGAAGACAGCAAAATGGCAGCATTGTATGATTGGGAGCTAGACTGCCTTAACGACCTCCTGGAAATATGCACGCGCTGGGGTCAGGACCAAGAGGGGGAGTCCTCCCTCCCCACCACCTCTACCCGAGCACCAGGAGCTGGAGCCTATATTACAGGATGAGGAGAGGGAGCTGTCTGCACTACCATTTCCAAAGGAGCAGAACAGAGCCCCCCCCCCCCCCCCACCACCACCACCTCTGCCCCAACACCAGGAGCCGGAGCCATCCCAGGAGCCTATATCCCGGGATCACGGGAGGGTGCCGTCTGGATACCATTTTCCCAGGAGGAAGGCAGAGAGCCATCGCCACCAAATATGCCCCAGGGCCAGGAGCCAGAGCCGCCCCTGCAGTGACTACTCCCAGGCCAAGGGCATCCCCCAAGCGACCACGAGAGCAAGACATGGATTGTATTGGCAAGAGACCTTGCATGGATGAACCTTTAGACAACGCTGAGCTGTCCTTGTTAAAGATCCTGAACCTCATGCAGAACAAGGAGTCCATTCTCCTGAAAAAAAATCGAAGAAAAGATGATACAGGTGGCTGTAGACCATACGAGGGACCTGAAGCAGTCCATACACAAGGCCACCAAACCAGCACACTGTGGGCTTGTTGCTGGGCCCAGTGTGGCCCCCACTCGGGACTCTGCCCTCAGGCTAGTTCACTTCGTCTGTGGGCATACCATGAACCTGGCCAGCTGCCCTACATGCAAGGCAGTGAAGGATTTCCTGGCAGAGCCTTAGGACTTTGGGAGTGTGAACATTTGTCCAGTAAATATCTATGGATGTGACTTTGCTTATAGTGGTGGCGAGTTGTGTTGCTTCTGTAAATAACAAGTGTGCAAAAATATGGACACGATGTTGCTTATTGTGGTGGTGGATCCCTGTAAATAGAGTGTACAGACCTATGGATATAGCTTTGCTGATGGTGGTGGTGGACCTTTTGTACATAGCGAGGGTGCAAACCATGGATATGACTTTGCTTAGTGGGGGTGAGCATTTTTGTAAATTGTGAGTGTACAAACCTCAGGACATGATTTTACAGGATGATGGACCCATGTATATATAGTTGTAGATTTGTAAGATGAGACCAGCATAAATTTTCATTTCCATTCTTTTGCACAGAGTGGAATTGATCTTTGTAGATTTAGTCAGTGGCCTGTACCTGTCACTGATGGATATTTTCATGTGATGAACACTTACTGAACAATTGCAAATGTCAGCAACATGAATCAAATCAAATGAAAATTGATAAAGTTATGACTGGATGAAAATTTAAAAAGTCCAAACGACCTTGACCTTTGACTTTAGAGATCATATGTAAATTAGAAAGATAAGCAGTGTTACAATAGCTAAAATTTGGGTCCAACAGGATCAAAATTGGATAAAGATTGTGCGAGTTATGGCTAGAAAACAGTTCCAAAGGTCCAAATGCCCTTGTCCTTTGACGTTTAGAGGTCATATGTACATCTACATTACAAAAATATACAGTGTTACAATAGCCACAATATGAGACCAGCATGATCAAAATAGGCTAAAAATTGACCGAGTTATGAGTAGATGAATATTGCAAAGGTCCAAATGACCTCGAACTTTCACCTTTAGAGGTCACATTTACATTACAAAATTGTGCAGTCTTACAGTAGCTACAATTTGAGCCCACCATGATCAAAATTAGATACAAATAGACCAAGTTATGGCTAGATAAAAATTTCAACGGTCCAAATGACCTTGATCTTTGAACTTTAGATGTCACATGTAAATTACAAAATTGTGCAGTGTTAAATTAGCTACAATTTGAGCCCAACATGATCAAAATAGAATAACAATAAATCAAGTAATGGCTAGACAAAAATTTGAAAGGTCTAAATGACCTTGACCTTTAGAGGTCACATGTAAATTACAAAAAATGTGCAATGTTGCAATATCAACAATTTGAGTCCAACATGGTTAAAATTGGATGGGAATTGACAGTTATGGCTGGACGAAAATTTCAAAGGTCCAAATGACTGACCTTTGACCTTTAGAGGTCACATGTAAATTACGAAAAATATGCAGTATTACAAAGATATTAATTGAGGTTGGATTGGCTGCTTGTACATATAATAGTTTTGGAGACATTCAAGATCTATATTTTCAAATGGCCCAAATTTGCGTAATTTTCAAAACCACTTAACTTTTTTTTTACAAAAATTCAACATTTCCTGTATGGTAGTATAGTTATGCCAAGTATAAAGCTTCTATGCATAATACTTTTCCAATGAAGTGTCAGACAAATTTGTCTACAAAGAAAGAAAGAAGAAGAAAGAAACCAGAAAAGATGATTTGCTTCAAAGCAAATCTGTCTGTTCACATACAAAAGTGGTAAATATCAAAGGCTATAACTTGAAAGAAAGAGAGAGAGAGAGAGAGAGAGAGAGAGAGAGAGAGAGAGAGAGAGAGAGAGAGAGAGAGAGAGAGAGAGTGGGAAACAAAACAAATACATGTTTTGGCACACAGACTTAAATACTGCAGAATTTATGTGGGCCTGAAGAGGTGTTGAATGCATCTATATTTAGCAAGCTAGGATGGAACTCTATATGTGGCATTTTAGCAGTGACTCTAACAATTTTTTTTTTTAATATAGCGATGGGTTCTTTTATAAAGTACAGCAAATAATACATTTTCTGAAAGGTAATGAACTGGAAATGCTATTTTTTCACTTTCACAGTGTCACTTGGTTGCAGTGTTTTTTGGACATCATTTACACAAGTGGTCATCATAGTTAAACACAAACATCAATTCAATTCATTCCAATTTAAACATATTGAATTCAAATTTAGGGCAAATTGAAACTGATTTTATTAATCAAAAAGTGTGTCTCAGATTTTCTCATTTTTGTTCTGTCCATTTTGTCACCTGAAAAGTATCACTAATTTTAAAGGTCACTGCAAACTTTCCTCACGAAAACAGCTTTCATTCAATTACCTGGTCCAGAGTCAGTGTTTCTTGCACTGCTTGGCAAGTCCTGCTGCAGCTGCTGTGACGGCAGCCGCAGCATGACTCACCAAGCTGTGTGAATAGCACCAAGTAAGGCCTTTACAACTGTAGTATGGAAGGAATTAAGCAAAATAAATACATTTACCATACAACAAAATAAAAATAGGCACTCAAAATAACATTTCATTTGTATTGTCCTGCACATACACTGTCTGTCAGAGTTTACCATCAGTGCATGCCATAAGGCCAGGTGGCCATGCCTCAAGGGATCAACCATTTAATACCAATTTTATGGAGATGAGTGCAACATCCAGAAAAGAAATGTACATTTGATATGCTGATATGCAAACTTCAGGAATTTACCAGTACACACTAAGATGTTTGCCCCAAAGCCTGTCCCAGAAAAATAAAATCCCTGGTCAGGGGACTCCATCATTAGTATGGAAGAAAAATGTTAGTACATGTACATACAATATAAGTTAAAGACCAGTCCTTTACATTCCAAAATCTATGCGTATTAAAGCATTCTTGAAATATTATACATGTATCAATTTACTTACTATGTACTTATCTTATTTCGACAGGTTACCTTGTTTCTGCTCAACATGCCACTGATCCGGTAAGCAACTTCCATGAAGAACATTTTTTCACCATCAACAGAGAGACAGAGAGGCATTTCAACTTTTTGCAGCATCTAAACCAAAAGAACCATACCCCACCTTCCAATTCTGGCCAACAGATGATAACCCATTGTATGAAGGATCCAATGAGACTGTGATGGAAGTGTTGTCTAAACACATAGCTACCTTTACTGACAATAATGGATTGTCAAAGACAGCTTTGTCACATTCAGTAGCTGACTATGAGAAAACCCTACCTTAGCCGAACAACTTTCCATCTACTTATTATCAAGCAAAGGCCCTTATCAGCAAATACTTGTACTTAACACCAACAATTACATTTGACTCTTGTGTCAATGACTGCATTTTGTTTCAACACAACTTGGAAGACAAAGACTACTCCAAATTGACACACTGTCCACTGGAAAGCTGCCAACAGTCCAGATATAAGCGGGTATTTCAAACAGGGAGGCATACACCAGCAACAAAGCAAGTTACGTACATGCAAGTCCAAGACCAACTGGTGAAACGATTTGGGGAATCGAATTTAGCAAAATTGGTATATCCAGGAGAAGTTGAATTGGATTCTAAAAAGATTTGTGATATCCAAGATGGTGACAAATGGAGCAAGTGGTTTTCTCCTGGTCGATTGTTTTCAGTCAACAAGGAAGGAGCTGTGCCTCTTGGGTTCACTACAGATGGGCTAATTCCAAACAGAAACCCCAACATAAAAAGATCAATGTGGCCCACACTGACAACATTTCTTAAGATGCGGGGGTGTAACAGAAAAAAATTAGCAGTTGGCACTCTACTGGCCAGTATTGACCCTGGGTGGAAAGGAAGAGAACCACGGTCTCTAGAACCTACACTGGAAGCTCTTGCTGATAAGCTCCTCCAGTTCATTGACAAGCATATTTTTAATGCATACACAGGTGCACCCATCCAGATCAAGGTATCTGTACTGGACAGTGTTTGCGACTTCCCTGCAAACAGCAAGGTGTTCAAAACTGCAGTGCAAGCTGCAGTAAGAGCTTGTCCATTTTGTAGTGGAAAGGCCTCCTATGAAAATAAAATGGCAGATGCGTGCATTATACCAGTCGGCATTTCTTAGACCTTGCTCATCCACTGAGAACACATGATGACAAGTTACCAGCAAAGGCTACTGTGAAGCCTTTTCCATTTCACGTGGATAACAAGTTGAGCTTAAGCAAGAGCACAATATGATTCATTGACTTTGGCTTAAGAAAAACAAAAGCAACTGAAAGCCACTGGTTTTGGAGGATCTTACACAATGCAGAGGCTACCTGGGCATCACCATGCCTCTCAGTGTGTGCCAGATGGCATGCATACCTTAGCTGATGTTATAAAACATGTCATGACAGTGGTGTGTGGTAAAATGGCAGAAAAGGCAAAGCAACACGAAATATCTCTTGGTTGTTTGCCAGGCCCAGAACCTCACACCTCTTCAAACAGGAGACCTGGGAAACTACCTACAAGACTTCGGGAACTGGACAAAGGTGATGTTCTCTTGGCAGATAGGCGAGGACAATCAATCAAGTGCACACCAAGCTCCAGCCTGCAACCTCTACCTTTCTTCTCAAGCCCTCATCTGCTGTCTTAGATGGCCATGTACATAAAGGTTAAGAATTGGTCTCACCTGCCAGGCAGTATTTTGAATTATGGCCAAATGCTTTTAATTTTACATTCTAACTTCTTATATACAGCAAAGGGGTGCTTATAGTATTTGAGTATTACATGTACTCATGACGACTTCGTAAAAAGAAATATGTCACAAACTTTCCCATATATAAAAAATATTCTAAATGATTTACGCTGATTATTATCAATACCATTGAAGACAATAAAAAGCCCTTATAATGAACTGCGTAAAAAACAGAATGTGCGCCCTGTGGCAAAGCATTTGCCTCCAAGTCTAGGCTGGCCAGGCACTGTGATACACCAGCACATCTGGCCAAGTGTATGGAGGGTGGTATGCTACATCCAGCACCAACCAAGCTTCTGATGGAAGGGTTCGAGTACGTGCCCAGCCCAGAGACCTCTGAGCCAGCCCATAGCAGTGGCTCCAAAACAAATCACCACAGGGTCTGCTATCTGAGGTCCTGTATGAAGATGTATCCAGTCCAGGCACACCACTGCAGGATGAACCTGTGTACATGCCACAGGAAGAGTTTGCAGATCCAAAGCCAGCTTCTACTACAGTTGACATAGTCCAACCCTTGATAACAGGCCATAGAGCTGGGTCTGAGGATTGCAAGGTGGCTGCACTGGTAGAGGAGCAAGTAGACTGCCTGCAAGAACTGTTGGGCATATGCTCACCCAAGGGCCAGAAGATGCGGCCATCCCCCCCTGCACCCGAAACACAGACGACCCCGGACCAGATGGTACGGCCGTCTATGGTGGAGCCTCTACCCCTGGGCCAAGGGAGCAAGTCTGAAGACAGCAAAATGGCAGCACTGTATGATTGGGAGCTAGACTGCCTTAATGACCTCCTGGAAATATGCACGCCCTAGGGTCAGGACCAAGAGGGGGAGCCCTCACCACCACCTCTGCCCCAACAGGAGGAGCTGGAGCCTATATTACAGGATCAGGAGACGGAGCTGTCTGCACTACCATCTCCCGAGGAGCAGTGCAGAGAGCCCCCCCCCCCATCTCTGCCCCAACACCAGGAGCCAGAGCCATCCCAGGAGCCTATATCCTGGGATCAGGAGAGGGGGCTGTCTGCATACCATTTTCACAGGAGGAAGACAGGCAGCCATCATCACCACATCTGCCACAGGGCCAAGAGCCAGAGCCACCCCTGCAGTGACTACTACCAGGCCAAGGGCATCCCCCCCCCCCCCAAGCAACCAGGAGAGCAAGACATGGATTGTGTAGGGAAGAGGCCTTGCATGGATGACCGTTTAGACGTTGAGCTGTCCTTATTCAAGATCCTGAACCTCATGCAGAACAAGGAGTCCATTCTCACGAAAAAAAATCACAGTAAAGATGATACAGGTGACTGTGGACCAGACGAGGGACCCGAAGCAGTCCATACACAAGGCCACCAAACCAGCAAACTGTGGCTTTGTTGCTGGGCCCAGTGTGCCCCCCACTAGGGACTCTGCCCTCAGGCTAGTTCACTTCGTCTGTGGGCATACCATGAACCTGGCCAGCTGCCCTACATGCAAGGCAGTGAAGGATTTCCTGGCAGAGCCTTAGGAATCTGGGAGTGTGAACATTTGTCCAGTAAATATCTATGGATGTGACTTTGCCTATTGTGGTGGCGAGTTGTGTTGCTTCTGTAAATAACAAGTGTGCAAAAATATGGACATGATGTTGCTTCTTGTGGCGGTGGATCCCTGTAAATAGTGTGCAGGCCTATGGATATAGCTTTGCTGATGGTGGCGTTGGACCTTTTGTACATAGCGAGGGTTCAAAACCATGGATATGACTTTGCTTAGTGGTGGTGAACATTTTTGTACATTGCGAGTGTACAAACCTCAGGACATGACTTTACTGGATGATGGACCCATGTATATATAGTTATAGATTTGTAAGATGAGGCCAGCATAAAGTTTGATTTCCATTCTTTTGCACAGAGTGGAATTGATCTTTGTAGATTTAGTCAGTGGCCTGTACCTGTCACTGATGGATATTTTCATGTGATGAACACTTGCTGAAGACTTGCAAATGTCAGCACTGGCTGACCTGTAAAAAACATGATTTTTTTTTTCTTTAATCATGTGAATTTATGGACTGTTGGAAGAGATATTTTCAATCTTTTCCTGATTTTGTCAGTGGACAGTACCTGCCACTGCTGGACATTATGGGAATACTTATAAGTGTCAACAGTAATCATTGTTGACATACAAGACATGGTTATTTTCATCATGTCAGGAATGGACACCTGAAACCTAAAGACCCTGCAGTTTTAGGAGTTCTCTCGTGTCTGATCACTCAAGTGGTCATAATTTACATACGCGTGTAGCGATACTTTTTGAGTGTAAGCTCCACCATGCTTTGAACTGTGCTGAATTGTAAAGTGCAGTGCTAAACTTAAAGTAGGAGTGGTAAGCTAGCTGAGGTAACTTGAGCATATTTCTTCAAAATGCAATGACACAGATAAGTAATGTTCAGGAGAACATTATGCTAAGAGAGGGAAAGCGGGGAATTTTTGCAAAAATTTTATACACTTCAGTGTGAGTGATGATAATCCATACCATAAGCAAGTAGCATAGTTGATAGGTGGGTTGTTTATGTTTGCCAGGGAGTTATGCCATAGCAGTAATTGGGTTATCCCCTAGGAACCATGGGGAAACCCCACAGAAGGCTGGAGAGTGCTTTGTTTACTTGGCTGTCTGCCAGCCATCCAGATGCTTCTCAGGCGCAGGGGTCGGGCGCAGCCTGTCAGCCACCCAGATGGTCCTCGGTCACAGAGCTTGGGCCCAGGGATCGGGCCCAGAGGTCGGGCGCAGCATGGGTATATAAGGGATGCCTTCCCCCAGCATAGCAGTATTGGAAGTTCAGTTGTCAGATGAGGCTTGAGAGGCACAGTCAGACAGACACATACAGCAGACCAGACTTAGATGTGACAGCACTGAAGCACTATCAGCACTTTGTTGTCACCTGTTTCACAATTTGACATCTCCAGAATAAATGGTGAGAGTGATCTACAGTCTTCATTTCATTAGGTGAAAACCTAACAATATCAAAGCAATGGAGTGAGCGGTTTCAGAGGAGAAATTTTTTGAAAATTTGACCCCAAAAAGAACCAACAGCATCATAAAAAATCCAAAAATACCGTTCACAGAATGCAGTACCCTTTGCCTTCAATCTCTTTTGCTGTAAGTGAATAGGAATAGTGTCCCATAGCATCAGGTATAGTGTATGATCAGAAAGCTGCTGGTAGCCTGTAGTGTAAGAGATCACGGCCATTTTGCCACTCATCAAATAATTTCACAAATGGAGATCTTGTCATAAATTCAACTAATACTACTATTGTTCATTGACCTTTGACCTCAAAAACATTAGGTCAAATATAGAGGTATAACCTTGACTTTCAATAGCCTTCTAGATCACCCTTTGTTGCTTCTTTTTGTTTTAAGATTTAGATTTCTAGATGCACTATGTCACTATGTCACTCAGCAAACTTGTGAACCATGTGTGACCTTGAAAATTAGGTCAAGGTCAATTATGCTTGCACACAAAGCAAGCCTTACAGAGGTGTACCATCATATGCAATTTGAAAGTCCTGTCTCAAAAGCTTCTGAAGTTATAGTGGTAAACAAAATTTCAGTGATTTGGTCACTGTTACCCAGATACTTGACCTAGTGACCTATATTTGATTCATGACAATTTTTTTTGGTTATGATCTATGTGTGTATAAAATTTCATGTAACTGACTTATATACTTCCTTACTTATACCAATACCACCATTCTGCACTTGACCTTTGACCTCAAAAAGTAGGTCAAATATAGAGCTATGACCTTGATTTTCGATAGGCTTCTAGATCACTCCATGAAACTTCTTGTGTGTAAGCTCTAGATTGTTAGATGCAGGCTATCAATAGTTAGAGTGGTAACGTTGCTCAGCACGTGACCATTGTGTGACTTTGAGAATTAGGTCAAGGTAAATTATGCTTGCACACAAAGTAGGCCATATAAGAGTGTACTATCATGTGCAATTTGAAAGTCCTGTCCCAAAAATTTCTGATGTTATAGTGGTAAACAAAATTTCAATGAATAGGTCACTGTGACCCAGATACTTGACCAAGTGACCTACTTTTGATTCATGACACATTCTTTGGTTGTGATAATTGTGTGTATAAAATTCCATGTAACTGACTTAAAAACTTCCTTACTTATACCAATACCACCATTCTGCATTTGACTTTTGACCTCAAAAAGTAAGTCAAATATAGAGCTATGACCTCAATTTTCGATAGGCTACTTGATCACTCTATGAAGCTTCTTGTGTGTAAGATTCAGATTGCAAGATCCAGGCTTTCAATATTTAGAGCGGTAACGTTGCTTAGCACATGTGACCACTGTGTGACCTTGAGAATTACGTCAAGGTCAACTATGCTTGCATAAAAAGTAGGCCATATAGGAGTGTAATATCAGGTGCAATTTGAAAGTCCTGTCTCAAAAATTGTTGAAGTTATGGTGGTAAAACCATGGGACGGACGGACGGACGGACGGACAGACGGCGCCGGGTACGACAATACCCGTTGGCCTCATACGGCCAAAGGGTAAAAATCAATGGGCCGTGAACATATGAACAAATCTGCTAGAGACCCACCCAAGGTACAGTGCCATCAAGTTTGAAGTCAATCTGAAAGACAGTTTCGCAGAAAAAATAAAAACTGTGAATTAGCATTAAAATGCCCATTGACTTAAGCAAGCAATAGGAAAGGTGCATTTACCAACAAGTACCCAAATTGACAACAACAAAAAATGGTAAAAATCAGGAATTAGCAGCATTGCCTCCTAGTGAGTATTCACTGGCAAAATTAGAGCACATTTCTTTGTTGTTCATGTATACAAGGGTTGTACTTTAGTGGTACCTCTCTTCAGAGACATCCCCTCTAATGTTGGACAACCCTAGTTGAAAGATCACTTGAAAAAACTCGAGTCCCATTCTTTGTGTGTTATTGCACCTATAATGAAAGAACAACTGCCTAAGGAGACCACTTTCATTGAGGCTCCCAAGGGATGGTCTCTCAAGAGAGGGACTACTGGTCACTGTTGTGTAGTTGACCAAAATGAGTACTGGGTTACTTTTTTTAACCCCCAGCACTGTACTCAAGGGAAATTCCAGTTAAGGGTTACAGTTCTAGCCACCCAGCAACTTTCAACTTTTTTTGTTTGTATCATATTGCCCCGTTTCTCCTAAAAAACAAGATCATTTCAATTTCTTCGCTCACCTTCAGGCTTTTAAACTACAAAAATGTGCAGAGTTACCTACAGTTTATCCGGCCTATCTTGCCAGAAAACACACTACTCGTAACTTTAGATGTACAGTCATTGTACATGAACATACCAACCAATGAAGGACTCCACAGCGCAGCAAGAGCCCTGTTACACAACAGGGACCACACCCAAAGACCCACCGTAGCAGAACTAATAAGCCTACTTAGGCTTGTCATCACTTGAAACAATTTCGAATTCAATGGGGATCATTTTCAAAATTGCCTAACCCACAAAACAGGGCAGTAACATACACCCCTGGAGCCCCTAGTCAGGGCATCACCACAGCTACCCAGCTGTTCTGATCCATCAAAGCCTAATTTTGTGTACCAGTTGACCTAACTGGGAGAATTCCTTGGCATTCCCATATTTGGAAAACCAGACCCATTCAAAAACACGCTTTTTGAATCACAGTGAAGATGACACCCTCATTCACACTGAGCTACTGTCCTACGTAAACAAAGGCATGTGTTTCACATAGTAACGCACATTAGCTACCCTTGGGTATATATACCAGGCGCCCCCAGTTTTCAACCAATTCTGCTCCTGATGAGTGTCAGCTAGACACGAAACTAGTCGAACTATTTTGAACGTTAAAAACCTCCAGTCATTTTTGACATTTGCCTTGTCGTTTAGCTCATACCTACAGTTTCTGCCCAACATGAACTAAATCAAATGAAAATTGACCAAGTTATGACTGGATGAAAATTTAAAAAGTCCAAACCACCTTGACCTTTGACCTTTAGAGATCATATGTAAATTACAAAAATGAGCAGTGTTACAATAGCTAAAATTTAAGTCAACATGATCAAAATTGGATAAAATTTGTGTGAGTTATGGCTAGAAAACAGTTTCAAAGGTCCAAATGCCCTTGTCCTTTGACCTTAAGAGGTCATATGTACATCTACGTTACAAAACTATACAATGTTATAATAGCCACAATATGAGACCAGCATGATCAAAATTAGCTAAAAATTGACCGAGAATGAAAAAAAGAAAGTGAATGACCATTTGTTTATCACAGTTTGTGTCCCCAGTATCCGTGCAAGTTGATGGACTCGGTAATATGTTTGTATTGTGGTACATAAAATGATAACAACATGGCCATTTTAAACTCCAACTTCTAGGGGTATTTTTGCATAATTTTGGGGAAAAAGTCTCCAATTTGGAGGAATGTAGCGGAGCTGCGAATGACTGATTAAAAATGATGAAAATGATGAGTCGTGTGAACAAACTTTTTCTCCATGGCTGAGCCAGCTCTCAAACTTCCTTAACAATTTGCATTTGCTGGTTACAGATGATGCAGATGTTGACCAAGATTCTGGAAGAGTGCAAGAAACTTGGGCTGCGCCAAGATCACTTGGAAAAACTGGTCAGAGACTCGTCGCAGTCAACCACAGCAATCGACCACTGTGTAGGTTGTTCCTGTGACAGGAGCCGGCATGACCTGGACAGGAACGGGGACACAGTTGCCCACGTCCTGGCTACCCCGGGAACCCAGGGAGATGGAGAGATCTCTCTGGCGATGCCTGTGACAGTTGGAGCTTCAACACCAACCACCCATGGATCGACAAGTGGATCAACCCCAAGGAGGCCACTGGACTTTACCGGTGTCAGCCCTGTTATGAATGAGACAAGGCTGGACACTTTGAAAAAGAAGGCAAAGTCTATGAAAAACTTTGCCATCTGCCTTGCAAGGGACTTATTTACTAAGGAAGAGATGGTGAGGTCAAACTGCAGCGGCAGGCTTGGATCGCTGGAGGGTGCCAAGGAGAGGCTGGAGAAGACCTGGCTGGAGTCCATCGAGACGACAACTATGCGGCTCTACGGAGTTCTTCAGCCACTCCAGTATTCCGCCTGGAAGGAGTGCACAGACGCCATTAATGAGGCATGCAGGAGGAAACCAAAAAGGAAGGCCCAAGAGAATACTGCATAAAAATGAAAAGATGAAAGACTCTTGCAAGGATACAAGCATTGTAGATACATGTATACCATAAAGAATGAAATTGTTATTTGTGTTCTGTCTTGTTATTTACCGCTGCTTTTACCTTAACGAAATTGTTAAAATATGGGACATCTGACTGGCTGTCATTTCTGAACTATGTCTATGCTAATCAGAACACACGATAATTATTGATGAGGAATATTCATGAATGTCAAACTGTGCACTGAAAGGTTACAGATTATCAACATCATTAAATAGCCTTTTTATTTGTCTTTCCCTCACTTTTACAGATTTTAATGCTGTATTATCGTACAGATTCCTGATTAAAATTCCTCCAAGAATTATTTTACATTCAAGCACTAGTATGCCCTTATTTCCATACACAGAGCAGAATGTCAAGTCAACAACTCTCTGTGTCATGCTTTTGGTGCACAGAGGAAAATACATTACAGACTGGTTAACTATTCCCACCAAAATTAACAATGAAATGAACCTTCACTCCAATACTAGCATCCTCAAGTTTTCAGGGAAAAATGGTCCAAGCCCACAGCTTTACCATTTATCATGCGATTTTGATCTTAAATGGTACCCCCTCCAGTTATCTACTGTAAATTGCTTTAATTTCGCTGTATTCTTATTTTCGCTTATTTCGCTAATGGCACAAAACCGTGAAAATAAAAACACAGTGAAATAGTATTTTAACATTGTTTGAATGGGAATTATGTCCAAAACAGTGAAATTAAAACTACAGTGACATGTGAAAAATACAAAAACCGTGAAAATTTATACACGCGAAAATAAAACAATTTACAGTATATGCTTTTTGGATTTTATCCTTTGTACACATTTTACTTACCGAGGTGAGGTTACATCCATATACATATAAGTTTTACTGATGCATTTGCTATGATTATGCTGTTGAGATTAGTACCGTGCTGTCTTTGGCTGTAGGTCCCACAGGTATTCTTGGAGCTGAAACACATGCAACTCGAAGTGAATCTGTACTGACCACTCATTGGTGGGGGTGTCATCAGCGCCAGCTGACTCCTTATAGTCAACTTTGTGTTTTTCTCGCGATTATAATTTCATTAACTTCAATCAAATTCAAACCAATATTAGTTAAGAACAATATTACAACGAAAAAAAAACCACTCCTGTCTCTTGAAACATATTGAGGGGAAACAGTAACTGAATAGATTGCAATTAAATTTGTTTACCCATTAACTGAAATTATTTCCGAACAGAAAGAACAAAAAATAAAGTGGAGTCAGTCAAAGACAACAAGTAAACTTCAACAGCAAATACAGCAAATGCCAAGAGTGTGACTCTAACTACAAATTGTTAGCACAAACTTTCACTTAAGCCTAATGCTTGCACAAGTCATCTTTTTATATGTCTTGATACACTTTTTATGTGAATTTATTCAATCAGTTCCCCCATACATTGGAGTATAAATGTATACCAGGCCTTTTCTAAAAGACTGACTGGGTATTTATATTTGTAATAAAATCAATAATAATAAGGATCACTATACCATTATAACACGATTTTATTATAACCTTATCCATTATTAGTAAAAGTAAACATGAATTCCATTGTCGAATGTGCAATGGTGCTTGTGTTTACCTCTATCAAGACTCGTGCATAATCATGATGGGGGGGGGGGGGGGGGCAGATAAAGGAGGCACCGAGTACGTTGTTACAAGTAATAACAAGGCTTAAAGCCTGGAGGTGGGGCTTTTTGTTGTTTTTCCTTTGTTTTCATTAGGGCATGAACATATGTTTACATGTATAATATACATATACATGTATATGAAATTTGGGTACATTTGCGGGTTAATATTCATGGCTATGATAGTAATATCTGTAAGACCTTAATTTACCGGGCTTAATATGAATATTTTGTTAACATTTCAATACATGTAGGTTTGTGTATGATCAAACAAAAATTTATTTCTAGGGTGGGAGTGAGCATATTTTGGAGATCGTTTATGCGCACGCATAATGTGTTATGACATATGTAAAGCAGCCACAGTGACATATGAAAAGACCTGTTGCTGAAGCCACTGCGAAGAGGTGGAACTAGAAGAATACCTGAGGATTACTCAGTAGTTTCACAAGTAAGTGAGTGTTTTTCATATTTTGTTGTTTTACCTTGTACATATAACACGAGCGAAGATGTGTTTGTATAAAATTTGACAGGTTCCCTGCCACTTGCGGTGTCATCGCATCAATGTGGTATCTACGCGGTCATTGCCATGTTGACCATCACATGAACATTATGGCGATATCATTCACCATCAGCACATGCTTTTGAATATCGGCGCATTGCTCACAAAGTAAACTTGATGTGTGTTTTGAAGTCTTATACTGAGTTGTTATTGTATGTCACTAAGTCTGCTTTATTGATTGCTACATTTTTAATGTTTGTCAGGGTCAACACATAGCAGGCACAATGAAAACTTGTAAGAATGACACTATTTTTTTCCAAGAAAATGAGTCAGATATCTGAATATTTCAGATTAATGAGTCAAAAAACAAAGGAACAACAACTTCAGTCCCTTCAAATTTGTGTCATTATAATGAATATGTCAGATAACTGAGTGTCACTTTGAGTTTTCACTGTATTATTTCATTTGAGCTCCAGTACACTTTAATCAGGTGGTGCAAAATAGAAACAGAATTGTTAGCCCCCTCATCACTGGAAGTGCTTCTCCTCTGGTTTAGTTTCTACCCTTGATCTGTAAAAGGCCACCCTGTACATTTAATACATACAGGTTGTCATTTTCCATTCCAAGGGTATGCAGGAAGATGGACCTTAAACAAGAGGGCTGTGTGAACAGCCCGTGCCTCAGCTGATCTTGACATTCATCACACTTGCAGCTCTATGAACTTGGGAAAGGATCAAGGACACCATGTTCTGAGTAAGTCTGACCTTTATAGAAGAACACCCACACGTGCAGCATCAAAGTTCAAGTAATTCTCAAGTTATAATGAAGAGTAAAATTCATGTATGTTGCACTGTGACCCCACAAACGAGGTCAAGGTCATTCATGTACTGTCTCAGCATGACCATCATACACAATAATTAACATGTGTACCTAACTCAAAACAGATCTCAAGACATCAAGTAAACAGTAAATTTCGTGTCAGTTGTCCTGTGAATTAGCATTAGAATGCCCATTGACTTACATAGTAATCAATAGGAAAGCTGCATTGAACGATAAGTACCCGAATTGAAAATCCTTAAAAATCAGGAATCCAAAACAGTGCCACCTAGTAAACAACTGTTTGACCCTTCCACAACAAAATATCCATCACATTTCAGCTTAATCTGAGGGATGGTTCTGAGAACAAGTGAAAAATAGCAAATCCATACAAAAAATTAATTTAAAAAAATTGCAGCGCCACCTGGTGAACATATTGGGAACTAGGTGTTCCCGGGAGTGTCCATGAACGATATCAAAGCAATTGGGTGAGCGGTTTCAGAGAAGAATTTTGAAGGTTTGCCCCCCCCCCCCCCAAAAAAAACAACAAAATTCATAAAAAATCCAAAAATCAATAGAGCTTGACCATTTGAACACACTTGGTAAAGATCCTCCCAAGGCACATCCCCACCAAGTTTGAAGTAAATCTGGTCAATATTATTAAAGTTATGACCATTACAAGAAATTCCTATGTTAAGTTTTCCTATTAAAACTTTTGTAGTGATTTTTGAAAAAAAATCACAAAAAAATCCAAATTCATTGGAACACGACCATTGGAACAAATTTGGTAGACACCCACCCAAGGTACATTGCCACCAAGTTTGAAGTTAATCTGGATGATGGATTTGGAGAAGAAGTCGAAAATGTAAATTAGCATTAGAATGACCATTGACTGACATGATAATCAATAGGAAAGGTGCATTTATCCCAAAGGAGCTGACTTGAAAAAATCATTAAAAATCAGGAATCCGCAGCATTCCCACACAGTGAACAACTTTGTTTGGCCCTTCCATTAGGAACATATCCACCAAGTGTTAGCTTAATCTGAGCGACGGTTCTGGAGAAGAAGTCGAAAATAACTATAGCACACAAAAATTCACAAAAAAATTAGAAAAAAACTGCAGCGCCACCTGGTGAACAAATTAACAACAAGGAGTCCCTAGATGTCTTCCTGTGTGACGTCAAAGCATTAAGGTAAGCAGTTTCAGGGAAGAAGATTTTTTAAGATTTGTCAAAAAAAAAAAAAAAAATCATTAAAAATCCAAAAATCACTGGAGCTTGACCACGTGAATATAATTGGTAGAAACCCACCCAAGGTACATTGCCACCAAGTTTGAAGTTAATCTGGATGACGGTTTTGGAGAAGAAGTCAAAAATGTGAATTAGCATTAGAATGCCCATTGACTTCCATAGTAATCAATAGGAAAGCTGCATTGACCGACAAGTACCAGAATTGAAAAAATCCTTAAAAATCAGGAATCCGCAGCATTTCCACATAGTGAACAACTTTGTTTGACCCTTCTACAAGGAACATATTCACCATGTTTCAGCTTAATCTGAGTGATGGTTCTGGAGAAGAAGTCGAAAATAGCTATAACACACAAATATTCATAAAAAATTAGGAAAAAAATTGCAGTGCCACCTGGTGAACAAATTAAGAACTAAGTGTCCCAGAGAGTGTTCCTGTGTGATATCAAAGCAACTGAGTGAGTGGTTTCGGAGAAGAAGATTTTTTAAGATTTCACCCAAAAAGGACAAAAAAAATTCATTAAAAATCCAAAAATCACTGGACCATGACCATTCGAACAAACTTGGTAGAGACTCACGCAAGGCACATCTCCACCAAGTTTGAAGTGAATCTGGCTGACGGTTTTTGAGAAGAAATCGAAAATGTGAATTGTGGACGACAGACGGACGATGGACCCTCAAAAAATCACACCAAAATCCCAGCAGAAGATGGGGTTTTATTCACACTTAAAATATGCATATATATATATATATATATATATATATATATATATATATATATATATATATATATATATATATATATATATGTGTGTGTATATATATATATACATATATGTATATATATACATACATATATGTATATATATATATACATATATATATATATACATATATATATACATATATATATATATATATATATATATATATATATACATATATATATATATATATATATATATATATATACATACATACATACATATATATATATACATACATACATTTCAACCTCTATTCAGATCGTTCAAAAAAGGCAAGTTATGTATGATTACGATGTGACAAATCTAAAGCTCAACATGTAAATGAATCAAACCAACTTTTAAATTATATAAGTTTTGCTTTGCTGTAATAATAGTTTTCACTGACGCCATTTTCCCTCCCATTAAAACACAACTTTTCCCATCTCTCCGTGACTGTTCTGGCGCACACTTTCCCTATACAGTATATCAATCGAAGAAAAAAAAGTTTTAGCATCAAACAAAGTAGCCTTATCGAGCGCAAGGTTGAGTGAGTACAGCACTGAGTGATAGGTCATTCAAAACGTGAACTGAAAATGTCGACAGTCTCAGCATGGCAATGTTTACAAACATCCACTTCTCGCTCGGATCCATGACCTAGATCTTGATTCATCTCAGAATCCCACAATCAATTGAACGCAATCAATAAAGCAGACCAAGTGACATACAATAACAACTCAGTATAAGAGTTCAAAACACACATCAAGTTTAATTTGTGAGCAATGCATTGATATTCATAAGCATGTGCTCGTGATGAGCGACATTGCCATAATGTTCATGTGATGGTCAACATGGCAATGACCACGTGGATACCACATTGATGCGATGACACCGCAAGTGGCAGGGAACCTGTCAAATTTTATACAAACACATCTTCGCTCGTGTAAAATACACAATATAAAACAACGAAATATGAACAAGAGGGCTGTGTGAACAGCCCGTGCCTCAGCTGATCTTGACATTCATCACACTTGCAGCTCTATGAACTTGGGAAAGGATCAAACCATGCACTGAGTAAGTCTGAACTTTATAGAAGAACACTTACATGTGCAACATCGAAGTTCAAGTAGTTCTCAAGTTATAATGAAGAGTAAAATTGATGTACGTTGCACTGTGACCATACAAACGAGGTCAAGGTCATTTATGTACTGTCTCAGCATGACCTTCATACAGAATAATTAACATGTTTAGCTAACTCAAAACAGATCTCAAGTTATCAAGTAAACAGTAAATTTCGTGTCAGTTGTCCTGTGAATTAACATTAGAATGCCCATTGACTTACAAGGTTTTTTAAGATTTGTCCAAAAAAAAGAACAAAAAAATTCATTAAAAATAAAAATATCACTGGAGCATGAACATTTGAACAAAATTGGTAGAAACCCACCCAACATATATTGCCACCAAGTTTGAAGTTAATCTGGATGACGGTTTTGGAGAAGAAGGCGAAAAAGTGAATTAGCATTAGAATGCCCATTGACTTCCATAGTAATCAATAGGAAAGCTGCATTGACCGACAAGAACCAGAATTGAAAAAATCCTTAAAAATCAGGAATCCACAGCATTCCCACATAGTGAACAATTTTGTTTGACCCTTCTACAAGGAACATATCCGCCATGTTTCAGCTTAATCTGAGAGACAGCTCTGGAGAAGAAGTTGAAAATAGCTATATCACACAAAAATTCATAAAAAAAATAGAAAAAAACTGCAGCGCCACCTGGTGAACAAATTAAGAACTACAAGTCCCAGGGAGTGTTCCTGTGTGATATCAAAGCAATTGGGTGAGCGGTTTCAGAGAAGAAGATTTTTTAAGATTTCACCCAAAAATGAACAAAAAAATTCATAAAAAATCCAAAAATCACTAGACCGTGACCATTTGAACAAACTTGGTAGAGACCCACCCAAGGTACATTGCCACCAAGTTTGAAGTTAATCTGGATGACAGTTTTGGAGAAGAAGTCAAAAATGTGAATTAGCATTAGAATGCCAATTGACTTCCATAGTAATCAATAGGAAAGCTGCATTGACCGATAAGTACCCGAATTGAAAAAATCATATAAAATCAGGAATCTGCAGCATTCCCACATAGTGAACAACTTTGTTTGGGTCTTCTACAAGGAACATATCCACCATGTTTCAGCTTAATCTGAGTGATGGTTCTGGAGAAGAAGTCGTAAATAGCTATAACACACAAAAATTCATAAAAAATAAGAAAAAAATTGCAGCGCCACCTAGTGAACAAATTAAGAACTACAAGTCCCAGGGAGTGTTCCTGTGTGATATCAAAGGAATTGGGTGAGCGGTTTCGGAGAAGAAGATTTTTTAAGATTTACCCAAAAAAGAACAAAAAAATTCATAAAAAATCCAAAAATCACTAGACCGTGACCATTTGAAGAAACTTGGTAGAGACCCACCCAAGGCACACCTGCACCAAGTTTGACGTGGATCTGGCAGACGGTTTTTGAGAAGTCGAAAATGTGAATTGTGGACGACGGACGGACGATGGACCCTCACAAAACCTCAGCTGACTAACAAGTCAGCTGAGGTAAAAACACACACTTACTGGTGAAACTACCGAGTAATCCTCAAGTCGTCTTCTGGTTCCACCGATGGAACTTGAATATTCAAACAGAGTGCGGCAGGGAATTCCTGGACAACGTCATTTGGGTCATTTACATACAGATCTCGCGCATGCGTACATCTTATGTTTTCCGTCTGAGCCGGCTTTTCGTCTGCTTGTGCGACCAAGAAAATTTAAATTACGCTACTCACAGCGAAAAGAAACGTGCCCCAGCTGCGCGTGACAAAATAAGACAGACACACACAGTTTCCATCGGTGTTGAAAATATGGAGCGATAGCTGGTTGTAAAAGAAGGACAAGGTCAGCCTTGGGCGAGCAAGTGATGATGATGTCGCTACATTCATTCTGAACAGGTCTGACGTTCAGAGCTGTGCCCAATTGTCGCACGTGCCGGAAAAAAAAAAAATCAAAGATCACAGGAGCCGCCCATTTCTTTGAAGTCGTTATATTCAAGTCGTCATGGATACTTGATCAGTCGTGTTTGTAATCAATTGAGATTGAATCCGAATATCATTATCATATTATAACCGCTCCAGCTTGATGAAGTTTTCTTTTCTTTTTCTTTTTTTTTTTGGGGGGGGGGGGAGAGTGGCTAGGTAATCAAATTCATGGGACAAAAGTGCCGTTAATTAAGATCAGTAAAGACGACGGCAACTTCAGAGACAAAGAGAGAGAAAAAACAACAAACAAATGGGCATATTATCTACGTTTCCCGCTAACTTCGAGATAAAATTTTGTCTGCATCGGCAGCTCTTGACTGCACATATTGCGAGGAAGACGTGCCCGCGACCTCCGCTACTTATCAAGCTGTTATTGTCTACGATGTCAAAGATCTATGTTATTCTATTCGTCATCAATTTTCCTAGGGGCACCATAAAATTTTCTCATGAACTTGACTTTATCAGTTCTATATTTCTATAAGATTGTGCAAGGTATAATGTGTGAGTTTCTTTCTTAAGACATTTGTCTGCATGCCACTTGTGTGGGAAGTTGCAATACGTTGTTCAGAGCCTCGTCCGACAGAGAATTTTACCAACATTTCTCGACGACAATATAACAAATTTATTTTGAAAAATTAGAAAGAATTGTACTTGTAATTTCACATTGCTGTGTACCACACTAGCCAAATGCATTTGCAATGGATTAGAACAAGCTTTGAACGTTGTCACCATTGACAGAACGGTATACTGCACAACGGTCTGAACGGGTCCTCGGGTGTCACACTGTGTTCGGTATAATGGCACATGCGACATGAAAATTTGATGAGGAACTGTACGTTTCGAAACATAAAATTTATTATACAAAGAAGCCTCATTCTCTCACTCTTTCGGTCACTGCTTCAGCCATATCTATCTGCTATTATCGGTCGCGACCGTATACATTCTCCGAAAACACGCACACACAAGTCCAACTAAATAACATCCCATTTTTCTGCACAAGCTTCCAGCACAGCATTATCTATCGTTCTTTCTTGTAAGTCATATGCAGAACAAAAGTTGATGTACATAAACTTAAGGTATCAACATTTTTTTCCAAACAAAACATTTTAGTCAAGTAATTCAGAATTTCATCTGGTCCTTTCTAGATCTGCTGTGGGTTTTGTGTGTGTGTGTGTGTGTGTGTGTGTGTGTTTTGTTTGTTTGTTTTTTTGTTGTTGTTTGTTTGTTTTGTTTTGTTTTTGTTTTTTTTTTCTTGTTTTTTTTTTTTGTTTTTGTTTTTGTTTTGTTTTGTTTTGTTGTTTTTTTTGTTTTTCTTTTGTTTTGTCTGTTTGTTTTGTTTGTTTTTTATCTCGCATTTTTATTTTGGTAATTTGCGATGAAAAAAAAAAATTCTGAGGATTTCAAATGTATCATACCATGATGCAAACTCGAAATATATGATTGCTTAATTGCATTGGAACAATCTACTATAGTGTAGAATTGGTAGGAACACCGCGAGGAAAATTATTCAGACGATAATATTGACAAGATCTAAGAAGAGAAAGAGAGAAAAAACGAAATACAGATTTTGATTTGTTACGAATGCAGTGCATCGTCAATAAAACAAACATCCTAAAACAAAATTTTTGGTAGGAATCTCTCTCTCTCTCTCTCTCTCTCTCTCTCTCTCTCTCTCTCTCTCTCTCTCTCTCTCTCTCTGCAGATAAGCATGAAGATAGTGTTTTGCTCACTGTAACCAAGGAGAAGGGGGGGGGGGTTCGGTACGCTGGTACAGGTAATTATTCTTCTAGAGTACGCAGTACGGAAAATAAAAATCTTTCAAAATTTTGGATAGTACGAAGTACGTAAAACAAGACGGCTTCCAGTACGGTAAATAAATTAAAAAAAAAAAAAAAAAAAAAAAAACAGTACGCCAGTACGAGAAACCCCTTACCGACCCTCAAGGACGGCTTTTTCTACCATCTTTGCTGTAACATTAATAACCAATGGAACGGAGGTACCTGCATCCTAGAACTGCTGGTACCAAATTATAGACAAATCTTGAAATTGGAAACGACGTTTGTTTCACTGCATAAAAATTTAGTTTCCTGAGATTTGAGGTCAATATGTTCCAAGTTGAATCTGTATTTGCAGTGAACGGTGAAGATGACAATCATGTGTTATTGTTTGCGACCATGTGTGTTCTCATTTGCTCGTTTTCCACACTTATGTAATCTAACGCAAACAAATATGTCTATCAAAATATATACCAATTGAACACAAACACAATCCATAGCAAACGATCGCGACTTGAATTTATAAAAACATGCACAAGTTTAGCGTCAAAATGAACACCATACATAAAAGCTTTATTTGCTGTTTTTCGTCAATAAATGTGTCAAACATTGTCATTGACACCGGAACATTATGTAAGACTGCATGCCGTCGTCTTCAAGTTCGAACGATGCGAAGGCCGTAGGCTTGAACAAACAACATAGGCACCGATGAGCGTACAAACTCGTCCATTTATCATTGAGTCTTGCGATACGAACATGCATGATTGAAATATGATCAAGCACAGTTAATGACATGAAAAATTCTATTCTCGTTGACGACCAAAAAAATAGTGGTATTTCACAGTTTCACTCTGTCTCCGCAGACGGCTCTGCAAGCACGTGGAGATTGCATGCAATTGTGCTTTGCTCTCGCAATATAGCGCACGCCACGTGACCGGCGAGAGCCAACTGGTTCTAAATATATCTCTCATCAGCGAGGAATTGCCCTAGAACCATTGTGCATGGCCGAATGCCGTTACAAACAACACTTGCATGGTCGAATGTAAAAATCTTTCTTGCCGCCAAAATATCATGTTTATTGACCAAAACGAAGGCACAACGGTCCTTCGACGCATGATTAGTGATGAATTACGTGGATAGGTACGTGTATGAAATATCGCGGAATGCAACTTTAAAGCACTTACATATTGTTATTGCGCCAAAACAGCGTACTTGCACAAGACTTGTAAGGGGAAGTGATAACTTGATTACATTTTCTCGTGGACTTTTTAGATCACTGTAACAAATGCTCAATGGATTTTTTCCGTCTGATGCATCTTTGGACGTGTTCAGACTGGTAACTGTCTGGATATGCAAAAACCTACGGAGAGCCTCATTGAGCTGACAAAAGTTCGGTGTTCACAGAATTGAGGTCACATTCACCCACGAATACAAGCAAGATACGGAACTTCTTTTAACAGAAAGGTCCTGATAATGTGCATAGATCGATAAAGAATATCTACATTTTACATCAGCAATGAGCAGTAATACCAGTGTTACCATTAAGAGCACAAATGAAAGAAAATAACTTGCACCTTTTTAAAATCTGTTTCTTGTTTGCACCAGAATACATACGTTCGCCGGATGACATATTCTCACAGTTAGGCTTTTTCAGCTAACAGTTAGGCATTTTCAGCAATTGTGACCAGTGGTGACAGAGTATTTTCTCTTATTAAACCCTTCAGGTATCAGTCTTGTTTATTTTGCCAATATCAAATGTTAAGAATAAAGTCTTGTCACAAATCAGGACTATTAACACGACAGGAATAGTTCCTGGTTTTCAAATATTGAACTTTTTAGGTCTACTATGTACAATGTACATGAGAGGGGGTCTCCTTACGGAGCCCCACCTAATTATGCCCTAGGACAAGGTTAGGAAAATAAGAAAATGCACAAGTAATAGTTAGTGTGAAATACAGAAAGTAAAAAGGCTTCCATTACATGAGTACGGCATATAAAAATGCCTAGGACGCTGGTACGGAACACCCTATATCCAACAACATCATAGACCTCTGACGAGATGATTGAGTAAATGTGTGTATATATATATATATATATATATATATATATATATATATATATATATATATATATATATATATATATATATGTGTGTGTGTGTGTGTATAAAAGTTTTCTTTTGTTAAAATTACCGGTACATGTACATGTACCACCACAGAGCAAAGTTAAACTTAAAAACAGCTGCTACAAGCGGGCTTTGTACGTCATGTTCTCACATTACATAACAATTCCTTTTCATGACCAAACGAAAAAAAAAAAAAAAATCGGCACCATTTCACGATCATGTGATCACATATAGTAAGAGTTTGTAGCCTCGTTTCCGTGCTGTTTTCTTGAACGCGTTGAGCTCTCCAGATTTGGATTTGTGACAAAGAAGTACCAGAGCAAACACTTCTACCTGTTGAATGTGTCAGTGAGCCCCTGATCACTGCCACACTGTCAGCTACTCCTAACACAGTTACTGTTTTAAATAGTGAAGTCAAGTTCTTGCCAACAGAAGCTCACACTATTTTACAGCACATAGGCCCACAAGAGTAGGGCACAACTGGAAATTCATGCAATTTTTAATCACTGGGAGTGACAAATTAACAAAACCTGTTATCTTAGCTGCCAGTAGCCAATTCTAAAGAAGTGAAGTTACTTTCAAGCTCACATGACTTGTTAGTCAGCTGAGATTTTAGGAGGCCACCTATTGTATGCATGTGGTCACTGCCATGAATAACTTAGGGATTCCATCACAGTGGAAGGCGAGAGGTCCACCAACAATACAACAATGAAAATATGCATGCAGCTTCTGTGATAGAATAGCTGAGCATCAATGTTGCACATAGTGGTAATTCTCTCATGCTGCCAGACTCCAGCTAGTTCTAAAGTCCTCTGACATCAATCATAAGGTCACAGGATCACCCATGAATTCTATTGTTCACATACATGTATTAAATTGCTGTCTTGCAAATTATTTGAGCTGGGATCTTGATGTTGCATCAGGTTATGGTCCTCTGTAAAGGTCATACTGAGAAAAAAAGTAGGGTGACCTTTTAACCTCACTTCTAAGGTCACAGTGCAATTTTTGTGATGAATTTCTCAGTCAGTTGAGCAGTGCTGTTCAAACAGCACGCTTTGTTTCAATCTGTCATGGTCTAGTGAATTTACTAGTGAATCCTACATTTGTGAAAAGTGGCGCTGCACTTTTTTTATTTTTTCATTTTTTGCAGTGAACTTTTATGTGCTTTCACTATTTTTTACTTTTCCAATACCATCATTAGGACTATACTAAATCTTAAATTGGTGGCAATGTTCTTGTGGAAGGGTGAAACACTGGTTTTGAAATGATTCTAAGTGAACCAGATCCTCTTTAAACTTGGTGGGAATGTTCATACATTAGTTGGCTCTCTACCTTTGCTGAAGTGGTCCTGGTCCAGTGAAATGAAAAAGGACTGATTTTGCATATGTGTCCTCTGAAAGCACAATTTGGCTTGTGTGTGGACCTTGGTGTGAGGTCTGCATATTGCACAAGATAGAAATACAGCCACTGCATAGCACTAACATACACAATGTACATCCCTGAGCACTCCAGCATCTGGCACTAATTTATGATTGATTCACAAGAACATTTCCCATTGTCTCTACCTACCAATAAGAGTGAGAAATCTCCACACAACTTTTGAGCTCTTGTGCCTTGTTTTTGACTTGATCACCACTTTATTGCTCAGTGAATGTTATTTCAGAAAACAAGAGTTAAAGCAAATATATGTAGTCACATCCATAGGAAATATACATACAGTGGGAGTCAACAGGCATGTGACTTTATGGGGAAAATACTGGAGTTACATGATGACCCAGCTTTTGTGCAAGTTTATTTTATGAAGAGATTACGTTACGGGGGTTACATTTAAATGGATATGGATAAATAATGTTTAGGATTTGCGTTTCATTTTTCTATGCAACAAAGTGAATCATTGAAGTTTCTCAGTGCAAGTCTTATGTGCGAGTATCTGATCAGATTTCCTTCTGTGCCACCCATACTGTTTCTGTTTATTACATTATAATTTCATTCTGCGTGACTCGCTGTTCTACTGGTGGTCTTTTCATTTCACGTGCACTTGACTCTCCCCATGAAGCACCCAAGTGACCAGCTTACAGGATGCTGGATGTTGATTTTTGATACTGCTAGGATTGTCCAGTACACCACAGGAATTTCTATGTTTAAGGGCTAGCGCGAGAACTTTTTCCTTCAAAAAATTACTCAACCCTATGTCACTCATAATTATTGTACACTTATATGGTATAAAACCCCTCCTCCTCATCAGATGTAATGAGTTGTAATTGATGTATCTGGCATTCCATTGGTTTATAATTTGGAGGTAGATTTTGGTCATATTTTGGTACTGATGAAGAGCTGTGAGCTCGGGGCTTTTTGCCCGTGGAACCCCATGAGAAGTACACGTATTCATGTATCTACTGTAACTCGTCACAAGGATGCAATAAAATGACTGAAGCTTCAACATCATCTTTGTACTTGTGTATATATAACAGAGAGCTATTTCCCTAAGATCACATCATGTTGGAGAATCTAATCATGCTACAGTCCAATGGATTCAGATGGGAACTTTGTAAGTAGAGCAGACATTTCTCTCCAAGTATCTTTTGCTGACTCTGATTCCTTCACTAGCGACCCATTGGACTCAGCTGCCTCACCTTTTACAGGCCTTGACCAACATTTTCATACTGATCCAGAGGAATCCAGCTTTGAAAGCATGACATCCTTTAAGATCTCTCTTCCCAAATTAAAAGGACTGTCAGCTGATAATGCGGAACAATTTTTATCCGACTTCACAAGCTACCTTACACTTCACAAACTAACAGAGGATGCACGCATTGTGGCTGCATTCCAACTTCACCTGGAGGGCCCGGCTTTAACATGGTACAACAACTTGCCTGCTCCACAAGCAGAAATCCGCACATGGGCAGAATTGAAGAATGCTTTCAAAGCACGGTATGTAGACATTGATTTCTCGCAAAATCCCGCCTTGTTGGCTGAAACAGAACTTTTTAATATTGTGAAACTTGCATCCAGCCAGTCACTGGATGAATACCATGCTATTCTATTGGACAAAGGACGACGCCTGAAAAAGCAAGACACTGACATTTTAATTTGATTCATTGATGGTTTGCCCCAGCATCTTGCTTTCTTTGTACGTGCAGGACACCCCACTGATCTGTCCCAAGCTTTATTATCAGCCAAGACGGGAGAGGCCTATGGTTACCGCATCCAGACTCCCTTACCCATGATAACCCCTGTTACACCTGTTGTTGCTGCTGTGTCGCCAGCAAAGATGCCACACAGTACAGTAGAGGACCGCATGACCAGTCTCGAGGACAAGTTCACCAAATTGACCAACATGCTGCTGCGTGAGGATGGGCCAACTCAGAGGAGGGACAGCAGGAGACATCCAGGAAGGGCACCACCCCAAGGCCAGCACAATAGACCCCAACCGGACCGCAACAGCAGCATCACCTGCTATACCTGTAAGGGGAAATCGCACGTGGCCAGAGAGTGCAACTTCGATGCTTGTGCTGGTGGTCAAGCTAATCCTTCCCTTCAGTGCCAGCTGTGTTCTCAGTGGAGCCATGGAGTTTTCTGCTGCAAGACTCTACAAGCTGACCAGCAGGGAAACGGGAGGAACCTGAGGGAAGACAGGCGCCCGCCCTCACTCAGGACAGCCTCACGTTTAAATGATCCCAGCGCCAGTGCAACTTTGAGTGGCAACATTGCCCAAGTAAACAATATGAATGCATGGACATTGGAAATGTGGTTATTGGTGAGTTTATATATCTTACTTTAAAATTTGGTGATTTGCAAGTCGCAGCACTTGTGGATACAGGTTGTAATGTCAATCTCATATCAAAAGAGATGTATGACTCATTACCGGCTCAACACAAGTCAGACATTCACCCTGACAAGGGTACAGTTATCCTTGCTGATTCACACAGAGTTCATGTTGTTGGTCAGGCTTCTATAAAAGCCATGTTTCCATCAGGAAAACATTCAGTAACTGTACATGTGTTGCAAGATCTCTCAAGTCCTATCATAATTGGCACATCATATTTGGCTGAAAAGGGCATTGTTTTGCATTTTGCTACTCTTAGTCACAAAGCCACCAGTACTAAAGTTTGTGCCCGTAAAGATCTTGAAATTAAACCAAATTCTGAAATGTTTATGTGGGCTAGAGTAACTCAAAAATTTCCCGTGGGGGTACAAGGTATCAGTTTACCTGCTAGTGATATTGTAAACAGTGGTTTACTGCTGCAGAAGTCAATCAGCGTTATATCACCAAACCATACTGTACCAATTAAGTTATTAAATCCTACAAATGGTGTTATCAATATTGGTAAAAATATGGTGCTCACTACATTTACTGTGCTAGATGCTGGATGGCGTGTATCACAATTTGATTCTGTATCCCCAAAAAGTTATAAAGTTGTATTTGGTGACGGTAAGCAACCAGATGACAAGGTTGACAATGTAGAAAAGTTTGCATCTAATTTGATTTGTCGCATGCAAATGTTACTTCAAAACAAAGAACAGAACTTATAGAATGTTTGTATGAATACAGGGATGTGTTTTTAACCCCTGACAACCCGCATCTTGGCTTTACTGACTTAGTCCAACACAAGATTCATTTGAAGCCAGATTTTAAACCTATGCAGCAACAACCATATAGGTTAACCCCTGAGAAACGGGAGGCGCTCAGATCACAGCTTGATCACTTGTCAGCACAGGGAATTATTGTGCCTGTAAGTGAAACAGAAGACCTCCCTATAACATCCCCTGTAGTTTTGGTTTCAAAGCAGAACAAACGTGGGGGTAAACATGCTGACAACACAAGTGATTCTGTCAGCTCTTATCGTTTTTGTTGTGATTATCGCTATTTAAACTCACAAGTCTGTGATTTTAATTACTGTATTCCTGACCTACAAGAACTAACCGAGTCCTTTGCAGAACAAAAGCCATGTTACCTAACAAAATAAGATATGTCCAATTCGTTCTTCCAGTGTGGTTTAGACCCTGACTCCTCTCGGTACACGGCTTTCAATACTTGCTTTGGAACATATAAATTTACAAGGGTGCCTATGGGGTTAAAGACGGCCAGTGGGGCCTTCCAATTATTAATGGATAAAGTGTTGAAAGGACTGAGTTACAGGTCTATTTGGTGCTACATAGACGATATATGTTTGGCCTCCCAAGACTGGGACGATCATTTAACTAATATCAGAGAAGTATCAACAAGATTAAGATCAGCAAATCTCCGTTTGGGTCCAAAAAAGTGTTTGTTTGCCCAAGCAAAATGTGTGTTTCTGGGCCATGAAATTTCTCGAGATGGAATGCGTCCCCCTCCAGACAGGGTTCAAGCTATAACAGATTTTCCCTCTCCACAAACACTGAAGCAAGCTAGAAGACTGATGGGCATGCTTACGTGGTTCAAAAAGTTCATTCCTAATTTTGCAAGTATATCTAGACCTATATATTCATGTTTTAAAGAACATGTTTGTTTTCAGTGGGATGATGAACAAGAAAATGCTTTGCAAAAGCTAAAAGATTTGTTGGTAAGTTCTGATGTATTGGCTTTCCCCAGGTATGATTTGCCTTTTAGAATAAGTGTAGACACAAGCAGTTTATCAATTGGTTATAATTTGTGGCAGTTATATCCGGAGGCAGAGTTTCCACCAGGAACAACTAAAAAAGATAGGACCTGTATCATTAGGTTTGGGTCCAAGTCGCTGACAAAATGGCAGCACTATTATGGTCCAACAAAATTGGAATTGCTTGGTTTAGTGACAAGTATAATAGAATGTGCTCCCTATTTGAGAGGCAACAAATTCATTGCAGAATGTGACCATGCCGCTCTTAGTCCAATCTTTCAGAAAAAGATGAAAGGGGCCATATATGAAAGATGGTTAGCTCTGCTACAACAATTCAACTTTGGAATTCGTTACAAAAGGCACAGGACATGACTGTACCAGAATGATTTTGTTGGGAGTGGGTATGTTTTCTTTGTATTGTGAAAAAAATGAGAATGAAACATGTTAAACACCTGGAAAGTAAATGCATTAGTTTATTTATATGTTTGTGTCACTTGGACCATGTCTTTTGAACATATAAATTGATGCCCAGAGTTCGCACATTTTTAGGTGATGCCAGAGGTTCTATGAATGACTTGTCCAGAGGAGCTGTTATTCTTGAAAGATCACTGAAACTTGGTGAGTTAATTGAGAGCCAGCAGTATGGAAACATTACTGGTACTGTTAGCAATATGCATGTGGGTGTATATAATATATCTATATATATATATATATATATATATGCTTTGCAAAATTAATGGAAAAACATGTGTACAACAGATTAATTACCTTTCCTAACAACAGAAAAGTATTGTATGACCTAAAGTTTGGATTTTGAAAACACCACTCAACTGAAATGGCATTAGCACAATTTTTGGACAAAGTGACAGCTATACTCTTGATGATGGAGACATATCCATTGGGAGTTTTCTTGACCTCAGTAAGGCATTTGATACAATTAGTCATGATATATCACTGAAAAAAGCTGGAATTTTATGGAAAACCAAGTTTGCTAGCAGGAGTAGGCATACCGGGAGGAGGAGAGAAGAAAAAGCTGGCTAAATTCCAGGTGCAAAGGCCAAAATGGCTAACATTGAGAAACTTGATGTGCACAACTGGACAGTATTGTAACTGCAGCTAGAATGACTAGTAGAGATTTAAAATCATGGTCAGAAGCATGCAATGCTACTGACACATGAGTATCAGCCAATCATAGTGGAGGACTGGGCCTGTGCATGCATGCAAGTGATAGTAGAATGTACCAAGTTGAAAGAAGAGGGGTGTAACCCTCCTGCTGGCCTACTCAGTATGGGCCCTCCTGCTTCTGCCATAAAATCTGCTTACATCTTAACATGACTTATATGTCACATACATATATACATCTAACAAATCAACATATTTAACGCACACTGTAATTGTAACATACATTGTATCTATATTGATGTAATTTTTGGTACAAAATTTGCCTGCTTAGCAAAATATCATGCCATAATGTTGTTTGGTTTGTTTGCCCTGCAACCAGTCCAAACTCCAAAGGCCCTAGATCTGTAAAGCAGGCAAGTACAGATATCTATTGGCTAATGGATCAATGGATATTATGAGGAAGAAAGGAAGTTTGGAAAGTGACATATTTTTAACATTCAATTGATATTACATTGCTTTTGCTTGATAAAAAAGTATGTCCCTATATGTACATAGATTCAGAAGAAGATTGTATACTAATTACAACAGGAATGATCTTAGTACATGTATATGTAATGTTTTATATTTTACAACATGTTTCATATTTGCAGGGAAGGTGGCAAAAAAACAAAAAAACAAAAGACAAACCATATATTCTTCCTAGGTTATTAATCATTCACAATCTATCAGTCAGTTCAGAACAAAAGGGCCGCAGCACTCAAAATTGATCAGTTATGTGTGACTTAATTCTAGTTAAATGTCTAATTTAGAACCTATTTTTTTTCATTCATACATTTAGTACCCATAGCCACCACAAGTAAAAAACAAAAGATCCTGAAAGAGGAGACTGCCATTTTGAAGCAGGAAGGTAACGAATTGTAATGCTTTTTCATGCAACAATGGAAAATAATGTATTCACTTAATAGTAACAAATAGTTTGGATTGACACTTCATAATTTTTACATTTAGACTGGGCAACGTTTTTCATATTTTAGGCATCACAAATAAAAAATTTTTATTGCAAAAATATGTTATGAGTCCCAAACCATTTGTCATTCCATAACAACAAAGCAAGAGCCATGCAAAACTGCCTTCAAATTAAGTGTGCATTTGTAAAATTATTTCATTGCTCACGTTTAGGACCTTTTGCCAGTACAAGCAAAGAACACCAGCCTGTGGAAGAGACAACTGCCAGTTCGGAACATGAAGGTAATTTTCTGAAGTGTTTTTATATAATGATTGTCT